>VZRH01001419.1:169143-185970 GCA_013397555.1 Urocynchramus pylzowi
GCTGAAAAAAAAAAAAAAAAAAAAAAAAAATATATATATATAAAATAAATTGAACACATGCAGCAAATATATATTAACAACATATCTTAGTCATAGAAACCCTGGGAAAACTTCAATTTGGCACACAAACATGGTTGATTCTGCCACAGGGACTCTGTTTTCAGTGCAGTTTTTGCACTAAGCCCATAAAACCCTGACACCTGAGCCCCTGGGAGCAGCAGGAGCAGTGAGCCACACGTTGGGTTTTTCTGCCATCAACATGCAAGGCTGCTGTTATGCAGAACACAAGGTCCAAATGCACCAAGCAGCACCAAACTGTACTTCACAATCAGATTTTTTTGCGTTAAAATATGGGTTTAATTTGCCTTAGGAGTTAAGACAATTAAAAGGAAAGGACCCAGCAGCATTTACTTCAACAGGTGCCCACTTTTCCTTCTCCTGCTGCCCTGCAGCACATCCTGCTACTGCCCCTGAGGAGCACAGTGGCATTAGGGTGACATTTTCACCCTCAATAACTGAATGGCAGCAAAATAAATCACTGAGGCATGAGCTGAAATTCCCCCAAAGCCAGTGACCTCAACGGCCTCCAATGGATCCTTTGTGCAAGGCACAAATCTCACCCAAAACCACTCGTTTTTCATCTCCTGCTGTGCCTGAGCTTTGTGGAAGCAAAATTCCTGCAGCACCTGCACTCCTGCAGTGCCAGGCAAACCTCAGGGGACATTCCAAGCTCTGCTGTCCTAAATAGGATGCAGATAACCAGGGTTTTACTCTGTGACGTGGAACCAGGCAATGTGTCCTGGAGCAATCCATCCCACAATCCAGATGGGAGGTGCTGGAACAGCTGACAGGGGCTGCAGCTAGAAAATGACACTGGAGATTTAGGAGATTGTAGGAAATATTCCCCAAGTTTTAAACTCCATGTGCAGCTGCAGCACGGAAGGCAAAACAGGATGTCGGGTGCACTGGTAGAGGAATGTCCTCTAATTGAAAAGATTTGGTTATTATTGTATGAGGAAATGATAAAATCTAGTGCAGAGCATGGTTTGGTCAAGAAATTTTATAGGAAATAAATGGTATCAGTTCTCCAGGCTTAAGACAGAGAAATATTCAGGACAATGGGCTTGTTCTCATTTCTCACAGCCTGTGGTGGATGGATCAGCTCTAAACTTCAGGAGAATGATGTTTTGTGTGTGTTTGCTCTGTTCAGCTGCCAAGTGGGAAAAAGACTTTCAAGCAAGTTCCTCAGTCAGCAGAGCTCTGCAGGCACACACTCAGCCCCACCAGAGGCACCCAACACCTCTGCTCCCAGTGCCATGCCACCAGAAACAGTCTCAGGGACACCCAAAAAACCCTAAAACAAAAGCAAGAAGCTGCCTCAATGGAAGACAACTCTCAGAGTCACCTCTGGTGATGTGACCTCAGACAGCTCTGAGTTTTTATACAAGGAACTGCATTTCAAAGACCTCTGAAGCAGCAGCTTGGGCTCCATCCTGAGTGACATTTCACACTTTGCTGCAGGTAACCCAAATATTTTGCAGACATTTCTCCACCAATGAAAGAGAGAAAAAGGACAAAACTGCCACTAAATGGAGCTAATGATGCAAGGCTGCTTAATGAAAGAGGTGAGTGCAGCACTGCTGGCCTGCTGGGAGGTCAGAGCCAGAGGGAGTTTGTTGATACACCTTCAAAAATAGGTGGAGAAGCCAGAACAGATGTGCTCCCATGGAAAACACAGCTCTGGAGAGAGGTGGAGCTCTCTGGGTCAGCCACACACGATGATTTGTCCACCACAGCCTGAAAAATGGGCATAAAGACACGTAATTAAACCACACTTCTCCAATAAAGGCAGGATTTGGAGAGTGAGAAGGAGCAGCAGTGTTGACACCTGGAGATATCAAATCCCACTTTTCAGAGGGGATGACAGGACCTGGAGGGATCTGTGGGATCCCTCCAAACCCTCTGTGTCCCCTGGTGCTTCTCACACAGCCAAGCCCAACACCATAACCTCAGGGGTGGCAGCCCTCAGCACCAGTTTAAACTGGGTTAGCCTCCTTGTCCCTCCCATAATCCAGAATTTCCTCACCTCAATTAAGGGCTGAGCTCCTTCTCCCATCTCTCAGCCATCAATAGAAGATTTGTGGGGTCCCCAGGGATGTTTGTTGTTCTCCAGGGATGCAGAGGCAGCCCAGATGCTCAGCAATGAGCTCTTGCTTCTCATCAGGTACCTATGATCTCATGGATCCCCATGGGGAAAATGAGAACAAACCCCAAAACCCAAATCCAGAGGTTCACACAGAGACACAGGGTTTTCTCAAAGCATCAGCAGATTGTATTTTTTAGATTTTTACTCATTCTGAATTTTGTATGTCATCTCCTGGAGAGTACCATGGTTCTTTCCACATGGTCACAGTAGCAGAGGTCTCACAGAAGCAGTTTGTGTTTTCTAACATCATCAAGAGAACAGCAAAGAGAAAATGATCTGTCTGGGATATTTGAAAGCATTCCTTTTGCTCTGGTTTGCAAAAGACCAGGCCAGATTTCTGCCACAGAAAAATTCAGCAAATGGGAGAGATTTGAAGGAAACTTGAAACTGGCAGAAAAGAGCAGGAAAATAAATTAGGGTGATTTATTTTAGCCTATGATTTCATTTCTTAAGTCTTATATTTGAGCATTATCTGACTATAGACACAAGTCATTTTTGCTAAAGCATTTAGCTGTTTATCTTTTCTGCTTTCCATGCCATGATGTTTCTGGCCAGAAATGGGTTATGTATCAAATTCACACCTTTATGCTCATTTCTTAATAAAAATCAGCTAATTGCATCACCCCTTCTCCCTGCCAAGTGGAGATTGTCATTTTACTTGGCCTATTCCAACTTGGTTTTTTGTAGAAATCATAATATTTTTGGCTGTTCCTTTTTCATTTGAGAAAGTAAACTTTGCAAAACAACATCAAACTTCCACAAACATGAGGTGATTTGGAACTGAGAAGTGCTGCCTCCAGGCCAGGGCATTTCCCCAGGGTCAGTGCAATCATTGCTCAGTGCTTGCCCAAGAAAAAGCATGTTTAAATTTTGTCAAAGTCTCTCCAACTTGTGTTACCTCCAGTGTAGGTCTTCAATACTTGGATGAAGGGGTTGAGAGAAGTAAATTGATATATTTACTGGCTCAGTGGGTCTCACCTTGCAGCTCCACCACGTGAATTGGGACAATCACTCTCATCCTGTAGAGCAGAACATCCAAACTTGGTTGAAGGCTACCAGGCACAGATGCTGATTCATCCTCCCTGTGTCCATCCCTTTCTGTCCCAGCCCTCTTGGCTCATGAGCAACCCAGAGGCCATCCCATTCTCACCTCAGCAGCAGCATCCAAGTGTCCAGGCCCTGCTCCTGGCCAGGATTCCTCCTGCAGAAAGATAAAGAAGAATAAGAAGAGCGCAAACGCCACTCGGCATTTCCAGCGATGCAGGAAATATCCACTTTTGGGACAAAGCCTTTTCTTTCTAGCTCAGACAGAGAGGTTGAAAATGATCTGCTGCTGGGAGCTCAGCCTGGTTTTCTAAGGAAACAACAAATCAAATACTGCAAAAGCAATGAAGGTTGGCACTGGGGTCGTGTGGGTGTTTGGCTGCTCCCGCGTTCCAGCCTCCTCCTCCCTGCTATTCCAACTTCAGCTGACTCCAACAAGGTGACCCAGACTATCTGCCCTGGTTGCTCTTCCAAATTACATCCTGCCTGCAGATATCCTTAAATTCAGCTTGTGCTGCTTGGTGGTGTCCAGAAGCTGAGCCTGGGCTGGAGGAGCCCAGGAGCCCTGAGGTCAATCCAGCTCCAGGGGCACCTCCAGCCTCCTGAGGGTCCCAGCCCAGCTCCCACCTTGCAGTGCTAGGAAGCAGATTTGGCCCAGAATTTTAAAGCAAAGCAAAGCAAAACCCTGTGCAGATGCCCAGAGTCAGGAAAAGCACAAATGGTTTGAGTTGGCCTGCTGAAATGTTGGCCATGTTGTTTAATTGTACCTTTGTACACCAGATTCCAAGAAGGATGAAAAAAGCAACTCTGTGCATTTTATTGCTGAGGTCAGGTTCCTGTCTCCCCAGTCCTGTTTCTCATTCTCTAATCAAATCATTCCTCTTAATACAACCAGTTCCTAAAAGTCTGTTTGCCATAAAGTGCTTTAACCTTAGAATCTTATTTACTATGACCTTAATTGCAGGGTTTATTCAGGTTTCATCTATAAAATGCTTTGTGCAATCAGTCAAAAGCTCGAGATCAGCAGCAAGGCCTGAGCCCAGCAATCAGCTCTGCCAAGCCCAGCCACTCTCAAGGTGACCTTAAACTGGGTTGCAAAAATATTCTGGAAGTCCAGCACAACACAGCACATTTAGAGAAAACCATCCCAGCCTCAGCAAGACCAAAAATCCTTTGTGAGGCCATAAGGCCAGCCTAGAATAAGCTGGGTCTGGGCCATCTCACTTTAGGACCTAATTTTTCCAGCTGGCTCATGGTGAAGTCAAGGAGAATCCCAAGTCTGTGTCCAGCTTGGGAAAAGGGACCAAGTAGCTGGCACGCCCTCAGGAATTCTCCAGGGAAGAGGCATGACCTGGGAAAAAAGAGATTTTTGTGATCTTTCCACACTGTTGGGAGCAACAAAGCAGGAGAACTGAAATGCCATGGCCTGGGCATTTGTTCCCACGGAATAATCCAGGCCTCTGACTTGTGTCTGAAGGTCCAACTCTTCCCTACACAGCTCCAGCTGTTGGTTTGTTACACAAGACACTTCCTGCAGAATTAATAAGAAATAAATCAAGTGAAGTCTCTCCTGCAAGTGACTTTATGGGGTTGTTGTGTCTTTTTACAGATCCCTTATAGGTTCCCATACTGAAAGATATTCTGCTCAGCATCATGAACAATCATGCCTTTATAGTCACAGCTTGGATTTCACATGGCTCTAAATAAAATAAAATTTCTAAAAAAACACCACCAACAAAACAAGAACAACAAAAAAAACAAAACAAACAAACAAAAAAAATAAAACCCAAAACCAAAAAACACGTGCCCCAAACATGTTTTCTGGAAACATTTTGATTTTCAAATTATGTGTGTTCTCTAAAATGAGAAAAATCCTTGACCAAGAAGAGCTGCTTGTTGAAAGCATTACTTGTTTCTTATTTCAAAGGGAAAATTGAAAACACTTTTGAAGGGTGTAGCTATTTACCAGTCCAGAGTGTTCTTATAAACAAAATAATATAAAACATATCCTCTTTGCTGTTTTGTTGTTTAATATCTTCCAGCGTATCACAATGTGGAGAGCAGAAGAGAGGAGAAAATAGAGCGTATTTCCAAAAAGCCTTGCAACAGGAAAAAAGGGTAAAGGACAATGTGATTCAGCTTTAAATGCACAGAAAACATGAGGCAGGTACCAATTTCCCATCAGAACAGCTGAAGAAATTGTGCAATTTACTTGCAATTCCAGTTGGGCACATCAGGAAAAGTGAAGAAATCTGAATGCCAAGGGAAGAGTTGAGTTCATCCAATGGACAAATGCATGTAGGAAATCCTTGAATTTCTTTGACAACCTCTCCACAGAAATTCAGCTTGAGAAAACAGCATCAAAGTCAAGTTCACCATTAAGCTGTTCTTATTAAACATTGTCCCTCATTTTATTGACAGCTGTGATGCTCATCATAATTGCTTTACTCACATTGTTTTACCCACAGAGAATATGAAAAATAACTCCATGTGCAAAGCCTCAAACACATCTCTGGCAGATGGGTTTCCAGCCCTGAAGGATGGGGAGGACATTTGTTCTTTCCCCTGGGGGGGACAGGCTGTGACAGTGCTTGAGAGGCTGAAGAAGTGGAGGAGCTGGTTTGTTTTAAAAAGAGACAGAACCAAAAGGCTCTCTGTCCTTTCACATCTGTAGAACAGCTGGATTTGTCCTGTGCTTCATCCAGGCATTTGATCAGCTTTTTGTGCTTTGTAAAGCAAGCAAGGCTCCAGGAATAGCCCTGCAGTGAGGGAGGAGTGCTGCATTTGCTGACGCTGGCCTCTGCACACACCACACACCTCAGAGCAGCAGGCAGGCACGGCAAAGAAATGCCATGAGAAGTTTATTTCTGTTTCCAGGCCCATGTGATTCCCTGGGAGAGGGCAGCTCTGCCCAAATCCATGCAGTCCTTCCAGCTGAGACAGGAAACCACCCTTAGCAATGTCACAATGCCCAGCTGGGACCTGCCAGCCCCTCCAGGACCTGCTCTGAAGCTGGGTCAGGGTGGGGCTGTCTCCAGGCCAGCTGGCCCTGAATTTTGGGGTGGGTTGGGCGTGTTTGGCTTTCCCCATCTCACTCTGTTGGTATCACCAGCGTGGGGCTCTGGTGGCTGCAGCCAGGGCATGAGGCAGGTCCAGCAGCAGCAGTGGTGGTGCCAGTTTACACCCCCTCCTGATGAGGATTCACTGTGCCTGAAAAACTGAGCATCCCTTTCACACCCTGAAAAAGCCATTTACAGTTTCAGCCTCGTGGAGAACCCAGCCTGTGCTTCCCTGCTGCAAACCCAGCAGAAGATACCAGTTTGCTTTCATTAGGGAAAGATGAATTTCTGGGATGAAAGTTTCCTCAAGATTCTCATTCATTTGGCTGAGAAGATGAAGCAGGATTACAAACTGCATTTCCCAGATACCTGGGACCAGATTCTCTAAAACATCAAATGAGATGAAAAGATTTACCACAAGGCAGAGAAATTGTGTCTGTAAGAACACCCTTCTAAAATCAAAAGTACAGAGCACAATCCAAGATCTTTGGCTCCTGCTGTCCAAATCCAGACCATGTGATGTCAGAAGCTCAGGGTGACACAACTACAGGGCAGGGTGGAGGGGTTTTCTGTAGAGCAGCAGAGCAACACAGAGTAACTGGCTACTTCACCGAGCACAGAAAAACTGTTTCAAGCAATATGTGACTTTATTTAGTATTTAGATTGGCCATGCTCTCATTTTCCCACAAGAGCACTAAAACTTTCCGTAGGAAAAGTCAACTCCCAACTTAAAATGCCACAAAATTCAGATGTCACAAGTTCAACTTTCCCACCAAAAAAAGGTTTGATCAGAAAACGGCCACACCTCAGACCAATATTGCTAAAGCAGGCACCAAAACCCTTCAAACATCCTGGGCATCCCTGCTCCAGGCCATCCAAAGAAATACTGCAAGCTCTGCTGGCCATGGACAAAATCCCAGTTTCTCTCTCAAGGCAAATAATTAATAAAGGCAAGCACAGAAATATCTGCTCCATGATCAAAAGAGTGGCCCGAGTTTAGTTTTTGGAGAGGTTCCAGGCAATCTCATGTTCATTCCAAAAATAGACCTCAGATTGATGCAAGCTGACATTGTGCCAAAGAGGACAAGATAGGGGTAAAGCAGAGTACAAGAGCAGCAAAGTGAAATGTGGAGCTGTTTGTTGTTTGCATCCTTTGATGATTACTGGTGGGAAATTTTAGCTGGAAATCATCCACAGAAGGACTCTGCAGAGTCCAGCATGGAGGTTTGGGTGAATTGAAAGCAGTTGGATTTCTGAGCAGGCAACACTGATGTCTCTCTTTCCCAAAGCCATGAGTCAGGCTGTGCACAGGGATCCAACATGAGCAAAAGCACAATGAGGGAAAATCCAGCAAGCTCCAACACGTGGCTGGATTTCCTGTGGCTCCAGATCCTTTCTTTTCTAAAAGCTCCTGGTTAAGGTTGGTTCCTCTGGGTGGACAAGGATGTGAGCAGCTCCTGCTTTTATTGTGATGAGGCACAAGCCCTGGAAATCCTGAATCAGCCAAACAGGGCTGCAAACAATGCAACGACATCCCTGACGTTATTGGAAAGACAACCTCTCTTCTTCCCAGCCCTCCTGTCCAGAATCCATAACTCACTGACCTGGAGCAACACTGTCCTGCTGACAGGCATTTCTTGGTGGCTGATTTCACCTCCTGGCACACCATGAAGGCTTTCATGTCTGCTCTAGACACAGTCAAGATCTGCAGTAGCTCTGTTATGTTCCCTTGAGGCTTTCTTGCTTTTCTAGTATGTATTTTACAAAAACATGGTCTCTCTTCGTGAGAGTTCATTTTGTTCCCTCCTGTCTTGTTAGCAGCTACCCAATACTGATAAATCTATTCCCATGTCCCTAAAGTACTAATGCCAAGACCTGTCACAATAATAAGTGTGTGGACCACTGTCCCAGCTGGTGTGAGGCAGAAGAGTGACTAAAGATCACCCCATCAGCCCCACCACTGCCATATCCTGTTCCCCAAAGCCCAGACTTGCTTGGAAATGTCCTTCTCTCTTTTGCTGTGCATCCCAGGCCTCGCCTCACAGCGCCTTGGTTCTGGGTTTGGGGTGGGAACTGCCTTCCCTGCCCTGCCAGTCCTACTCCTGCCATAAAACAGGTCCAGACACCAAAAGCTGGAGTGGCAGGGTGGGATGGGGCTGCAGCAGAGGGTGTGACTCCATCCCATCACCAGCTGACTCAGCTGGCACTAATGAGCTTTAACGAGGGTGATTGTGCTCGGGAAGAGGTGCTGCTGTCCCCGAGGGCATCGGGACACTTCATCCAAATGTGGCACTCCCAGACATTGCTCCACACCAGCTCTCCACAGCTGCTTCAGCAAGGGGCCTGGGGCAGAGCTCAGTCAAACCAGGGAGGAAAGGAGCAGCGGGGCAGTTTCAGTTCAGTGAGTGGCTGTGACCCAGCTGTGCATCACAACTCGAAAATCCACACTGCAGCTTCCAGAGGAGGAATTACGCAGCTCTGCTTCCAGCCTTTGGGCTTCCTGTGACACATTTGGCTATTTTTTGATTTCTGTGCAATATCCCTTAACAAATCAGGAGGACCACTCATGGCCTTTAATTGGAAAATTGGTGAGCCAGCATTACAAGCCCTGTCCCACAGCCCCGTGGGTTCCCACAGCAGGCATTGCCACACCTTTTCCTCAGTGCCAGAGGGGACAGCACGGCCATGGACAGCCAGAACCATGGTCTGATGGAATCTCCTGTCCTGCTTCTGCCATGCTGGAAATCATTCACCTCTGAAGACACCCTCTCAAAGGTCCCACAACTCCAGAAAATCTACTTTTTCCAGCATGGCTGGTTTGGAGTTTCTGATTTGTGCAGAATTGGGAGCAGACCTGCAATGACCAGCTCAGGCCCTGTTTACAAGATCCATACATCAGATCCTGACAGGGTTTTTTTTCTTTTCAAAAGGGGTCTGTACTCTTGCACCCTTTGCAATACTCTCTTCCTGTCCAGTCAAAACAGATGTTGAAATCTACATCAATTCTCAGTACACTCATTAAAAATGAGTCTGTGGTTCATTTTTGCTTCCTCTTCCCATAATTTTCTTGTCTCCTCCTCTCCCAGGATAAACCTCCAACACCAACAGTGTGAGGGCGTTCCCTGAGCCCAGTCTGTGCCCACAACTGATGCCACCACTGTCCCCTGTGCCCAGGGAAGTGAGGGGAAATGTAAAGAGGGGTGGGTGTGCAAGTCCCAGGGGTCTCAGCTCTGCCTTTAATTAAAGGCAGAGATCACAGAAGATAATGAGAGGATACAGGAGAGATCAGCTCAAAGTGGGGCTTTGATGAGAAACTCTCATCTACCAAAATCACTGTGCCCAGAGGGCTGATAGGTCAGAGGTGTGGGTGGGAATAGGATTTCCCTCTGCTTTGCACACCCCCAGCTCTGGGAATGACTCCCTTGCTCATCCACCCATCCACAGATGCTCCCATGGATGGGATGCAGTTTATGAAGACACAAAATCTCACCTCAGCAGAGGGCCTGTTAAACTGGGCCTACAAATGGACCATCCACTTGTCAGTGACCAAGCACAAACCCGACGGTGCTGCAACAGCAGGAGTTGGGCTTTCATCCAGGCTTGTCATCCTTGGCAGTTTTCCAGGCTGCCTGTGCTGTTTGACCAGCTGAGTGAGCTGTTCCATTAATTTTCCCTGAGGAAAGTCCACTGGGAAGCCGTTGATATGGAGAGGAAGAGACAACGGCTGTGTTGTCTGCACAGCCACCGAGCTGGAACGCTGCCCATAATTTCCAGAAAACCCAAATGTTAGCTCAGGAAAAGAGAGGCTGCTTGTGGCTGTCTTTTCCTAGTGAGAAAATTTCCTTTGCATTGCGTTTAGCAGGAAGAATGACATCCTCTAGTATCCCACAGAAGATGGCTTTCTTGGAAGAAGGCAGAGCCTGCAGTCAAACTCTTCCAGGTGCTTTCAGGGGAAGGGAGAAATGTGTCCTCAGCATTTCTGGACAATTTCACCATGTGAGAATCTGTCTGGAGAGGATTTGCAGGACATGCATTTATGTCCTACACCCCTGAGACCCTCAGGTTAAAAGGAAAGGAAAACTGGCTCCATGTGTCCTTGCTGGCACCTCAGTGCCAAAAGTGCCCCTTTTCTCCTTCCATTGGATCAACCCAAAAGGCAAATGTGAAGAGGAGCATCCATTCCCCATTCCTGAAAAAGAACCTCCACCTGCAGGGCCACGTGGGACCAAAAAGCTCTTACCTTTCAAGCTAATGCATGTGCTAATTAATGAATCAACTGCTCAGAGCTAAAAGCTCCCACAGAGTCCTTCCAAAACCAGGGTTTGGCTTAAAGGAGATGAGGAACTGGAAGCAAAAAGTAATTTGGGACCACCTAAGTGGCAGCAGGCTTGGCAGGATGGGCTGCAGAGCCAGGACACAACGTCGTGGAATTACTGATGATGAAACTGGGTATTTTATAACTGCAGAATAAAACACTTTTCTATTGGGGAAGAAAAGGAGAATAAGTTTGAGGGGGTTCAAAGCATAAGGATCACCTCCCATCCTGACTTCCACTCATCCCCTGGATTTTGGGGACTGGCTTTCATTCAAAGTGTACAGCAAAGTTTTCCTCAGATTTCACCAAAAAAAGTGTCTTAGGCTCCAGTTTGAGTCCACTTTTGTCATGGCCTCTTGCTCTTCACTCCTCCTTTAGCTCCATTCCATTCCATTCCATTCCATTCCATTCCATTCCATTCCATTCCATTCCATTCCATTCCATTCCATTCCAGAAAAGCCTTTCTGCTTTACAGTTCTGCCTGGAACTTCTTAGGTTTCTTCAGCTGACACTCCTCAATTTCAACAAAAAAATTGCTCCTCTCTTCGCCCAAATAGCATCTCAGTCTCCACATGAGCCAGCAAGAGCCAGTGAAACACCATGGGAAAATAAAAAAAAAAACCCAAACAAACGATAAAATTAATTAAAATTTTTCATAAATGCTTTTCAACTCCAACAAGCTTTTAAGAAGCCACGCTTTCAAACATGAAAAGAAATTACTGAAATAACTGCAATGTCACTTTTTAAAACAGTGTAATTTTAATTCTTTAAATATATTTTGATCAACAAAACTGCTTTTTACTTAAAACTGCCTCGCTACAAAAATGAGGATTGGCTTTCACTCCTTTCTGACCCTTAATGAGACAGAAATCCTTTGAGGGTTTGGGTAGTTGCATAAATTTTACGTAATGTGGTTGGCTTGGGGCTGGCTTTTTTGGTTCCTAAAGGTCAATCAATCAAAAAAACTCCCCTCATTTATCTGTAATTTGCAATTATGGAGTCAGACCCTCCAATTCCCTGGGAATGGCCCCCTGTTGACCCTTGGATGAGGAGTGCTGCTTGGGTCCCTTCCAGGGAAATTGCTCCCCTCGTGGGACTGAGACTCCAACCAGTTTCACTGGGCCAAGGCCTCGGAGCAGCTCCAAGCCTGTGTCTCAAATGGGAAAGGTTGGCACACGAAAAAAAAAGAAAAAAAGAAAAAAAAAAAAAAAAAAAAGAAAAAAAAAAAAGAAAACAAACTTGGAACACATACCCAATTCTGTAATATTGCACATTAAAAAAGCCTGCCTTACAGGTCCTGCTGATATTTCTGCCCCCAATGTGTGAATTATTAATATTTAGTATCTGTGACTCACTGATATTTACTTTAGGAGGTATTTTTATAAAGTTTGAGTGTTGTCTCCATGTAGGAGCTAACGGAGGCTCCTGTTGTTAATGCCCAGGGAGCCCTCCCTGAACAAACTTTTCTGGTCACTGTTTAAACTGGGCTGCTGGGCTCTTTTGGGGCCCTGACCCTCCGAGGCTGAGCACTGAGGCTGGCAGGGGTGGCCCTGCTGGGACACAGCTAATTTTAAACCTGGATCCCACGGCAAAGGAAAAGCCTCGATTTTACTGGCAAAACTGTCACAGTCGAAGGTTGTGTTCGGATTACGGGAAGAGGCTGCGAGGCAGCTCACACTCAATCCCTTTTTTGGGTACTTGGCATTAATTTTATCTGAAGTCATGGATTATATAAGAGAAGAGCAGAGCCTTCACACAACTCTCTCCTGCGTCAGTGCAGGACACCCGGGCTGGGGGGACCCTCCACTCCAAGCCCCCCCTTGTGCCACACCGTGCCCACGGCCAAGGGGACAGGGCTTGACCACTTTTCCAGTAATTCTCCTTAAAAGTGGATCACAAGCATTTTCTGGAACTGCATCCAGAGCTGTCCACAACATCAACCAGAGCTGGCTCCTAAAGTCCTTTTCTTGGTCTAGACGTGAATCTTTGGAGCTCATGAAAACTTGGGTGTTTTCATGATTTTATGGCTCTCGTTAAAATGGCCAGTGTCCAAACAAATCCCCATTTAGTGCTTTGGATCTGCAGAGAGCATTGTTTGCTGATAATGAAGCTGTTCCCAAGGAGAGCATTGTCCAGCACTGGGCTGCTCAGCTGCCTGCATCTGTTTTTGCTGAAAGGTTTTGGGACAGCTTGACTTCCCTGGTGTCTTTGGAAAGGCACACACAGCCTGCTGAGCTGGCCAGCTGCCCTCAGAAGCCTGAGATGCTTTCATGACTCTGCAGATGAGAAAATTTCCATGGTCTCCCTCTCCCCACACAAAGCCTGTCCTCAGATGGTGCTGCACTCCTGGCATGGGAAGGAGCTGCTTCAGTCTGGCTGTGACACCCCCAGGGGATGCCCTAAATCACCCCTTCCTTGCCAGCATTTACCCCACTATTTTATCTCAGACACAACAGCCACGGGTCCATCTGAAGCTGTACTTCATAATTCATCTGTCTGCCAAAAGACCTAAAAAAATCCCCCCCAAAAAAACCAACCAAAATAACCTGAACAACAAAGACTTAAAAGAACGAGTATTTTTTAACATGACTGACATGACACTGCACACCTTTACCTAGGCTTCCTCTGCCAAGTCATCTCTATCTGTGTCACCCATGGGAAATGACAGCCCCTGCTTGTCCACCATCCTGGTCCAAACAGAGGCTAGCCTTCCCACATGATGAAATGTTTCCTTTAAGTTTGAAAATTATAGGGAAAAAACACCTGGGAGGACAACCAAGACATTTTCTAGTCCATCCTCCACTCAAAGCAGGATCTCATTTTAGGAGCTGCCATCCAGAATAATCTTAAAAACCTGGAATGGTGGCTTGAAAAGACCACACAGATAATCTGCTCCAGTCAGAACCCTTACCAATGCTCTCAGTGTTTCCTACTATGTTTTAAGCCCATCCCCTCCCAGTGGGGCCCCTTTGGGCATGAGGACCCCCCTCTCCCTTTACTGCACCTTTACATACCACAGGCATCCTCTTCCTCACCTTTTCCATCCTCAGAGATCTCTCCTGCTCTCTCAGGAATTGTTTTGGCCCTCAGGTCTCTCTTTCTTTCCTCCTGGACTTCTCACAGTGGGATGAATATTTTCCAGGCAGCAACTGGACAAACCCAGACAATGTCACATTGTACCAGAGACCTGAACAGATGAAGCAAAGCTGAAAGGTTTCTCACCTGCCTTGCTGATCCTTTCACACCTGATATGACTTTTATCTCCTTGGCCATAATGTGATGGTTTTGACTCTTTATCTCACTTGGGCCTTACTGGTTAGTCTCCATCTTTTATTATTTCTTTTACTCTTCCCTTCCAAGTGTCATCTGATTCTTCAGCCTGTTTCTTCCAGCACAGGTACTGATGCAGTTTTGAAGCTGTCTGCATTGATATAAATAATATTTTCATTACAAACACATCAAGTAAGATGGTATGAATGCTCCTACCTCCTACAGTCAATGTCCATTGGGTTTTACTCTCTTTTTTCAAACTTACAAGGTCTGCTCAGCTGATGGAGAGGGAAATTAGGCTGCTTTTGAGATTTGTTTCTGACAAACTTGTCCTCTAGCCCCTGGCTTTAGTTCATAGGTGGTATTTTCTCAGCTTCCACATGTCAAAAGACAGGTGTGCAGAAACAAGCCTTGAGGCAGCTACTAAATAAAAACTTCAGCTATCAGTCAAGCACTCCTCAGCGCAGTTGTATGTGTTGGCAGGTACACCCCCCTAAACCACAGGAGCCCAAACCTGACAGAACCTTGCAGGACATCCCAAAGCTCTGGGTTCATTTTGCTCCCTTCTGCTTTCTGTTCTCATACTCCACCTGTGCCTCCTGACTTTTCACCCACTATAAATATCCCTGTCTTCCTTTTGACACTGAATCTGCCTGCCACGTGCTGGGCTGTGCAGGGGCTGAGGGACACTGTGGACAGCCCTCCCCTGGGTGAGGAGCAGAGGGAGCAGCATAAGGCAGACCTTGTCTGTTGACTTAACTCCCTAACCCAATTTTAACCACTGTCAACAAGATAGAAGGGTGGTTTCTGTTTGCACTGAGGCTTCTTTACGCTGCTCTCCCCACACCCTAAAGTGGCATAAATGCCTCCTAAGTGCCTTAAAGTAGGTCCTTAGTGTAAATGAGATGTTTGCAAAATGGCTTTGAAAACATTGGGGGCACATCCTATAAATGACTGTGGGTTTTTGGAAGGACACCCACCCCAAGGTATGCCCGTGCTATACATAGGCTCTGATGAGCTCAGCACGGGCTGAGGAGCAGCCAGCAGAAGGCAAAACAACCAGCAACAAGATATTTGTGCCTGAAGCAGCAAGCAGAGAGAGCCCAGCTGCTCGTTGATCCCCAAGGATTCCCAGCAATGTGGGAATATCAGATCTGCCACCCTCACTCAGCTCCACCTGGGTTTCTCTTTCCTTTCCCCTCTACTTTCCTTCAACCTTCCAATCTTTATGCCTTCAACCTTCCAATCTTTCTCAGCTAAAGCAGAATCTGGATCCCACCCCAGCTGAGAAAAAAAAAATAAATTAATATTTCTCCTGCTTGTGTGTTTCCCCCTGAGCCTTCCCTTACCTGGTTTTCATGCCTGTTGTACAGGAAGCAGGCACAGCTCTGTTTGCCACGTTGTTCTCACACAGCACTTGTAACAACACCAATTTCTGGTGGACAAGCAGAGGACAAAGCCCAGGGCTTGAGCAGGAGGAGACAAAACCAGAGACAGTGTCAAAGGATGGCAAGCTGACCCAAAGGATGGGTTAGGTTCAGCCCTACATTTTGAGTATTTTGCTGTTTTGCTCTCTAGGCCAACCAGGATCCAAATTTTACCAGAGGATTCACAGAATCATAGAATGGATTTAGTTGGAAGGGACCTTAAATATCATCAGGTTCCAAATCATAGAGTGGGGCATTTTGTAGCACCAAAAAAAAAATATATATATATATCAAACAACTGTTGCCATTAATAGGATGCTCTAGGCAGCCTCACAATAACCAATAGCCTGAATTCCCCTCTCTGCTTACCTTGAAGCTCTGCTTAGGAAAACCTTCCCAAATGCTTCCAGAGAAGGAGATATTTTTGCAGCAGTAAGAATGGGGGAAGGAAAGCACAAAGTAAATTCAAATGGGCAGTTTGGAACTGCAGAGCATGCAGGAGCCATGAAACTTGCCTTTGACAGAAATCACTGGCAGGGCAATAATGAGGTTATCTCATCAGTCCTAGGCTGGGATTTACAGGGAAATACTGTTCAACCAGCACTGCATCAGCCCAGCCCTGAAGTAAAGCAAACATCTCTGGATTTAACATTAATCCTCTTGTATAAGTAATGAAAAACACAAATTTCATGGCCTGGTTAATCAGGACCCCATCCCATGGCTCAGCCTACATTTTTGGTCAAAACCCATCTGGTGCTCATTGTCTGGAGGATGAGTTATGAACCTCCCTTTAACCAAATGGGGTTGGATTACCAGGAAAAAACTTGGTTTGATTTGTGGTGCTGTCAGCAAGGATGAGCCTGGAGAAAATTTCAAAGGGAATTACAAAATTGGAATACTTTTCCTTTCAAAAAATGAGGAATGTACAATTCACACCAGCCTGCTCAGGTGGAGAGGAGTTCACCTCATTTGTATTTTGCAGCACTAAATCATTAAACACTATTTCCAACCCATTAATCTAATTCAGCCCTTATGTTGCAGGGATTCAAAGACAGGCAGTGATTTTCCCTTACTCTCAGTATGCTTCACTAAAGATAATTCTTATTTTTGATGGGGTAAAGACTGAATTTTAATGCCTGGGTACTGGGAAGTTTGTTTGTGGAACAGGCTTTACCCATCCCAATCTCTTTTGGAGTCTCCAGGGGACAGCCTAGTCCCCAGGATTAATCCCAAATAGCTCTTCTAAACACCAACCCAACTCTGGCTGGGCATTAAAGACAAGGGAAGCATTCATTCCAGGAAGGTTTTATTTCACAAACAATTCAGAAATCAAAAGAAAATGGAAGGGTAGGGAGGAAAAGATATTTTACAATTCTGTATTTAGATGACCAAAAAAAAAAAAAAAACCTAGTTTATAAACAACCACGGCCCCTTGGAAAACATGCAAAGGCACACGAAAATTTACAAGTAACTTTTATACATAGGAAGTAAAATACACCATTTTTC
>VZRH01001419.1:186088-262797 GCA_013397555.1 Urocynchramus pylzowi
AAACAAACAAAACAAAAAAAAAAAAAAAAAAAAAAAAAAAGGAAAGCAACTCTATGAACTGGCCCTAAATATTTAGGCTGCACAAGTGACGAACTGGAGTCTCCTCAACCAGCTGTTGGCTGGAAGTCTTAAAAAGAAAGAATGAGTGGAGCCAAGGCCCCACCAGCACAGGCTCTGGATTTCACCCTGGTTGTGTTTCCTGGAGATTGGGCTGAGCCAGGTGTTTTGCAATGCCCATGCCATTGCTTCCAACCCCCAAATTATTGGAAAAGAGCAACCAGGCAGCATCAGCTTTGGCTACACCTGGATGCTCCAGGTGCCTACAGATCTGCTGAGCTGGGGCTGAGCAGGAGAGGGCCTGGTGAGATACAGATGGGATGCATCTTTAAGCTGCACTGAAATATAGCAGGCTGAGAAATGTCTTGGTATCAGAAATAAAATCTGTCAATATTTGGCAAAAAAACTGGTACTGTCCCACCTATTCATGAATAGCTAGCACACATGATTGCAAGTCATTGATAGGTCATGACTGCCTTGGAGGACCTGATCACCCCTAATTCTGGGGGAGGTATGTTTAAATTAATAGCACCCAGGACCTCGAAAAATATTTGTGTAGTAAAGTCACAATTTCTCTTTTGTACAACAAATACAAAAATAAACAGATACAGACTTAAATTAACATCGGTTTCTAAAAATCCAAACCAGTTGGCTGAAGATAAAAATACGCAATTGTAACTTGAATTAAGCATTTTAGGATATTTCTGTTGGAATAATAACCCTTCCCCTGTCCCCTTTCCTTCACCTAGGTACATCCCCAGCTGTTTGGATTTTTATGTGCCCTCAGTAATCCCCTGGGTTTTACTCCAAGAGCCCTCACAGTCCTTTCCATCACCTTCCATCCGTAATTTTCATGGATCCTACACTAGAGTCGAGGTGTTTTATGTGCTCTTGCAGTCCCCATGAACCTGACTGCACCTCTCACTCTCTCCAATTCCATTCCCAGCCCGTTTGGCCCAGGATGTCCCAGATTCTTGCTGCAGTGTTGGATGGGCTCGAACCAGACCCTGCACCCCCCAACGCTTCACAGGGGGCAGAAACGGGGAAGCTTTCCCTCACTGCCAACATCTCAAATGCTCCCAACCAGCAGCTTTTCTAGGATATGTTCCAGCTGTTTTTAACATCAATTTATTTAGTAAGAAAAGGATGTGGTTCAGTTTTCCTATCTAAAGGCAATACTGTACACCTTGGACGACAATACTACATAAACAAAGATGACACAAAGGGTCACTTCTCTCTATCCACCCCAAAAGTAGCTTTTCTGTGCAGTATTTTTGGAGACAGTGAAAAGCAGCTCCAATTTCAGGTTTTACAAAAGGTTTCTTTCCAAATTCAGATTTTATAGAGAAATAAATCCCAGTGGTGGGACCAACTGAGTGATAAATGTCATTTAAATGTCACTTCCTTGCTGATTTCATGGTGTTTACAGAATTAAAGAAGCATTTAATCATACAAATGCTTTTGGTCTGTGTTTTGAAAGAGCTTGATGAGATGGCTCTTATATCTGTCTAGGTTAAACCAAACATGTTCTGGGCGTAAGAGCAGCTGTGAAACATCTGCCAAACAGAGGGAAATATTTTCCCATTTGTTATCCAATATTACAATTCAGTTATTGAATGGAAGGACTGCTCATTTACAAAAACTGTTGGCTTTGTCTTCTCATGACTGATGAAGTTACTGGATGTGTGTGTATCAAAAACCACCAGATTTGTGTTTAGACCAATCACAAAAATTCATTTCCAATATGCAGCAGAGAATATCCTTCTGCCTTAAAAAAGCAGCTCATGCTGAGCCCTTCTCCTGGCTTTGAAATGCATTTGGGTGCACGTCAAGACAAAAATATCAAAATATGGAATAACACCATTACAATACCTTGTGAGTTTTGCAAAACCCACCATCCTGGATATCAAATGCTCATGGGTACAGCATTTGCACTGAAAGTGGGGATGTGTTGGCTTCACAATTGGAAATTCCTGGAAAAATTAATCTATCCCAATTTATGCTGCATCTTTCAAGTCTCAGAACTGCACACACCACAAGGAGCTTCACAAAGGGAAAGTGAACCTGCTTCCTACAGATGCAACCATTCCTAGCAGAAATAAGATTAATTTTATCACTACTCAACTACTATAAAACAACCAGCACTGCTGTATAAACCAATACACTGCATTTAACTGAAGTTATGGCGTGGAGTATAGGATGAGATGTGCCAGCACAGGAGCCCCAGTTCTCTGACTGCTCAGAGGTTGCCAAAATGCCTGGGAGTGTTTGACCAGCAAACACCAAGCCTGCTCTTTGGATGATCTGGTGGCCTCATTTTCTGCAGTGAGGATCTCTGCCACCATTTTACACCCTGCTCCAGGCCCACAAAACCTCAATTTTGGCTGCCAAGAACATCCCCAAACCCCATCGTTTGAGGTACCCAGCAGCCTCACACAGCAGTGCTGCTGCACATCACCTCAGTGGGAAAACTCCACTTTTTATCCTTTTTTTTGCACAGATACCATCCAACATACACAAAATCACTCTCTCAAAGCCCATCCTCTCCCCAAACAATGCAATGTTTCAATGAGTTTTTCATTTCAAAGTGTCCAGCGCCTGGACAGCCGCTCACTCCCGAGTCTGCTCATCCTCCCACCCATCCCAGGAGAAGCTTCACACCCTAAAAACACCATCCAGGGCCAGGCTGAGATCCCTGAATCTGCTGCACATGGAGCCACTGCTGTCCTGTGTAGCAACACCTCTGGTAAAATGAAACCTAGAACAGTTTATGGTCGCTGAATGCCCCTAGAGAAACAAAAACACGAGACGAAAAGATACAACGCTGCACGGGTGCGATGAGATGCCAACAGCTGAGTCAGAACCTGGGGTCTGTTTTGTGGGGGTTGTTTTTCCCCCCTTTTCTTTTGGAATTCCCTGAAGGAGGTCGGCAAGGAGGGTACAGGCAGAGCTGATGCCGTTCAGAGGAGCTTTGGCGTCTCTGGAGATGAACAGAGAGCTCTCCCAAAGAAACCTGCACCTTCCCTGGGGGTTTACTGCTTCACTGCAAAGATTCGGAAGGCGTTCCCATCTGAAGGATTCTTCAAGCTGGAGACAAAGAAAAGAGGAAAAGAAAGCAAACATGGAGTGAACCAAGTGAAGACACCGCAGAACCCAACCAGGCAGCTCTGAGTTTCTCCTCTCTCTTTCCTACCAAGAGCAGGAGAAAGATAAAGGATGAAAAAGAAGTGGCACAAATCCATGGTTTCACCTTCTTTTTGATGTTTTCGACCCAAATCTGTGTGCTAATTTTGGCTAATGCCAAAAAAAGAGCTGGAAGACAGCAGACTGTCTTACAGCCCTAGCTTTTATCCAAGGAGCACTGTGCTCCCTTGTGCAGAGATTCAGGCATAAAGAGGAATATGTTTTCCTGAAAAAACAGTTGTCAAATAAGCTGGCAGGTTCCCAGGGCCTGCCTGGCTTGGCTCCTAGTGCTGGGAGTGGGAATGGCCAGATCAGCTCATGTTAAATGACAATAAATATGGATATTCCTTTTCAATCTGCAGAGGGGTCCCCAGATGCTCTGACTCCAAGCTGCTTGGGGTGGCTGTGTGCATGGGGAAAGGGGATGTTTCTATTCCCCAGTCCTACAGCACTGAAAAAACCCAGGAAAAATACAAAATTTCATATTCCCACAAAATAAACACTTCAACAAGGGTAAGGACCCAGTAAATCCTCAAGACAATGTTTTCCCATACCTGTTTGGGTGTGTATCTTTACCCAAGGTTATTTCCAGTGTCCTAAAGGGTGAAGTTTCACCTTAATCTTAGAAAATCTGTTTCACTGTCTGGTGGATCTCACAGCATGAAGCTGCTCCTTACTGCAGAGTGTAAATAACATTTTCCAAATCTTCATCCCCGCTGTGAGGAGGTCTCTGGTTTCCCTCACCCCTCAGATCAGCACTGGCTGCTCACATTGCACATCCCTGAGAGTGGTGGGATTTATTCTTAGCTAGGGCACAGTTTGCCATCCCAGTAAAAGTTGTCTTTTAGTATGAAAGATAAGTGAAAGCAAGACTGAGATAGAAAAAATTCAAATGAACTGGAGGTTTTTCACCTAAACTCAAGTTATCCAATTGGAAAATGCTGACCCTGGTAATCTGTATTAAAACCCCCATATTTAACAGCTACAGCTTTCCTGTTTTAGTCTGTTTTCATTTCTTGAGATGCTCTAAAACATTCTGGAATATCTATTGTTAGAATAAAACCAGCAAACTTGATAGAATTCCTTATGGTCTTTATAAAAGAAGAACTGCTCTGAGCAGACAGAGTTACCAAAAACACCCCTAAGTGTGGGAAATTCTATTTTTGCAAAGATAGCCCTGAGAAATCAGTGCCATCACACCAATGTGTGAAAAAATACATAACAGATTGAAAGTGAAATCTCAAATTAGAAAGGACTGGATGAGCTGTGACTGGGTTGTTGTGATCTTGAGGAGGTGCAGGATTTTGGAAGCACGGATTTGCAATTGGTCGCTGAAACCAGCATGGTTGGCCCTAGAGAAACTACAAAAAAAACCTACAAGGGTGGCAAATTCATCTTCAAAAGGTGTTTGATCATGTCTCAAGAGGTTAATTTACTTATTTCAAAGAGAACAGAGGACATGAATCAACAAATACAAATGAATCCCACACCCCAGAATTGAACGGATTACAAAACCCAAATCATGACCTGGGCTGAAAACTGAAAACACCTGTGCACATCTCCTGATGTGTTAAACACACAGCAAAATGTATTACCATGGGGCTTGTGCAGTAACAAAATCTAACAAGGTTTAACAACATTTCACAGCAGCCTGGACGCGGCTCCTGGCTGGGGAAGCAAAGAGCAGGACAACACGCTCCATTTGTCTGGGTGTCACAACCCACAGTGACACTGGGAAGTCACTTCTTTCCAAGCTGATATCTGATATCTGCTGACTTGCCCAGGCAGCTGAACCCACTGTGGAAAAGAGGAGGAGAGTACAAAGGAGGGAAATCCCACCTCTCTGACTGGACGCCGTTCTTTAAGGAGCCAACGTAGGTTTTCTTCTTTTCCACGGGCATCACGTCCACAAAGCCTCCTCTTTCATCTGAAATGACCCCTGCATGCACTGCAGTTTTGCAGATACTGGAGCTCTGAAAAATATTTAATTGTTTTCACTGTATATATTTTATATACATGCTATTTGGGTTGGAAGGGACCTCAACAAAGACTTATCAATTCCATCAACACCAAGAAAAACAGGGAATAGGCAAAGAAAGAGTTATGAAACAGTTTTGTCCCTCTTTTGGACAGACTATGGACTAGCTCTTGAAGGTATGTCATAATCCCTGATTATGAAAGAAGAAAGAAGATGAAAGAAAGGGGTGAAAGAAGATCCACCATCACCACAGAGGACAAGAAGATTTTCCATCATTCTGAGCTGGAGCTGCACCTGTGAGAACATCACAGAATCATGGAATGGTTTGGGTTGGAAGGGACCTCAAAGCTCATCCAGTCCCTCCCCTGCCATGGTAGGGACACCTTCCACTATCCCAGGCTGCTCCAAGCCCTGTCCAACCTGGCCTTGGGCACTTCCAGGGATCCAGGGGCAGCCACAGCTGCTCTGGGCACCCTGTGCCAGGGCCTACCTACCCTCAGAGGGAACAATTCCTTCCCAATGTCCAGTCTAAACCCACACTTCTTCATCTTATCCAGGGCCAGGACTGAACTGATGACAGCTTTCCAGCCAGTGCCTCTTGGGACTGCACCAGAGAAACCTCTGAGGTGAAACTCTGTGCTACTGACAGCAAAGGTTACTCACAGAGTTGCTTGGAAAAGAAATGCTTCTCCTGAATTAAGGTAAATGATTACTAATTATCTGGGATAGTTCACATCCTTCTTTCTAGGAAACACGACAAAGGGCTGTCCCCTTTGTCTGGTGTAGGTTTTGGATGGGGTTTATCCCATAAAACAACACTAAATGTGGAGGGAGATTACACTTCTGGGAAGACCAAACTTTCTCTATTGCACATCCCAGATGTGCAGAGTCAGAAGAGCTGGAGGAACACAAACCAGTAACAACTGATGACTAAGCCCCCAAAGCATCCAGGAAAAGGGAGCAAAAGCTGAGAAGGCTGAGGGATAGTGTAAACTTGGCCATCAGCTCTCTGCAGGGTTTACATACAGCAAGCTGGAAGATCAGAAAGGAGAAACCAACTCTGCACAGAGGACTGCAGCAGGTGAAAATCCCAACCCCAGAAATGCCCTGATTGCTAAAAATCCAAGTACCAGATTCAAAAAAATCCAAAAACCAGAGCCAAGTGCAACTGTTCCTGTTGTGTATGTACAATGCAGCCCATGCTGCTCCTCTGCCACAGCCTTATATGGCAGCTCTTGTCCCCTATATATATATTTATCACTTTGGATGGCCTATCTCTTGGCAGCCCTCAGAGTTTTGAGTGCCAGTTTGGTATTTTGCTTCTATATATGGTCAAGGGAGCAAGGGAATGCTGTGTTTGGAAGATATGCAGTGAATTTGCCCTAATATGTGGTGGGAAATCTATAAATCTAAAACTGGCTCATAAAATTAAACTGTCCTGGATCAATTTGCAACACTCTCCACTGGGAGACATCCTGAACAAAGTTCTTTTCAAAGCATTCCTGTTATTTTTTTTTCCAGGACTTGCTGTTCCGCTGCTCACTCAAAGCTTTGACCAACAGATTTACCCCAAACCTCCTCTTATCACTCTGTTGGATTACAGCCCTCTCACATCCCAGGCTGGGCTGTACTTTGATTAATTGATTGCAGAGCTTTTGGAAGATGAGATATGACAAGAATGAGGCCTTCCTTTCCAGGTTCAGGAGTACAGCAGCATGGACAATACAACAGTTTTCCATGGTGAAGCCCCTCGGGATGCTCTGAGACCAATTCCTGATGAAATGAGCCCTGGGGCACGCACCATAAAATGACAACACACTTTATAGTGGGTCATTAACAATATTCTCTGACTATGAGCTTAGTCACCCACAATTTCCTTACTAGTGGGACTGGTTTAATCATTAAGTTCATATCTCCTGAGAGCTGACTCCCAACTCAGTTTGCTCTGGTGACAAACTGCTGCCTCTGTGCCATCCATCCATCCATCCATCCATCCATCCATCCATCCATCCATCCATCCATCCATCCATCCATCCTCCTCCAAGCAATCACTGCCCAATGTGGATAAAACCTTATCTCAAAAGTGAGCCAGTTGTTCCCTTTCCTGGCTCCACAGGGCTCCTGGGCAGGGATGGGATGGGTTTCCCCTGCAGGATTATGTCACACCAGGAGCCAGGCAGAGTGACAAATGACAGAGTCTCATGGAAGTCAAAAGCTCTTTTACAAGCTTCACAAGGCTCCCTGGCTGTTCCCACAGCTCCAGCATCAAGGCCAGGTTGGACAGGGCTTGGAGCAACCTAGTCTATGGAAAGTGACCCTGCCCATGGCAGGGAGTGGAACTGGATGAACTTGGAAGTCCTTTCCAACCCAAACCATTCCATGGTCCAGTGATCATCCCAAAACCAGGCCTGTCCACTTTTACCATCTCATATTTCTTGCCTTTTATTCATTTACCCCAAAATTCAAGTTTCCTCTACGTCCCTGTTCCACAGTCTTACTAATTTCCCCACAAACAATTCCCTGAACTGCTTTTAAAAGCAAAGTGCAGACTGGAAATGGGGCTAAATGCTTCATTGTCTTTTAGATAGCTTATTTAAGAAGATTCATTTGGAGCTCAGGTGCCCCCAGGGCCATGAAGGTGCCACACTAGACATGAAGTTGGCTTCCCAAAGCCCTCCCAAGAAGACCAGCACTTGTCTCATCCAGCTCACTGCCTGCTTTAATTATTCCTCAGCAGCAGGCTTGGGTTAATTCCCAGCATCCTGCACAGGCCTTTCTCCCTGGGAAAAGCCTTTCCCCAAATTCTCCTTGTGTGGTGTGGTTATTTCTCTTCTCAACTTCCCATTCTGAGCATTCCCAGCATCCCACCTCTCCTTTTGCAGCACCATTCAGAGTCACCTCAAACTCTTTGTCCCAGCTGGTTTCACCTGCTTTGCCACCAACCTCAAGTCTTTCCTGGCACCTCCACATCACCCTGCTAGCACAGTAGTCCAAAAAAAGGTTAACCAAACCCTCGAGGAAGTGGCCAAATACTTTTTTACTATTATTGCTTTTTGTTTTTCTCCCAAGCCACCATCCATGCCCCCGTTTATGAAACAATACCCAGGAGGGACAGTAGGAAATGGGTTCATTAAAGGACACTAATCCTTTTACGTCAGTGCAATGCCAGCCTGGGATGCTGCTCCTCACCTAATTCCTTTGTAATCACAGGCCCTGTTCAGGGGTGATCTGAGGGAGGTTTGTCCTTTGTGAAAAAGAGAAAACTATTTCCCATTTCCTGCAGGTGGGAGCATGCAGGAGGCAGGTACTGCAGGGAGGCAGCTGCTCCATGGATTTGCCTGTGAGCTAGTCCAGGATAACCTGTTTGTGCAGCTCTACCTTCAAAAAAAAAAATTGGTCTTGAGCAAAATTAAAAATAGTGTGGGTTGTTTTTTTTTTTTAATTGCTTTCAAAATTGCTTGTCCAAATTACTGTATGATTCCTGCAGGATGGATTTTCTCAGCAGTCTGCAAAGCTCCAGGGCGACCTGAAGCTGGGGCTCTACAATCTGCTGACTGCTTTCCCCAGGATTTCAAAAGTCATGATCCTACAGGCTACAGGGCAGCCAGGGAGCTGGCATTCCTGAACACAGCCCCCGATGGAAAACAGAAAATGAGGAAAAAACCCAAAATAACCAGACACCCACAAATGGAAAAACATTGAGATCCGGTTTTTAGAGGCCTAATACTAAGTGATTTCAAGAAAATGACTCTGCCTAGTTTTAGCATCAAGTCTCTGCTCATCCCCTTGAGCAAAGCTCAGAAAAACAAACCCATAAAACCAGCTCACACACTTTCTTTCCACTGCTCTGAGCTCTGTCCTGGCTGCTCAGAAGCTGTTCATCTCCCAGAAAGAGGAGGAAAGGGGGGAGAGATGTCTTTTTCTGTCAACTCTATCATGTGATAGGATGGAATAAAAGCCCTTTGGTGCTCATCTGTAATTCCCAAAATGCTTTACAAAGGTAAACAAGTTCAACCATTATTTCACAACCAGAGCCCAAAGGCTTGGGAAGGTTAAGGGACATGACCAAATCTCTAGGAAGGAGTCAGTGCTGGAGAGTAGAAGGGCTCACCAAACCCAGTGGCCACAGCTCAAGGAGCTGTGGAGCGACACATCCACGTCCTTCAGAATAAATCAGTGACGGAGATCACAAGGGCTCCCCAAGCCTGCTGACCCCATCTTTCGCCCCCTTTTGCCCATCCCCACGTGGAATAACCACAAGAGAGTATGAATTTCTCCCTAGACCCCAGAGTGAGCCCAGCTCAGGGACAGGACAGCCACGACAAGCAGGGAGAGGTTTGTACTCACATCGGCGTAGACGTTGGTGCCAAACACCGGCGCCCAGTAGGACGGCTCGTCCTTACAGTGGGCTGGGCAGTAAATCCTAGAAAACAACAAATTCAGATTGATTCTCCAGAGCAGGGCTGGACAGGAAGGCGAGCTGCATTCCTGGGAGATTTCAAGTGCCTGCATCTGGTCTGCAGGTGGCAACAGTGAATTTGATTATTGGCTCCCCTCAGATGACATTTGGTGGTTGCTGC
This sequence comes from Urocynchramus pylzowi, assembly GCA_013397555.1. Lineage (NCBI taxonomy): Eukaryota > Metazoa > Chordata > Aves > Passeriformes > Fringillidae > Urocynchramus > Urocynchramus pylzowi. The sequence goes on from VZRH01001419.1 coordinate 195,887, forward strand.
AGAACTGCAAATACAGGGATTTGGACCAGTAGAAGAGGGATTGGTCTTTTATGACCCTTTCAAGGGGGAATTCCTGTATTTTTGCTCAATTCTGTGCACATAAAACTCGGCATGTGTTTGTGCTCCTCTGCCCTGTCACTTACTCCTGCAGAGTTTCCAGAACAAACTTCTTTCATGTTGTAAGGTGGAAAGGAAAACCACATCCAAAACCCAGCAAATGCTGAAGCAAAAAGACCAAGAGTGTGCAGTTGCACACTCACACATGAGAGTGTGCTGGGACAGGATTGTGCAGCCCGGCTGATACGTTACTGAAGCCATAAAGTGAATTTTCTACAGTGATGCCAAGAAAAGCATAGTGGCAGGGGGAAACATGCCATTCCAAACCCCCTCCTCCAGTTCAACCAGTATGATCAGCTCTTCTCCCACCAGCCCTCAAACTCAGGGCCCTCAGCACCTCTGTTAAGCTGCCCCTCCCTTAGGACAGAGGTTTCAAACCCAACAGATTTGTCTTACCTTGGGCAGTGGCTCGCTGGCTTTTTGAAGTGGCACAGTTCAGCTACTGTGGTGTAACAATCCAGAGTCTGTGCTGCCAGGATAAATGTGGAAAGGCAAATTATTAGACCCAAAAGCTCAGGCTGCTGCAGAAAACACAAGTCAGAGCCACACAAAGCATTTAGTGAGACCCTTGTCCAACTGAGAGCACCAGGAGGAAATAGCCAAATATCCTGACACCTACAGTTCTCCTTGAAAGGGGGTCAGGTGGATCTAATCAAAAGAATGATTCTGCCTTGGAGGAATTTTTCAAAGATATTCAAAAAGTGGGAATTGTTTAAGAAGTAGAGCAGTGTTTATTTATATGCCCATCAGAAATGTGATGACTCAGTGTCAAACTAATTTCATATGTATCGTGTTTTTCATTACATTACTGCACTAGAACATTAGCCACAATTTTTTTTTTTTTTCAGTTTTTGTAAGTGTTGACACTTGACTGAGGCTTTCAAAGATGCATGGCTCAGCTTCCACCCCTTCACTATCAGCAGCTGAAGTCTGGACCCCGCCATGATCCATCAGCAGGAGATGCTGCTGGAATTGGCCCATTTTCACCTATTTCTCTACCTTCCTCTTAGATGCTCCCAGGAAAATGAGGAGGCTGTGGTGGAATTGCCCAGGGTGGGTGGGCAGTCACTCTAAGGCTCTGATCACCCTAGACCACCACTCCAGGGTCTGGTTGAGGCACAGAACCATTTGACAACACAACCACTGAAAATGAAAAAGAGCCCTGAAAGGAATGATGTTTTCAAGTACCCCATAAAACTCCAGCAACAATATATTTTTTCCCCCTCAACATTTAATACTTACTTGTGACTTTGGAAACCATGAATGCATTCGAAGGTTTACTTTTCCTGTAAAACAAGCAAACAAAAAAAAAATTAAAAAAATAAGCAGAGTAGAATTATTTGGAGCACTGTGTCTACATGAGAGCAAGAAAGATGAGTGAAAATCTGCTTGTATTTAAAGCAAATGCCAACAGTTTTTGGTGAAGGCAGTACCTGAATGACTCCACACCATTCCTGGTGGACTTCACAAAAGCAGGTGTCCTCCCTTTCCTCGTGATATCCACCAGCCCTCCTTTGTTGTCCAGGATTCCATAATGGATTGCAGCACGACATATGCTGGAGGACTGACAAGAGGTAAATAGGAGGGGTGTGAAATGAGCCAAATAAATCTCATTCACAGAGCAACGCTGCCCAACTGCTACGTGAAAAACAGAGAAGAAATGAAACCACCACCAGAGCACCAAGTGGAAAATAAGCTGAGTACACTCCTTTGGAATCTGGTTGTTAAATCTTCCTCTCCCAATACAGATTCTTTTATTACTATTATTTTAAGCACTGCCTGGTTGAACGGCAAGGGTTTTTTTTAAATAACAAAACCATACATTTAAATACAATTTAGAGGAAAAGCAGTGTTGGAAGTGAGCGACCAGTCTGAAATATTTCCAGTTCTCGACAAAATATTCAAACCCAAAATATTTCTGCTGACGCCACTTGGAGGGGTTGGGTGTCTGCAATCACAGAATTTCCAGGGTAAAGACACATCAGGGGTGATGCAGTCACGCACCAACAGTTGGAAGAGGGAAAGAAAACCTGATTTTACCAAAAAAACCTCCTTTTATCTTCCAACTTCATTCACCCCAAAAAGTAGTTTTGATGGGAAAATGGTGCTATGCTTTATTTATAAATTATCTTACTAAGTTAAGATCAGGCAAATCAGCCCAAAATATTATTTAGTTACAAAATTTAACAGGGTTTTTTATATAGTTTCTGTTCAGATGACAGCTGCCCACAGGAGCAAAGAGCTCTTTGTAGGAGCTGCTATTGAACCTCATCCCTCACTTTCTGTGGGTGTCCACATTAAGGACAATTCCTGATAAAATCGTGTCTGGAACCACTTTGCCTTCCCAGAGTCTGTCCCTTTTTTCAACACCAAGATGAGGAAAATGCAGATAATCTTTATTAGCACCATTTCACAGCACCACAGCCAGAGAATATGAAAAGCCAAATTACACCAGAATGGCTGGCATTTCCCATTTCTGTCATTCCCACTGACTCCCACAAATTACATCCAGGAGCTATTAAAAGGTACTTACACTTTCATAATAAAATGTTCCAAAGATCTTTCCCTTACTGTACAAGCAGCCAGCTGGGCACAAATACCTAGTAAAGATATTTATCTTTGAGGGTGGCGAAAAACAATTCAAGAAAAACAGACTTTGACTCTATTTCATTTAATAGTCATTCCATTCATTTCACGTCGTTCTCCTGTTTTAAAAACAAGATTGCAAAATAGCTACTTTTTTAAAACAGTTGCTCCACCCTCCTTAAGAGCCCGACCAATATTTAGGTTCTGTGGATTTGGTTTTTCTCCAAGTGATAAACTGTCCTGTTCTCTGCAGAAACCTTAACCAGAAGTTCTTGACTGGCTGGGAGGGGACAAGCCATGAATTATTGGTCTGGCTTGGACAGCAGTGGAATGCATGAAAAAGGCTCAAAAAATGACTCTGCCGAAATTTATTAAATTATTTTGGGCACCTGAAGCTGTGGGTCATCATGGCTGAATAAAATCATCCAAATCACCCTATTGCCAGGCTTGGCTGAAGGCTTGAATTAAGAGAAATTTAGGGGATTATTTTTTTGTTGTGTTTTGGGGCTTTTCCTAAAGAGATCTACCTAGAGAGTCACAAAAAAAATACAGTGCAACCTATCCTATGTTTGGAAGAACTGAGTAATATTTAGTTAAAAAATGTAAATATTTATTAAATATTTATTAAAAATATTTAGTAATAAAAATAAATATTTATTTACTTTTTCCCTCAGCACTCCAAGAAGTATCAACAAAACTCTACCTGTTGCACGTTGAGCCTCTGCACTTGTCTCTCATCTTGGTTTCACAGGTAATGACTTGTGCTGGGGAGAAAAAAAAAATTAAATAAATACATTTTTTAAAAAGGAAATTGCTCAGCCTGCTCTTGAGCTACAGAAATGAGCAACCTCCACACATCTTTCCTGGAGGTCTTTGGTGCAGCAAGATAAAATCTGATTTTATCCAGCCTGGAGCAGTTGGTGCCTCTTTAGCCCTTCACCTGAGACAGGTGTCTTTGGAATATGAGCAAGGAAGATGCAGCTGACAGCTGAAGGCTTTGATTTACAGCCCGAGGTCTGCAGTCAGAGCTCTCATTCTCCTTTTAATTACAGACTCTCCAGATGCTGGCTGATAAACTTGAAAAGGACCTGCTGGCTTGCCCCACCTTGTTTTCTCAATAAGTGTCTTTTAATTAACAGCGGCTGGAAAACAGCTCAGGAAGTACCAGCAGCTCCACAAATAACTTCAGAAATATTCCTGAGCAAGAAATTAAGAGGAAACAAGATAAAAACCCCAGAAAAGTTGTGAAGAAGAGTAAGTGCTGAGTGTAGGGTTTTTAAAGGTGAAATAAAACAAATATTTCCTAAATTTATTACTGATTGAGGGGACTTTCAGTACATTGATATTTTATTGGGATCAGGAGGACATGGACTGCTGGAGTCAGTCAGAGGAGGTCACAGAGATGCTCTGAGAGCAGGAGCCAGGCTGGGAGAGCTGGGGGGCTTACCTGGAAAGGAGAAGGCTCCAGGGAGAGCTCAGAGCCCCTCCAGGGCCTGAAGGGGCTCCAGGAGAGCTGGAGAGGGACTGGGGACAAGGGATGGAGGGACAGGACACAGGGAATGGCTCCCACTGCCAGAGGGCAGAGTTAGATGGGATTTGGGAAGGAATTGTTCCCTGTGAGGGTGGGCAGGCTCTGGCACAGGTGCCCAGAGAAGCTGTGGCTGCCCCTGGATCCCTGGCAGTGCCCAAGGCCAGGTTGGACAGGGCTTGGAGCAGCCTGGGACGGTGGAATTTGTCCCTGCCCATGGCAGGGGGTGGGACTGAATGAGCTTTGAGGTCCCTTCCAAACCAAACCATTGTGGGATTCTGTGAAATGACTGAAACAAGCACAGAACTTTTGCAGATGGATGTGCAGAAGGTACAGGCTGGTTCTGAGAGCTTTGCTCACCACTTCTAGCAGCTTTCTGCACAACTGAAATTTTCACACAGTGGATTTCCACACAGATCACCTTTCCTCCACTCAAACATCCTCCCAGTTTCTTTATCCCTGAGCCTCCTCATCACTTCCCACACCTTTTCCCACAGAGGTGCTTCAAAACCCATGGGAGCTGAAAAAGAGAAAGGCTGTGTCTTACTCATGTAGGATTCTGGGGTGATTTTCTTGGGCTTGATGGTTTTGCTGGGTTTGTTTTCTGGAAGGTGGAACTGCACCGGCTTCTGCTCTGCCACCTGTGGGATCTCCACCTCGTTGGTCTCATCTGTCTCAGCAATGATGGGATCCTCATAACGGTGATCTTGGTGGAAGAGGGAATTAAAAATTATCACAGTGTGCTCACACTGCTGGGCAAGTCAGTTTTGTGGGGATGGTTTAGTTGGACAAGGATCTGCTTTTTTTATATTTTATTTTTGGAGATCAAAAATGCCCATTGGATGCAGCACAGGGCTATTGCCAGGACACTCCTCTCCTGCTCCTCTGCAAATGAAGCAGCATTTACAGCATCTCACAGTAAAGATTTGAAGGGATTTTTTTCACTAATTAGTGGGAAAAAATGCTGATTTTCCTTCCTCTGTTTCCCACTGAGCTCTTCCCTATGGAGGAAAACACAAGTTTGCTGAAGGGCTCATATTCCATCAGGGCATCCCCTTCCTTCTCCCTGCTACAGCCCACCTGCAGCCTGGGGTCTTCCTTCAAACCCCACAAGACAAAAAATGAGAAATGCATGGTGGCAGCAAAATAAGCCTCTGCTTTGGGCAAGTCTCCAGGGAATCTCCCTGTTTTCCAAGAGCCCAGTTCTCTGGGAAGCAAAACACTTGGGAGGAGAGAAATGACCCCAGGAGATCCTGGATGCTGGGGGTAGCACTGCTGCACTGGAGGGCTCACCCTAATATTATGTTTTAATCTATTGATCTCTCATCCAAAAGCACTCCACAGGTCAGGAAAAACCCTTCAGGATCTCCCTCCTCTCCTCCAAGGGACACGAATTGTTACATTCGCTTTGCATCCCTGAAAACCATCCCTGGAATCCCCCACCCTGAAAGGTGGGGAGGGAGGCAAAGGCTCCTCCCGTGGCCCCCCGAAGGAGCAGGGCAGGCAGCCAAGCTCTGCCCACCCACGGTGCCCCTGCCAAGCACTGGAGAACATTCCCTTCCCCAGCAAACCCCGCCAGGACGGGATCGCTCCTGCCCGCAGCTGCCGGCGCTCAAAACCCCCTGCAGCTCCCGGGCCAAACCCATGGAAGCTCAGAGCTGCTTCTCCCCACCCAAGCTCTCTGTTTTCCCCAGGAAAACGTGCTGAATCCCAGCTCTAGGTTTTCAGCAGCTCAGGGATTCGTGCTTTCAGTGGATGACGATTTCCCGCGTGTCCCAAGTCGGGATTTTGAGGATGGCTAATTAAAAGGGGCATGAAGCTGTGGCTGGCTCCAATTAGAAGCTTCCACACGTTTGCTCCAGCCTTGTCCCCCACCCCAGAGGTGCCCCAAGCCCCCAGCAGGTACCTTTGTGGCAGAGGTTGTTCTGGCAGCTCCCCCCGTAGCTCGGCGGGCACTCGGAGCAGGGACGGCCGGTCTTGTACGGAGCTTCTCCGATCCAGTTACCCCTGGGAGCACAGGAGAAATCAGCACCCACCAGACACCCTCCCAAGCCTCCAAACCCTGAAACATCATCCTGGCCTAGGGCAGCTAAATAAAGACTAAACAACCAGCCTTGTAGGAAAGATGTTCCTCCTGGTTCCATCTCTGAAATGACATTTTTTAGGGGTTTGCTTAAATCGTGTGCCATATCGCTCTTATATTACATTCCAATATAAACACCAGGGTCTTGTGTAAACAGAAATAAATCAATGGATTACTGCATTTTGCTGAAGAAACTCCCCAGAAACAACAGCCCATTTTGGCATTCTGTCCTGCAAGTTTTAGGGGATGAGGAGGTTGAAGGAGTTGGAGTTAAGCTGTGGCTATAAACTCCTGGGTTATGCTCTTTCAGCTGTCTCCACCTATAAGGCTACATGAGGACAATGTGCACTGATGCCAGAGAGAAAAGATTAAGCAGAAACTCCAGAAATAGAGTATTTTTCCATCCAGCAGCTCTGAATGGATGACGTGTAAATCTCCCAGCCTGCTGCGGGGGCTCTGTGGGAGATGCTGTTATTCCTCAGGAGGAGCAGTTTGTTAAATCCCCCCAAACCCAGAGCAAAATGTGCTCATCTGACACGGGGAGAGGGGCTTAGAGAACCCACCCAAAGAGCTCTACCAGCTGCAGCCCCACACTTCTTTTTCCTTTGCATTATTCTGCACTGTGATCCCCTGAAGTCAGGTGCTCCCCAAGCCACTCTGTTTGCATAGAGCGATTTCCCTATTTTATTTTGTTTTGAAGTTTTAAATTGCCAAGGGCTTGGAGTGGGAATGTTTCTCCTATTAGCCATTAAACCAGAAAATCTTAACTGCCATTGCCAGGTAGTAAACTTCTCCTGGATGTAGTAGGCAAGAAATATGATTTTCATTTTGAAATTTAATCAAACCCGTCAAGCTAGTGAAATCTTGACTGCTGCAGTTATTTCAGGGTTTTTTTGGCATTCACCACCACCCCATCCCTTCCCACCCTCTGACAGCAGAGAGCAAGCCTTGCTCAGCAGCACATGCCAGCTCCATCCTGGCCATCTCCTGCTCCTCCTTTCCCTTCCCGTGGCAGGAACATCAAAGCTCCAGCCTGGCCCCAGCCTCTCATTCAGTTTTCCAGGCAGCTCTCTGTAGTTTTGAACCAGCCCTGTGCTGCTGTCTAAAGAAAAAATTTAAAGCCACAACCACCAGTCTAGACTGCCTGAAATCTCTTCCCCAGAGCTAGTTAAGCAATCTGCCAGTTTTGGGAGAGCTGGAGAGAGCCCAGCTGCTCTGGCTTACTTGGGGGAGTAGTTGCAGACCAGGTAGACAGCGTTCTCCCAGATCTCTCCCCACACATTCATCTGCTTGCAGACATTCACAGCACAGCCAATCCTGTTGGTCGTGGCCCAGACTATCTGTAAGGGAAATGTAGTTATTAAAAACAAGCAAATTACCCCAATCCAGACATGGGGGGATGTGGGGAGTGCGGGTACAGAGCCCTTGGAGTCCTTTACCTGGGTGTAATGCGTGCACATGGCACCTGTGCACCTGTCTGGGCACCACGGGTTGCACTCGTGGGGGTATGGGAACGTGTAATCTTTCACTTCATCATACCAGGACTGGACATGGAATGCTGGAGATCGATACCTGAGGGGGGAAAGGCAGTTGGAATCAGGATGTTCTGGTAGAAGTTTTCAAATTTAAAAAAAAAAAAAAAAAAAGTTTGTTTAAAATGTTAAAGATGAAGGGTTAGATGGGATTTGGGAAGGAATCGTTCTTGTGAGGGTGGGCAGGCCCTGGCACAGGTGCCCAGAGCAGCTGGGGCTGCCCCTGGATCCCTGGCAGTGCCCAAGGCCAGGCTGGACAGGGTTTGGAGCACCCTGGGATGGTGGAAGGTGTCCCTGCCCATGGCAGGGTAGTTGGAACTGGAAAGATCTTTGAGGTCCCTTCCAACCCAAACTGTTGTGTGTTTCTATGATTTTTTCCCTGAGATTCACAGCCTGACCTGACTCGGTATTATTTATAGGTTTGACATGATCCTCAAGTGCTGCTGACCTGAAATGCCCTCTCACTTTTCCACTCAACTACAAAATAACTTTTAGGTTGGCGGAAAGTTGTGTTTTGAAAGTAAACAGAAGTTAGGCTTTGCCAAACATATTAAAACCAAAAGCCATCATGTACCTATTTTACCAGGGGGCAATTTGCTAAATCTGGAAGTTAACTCGAAGCCAAACTGTAAGACCTTTGAAAGTAAGTGGGCTTTTCCTCACCCACATCCCACCAGGAGCTGGTGTGGAGTAGTTGTTGCCCTGCACTCCTATCCTACCCTTTTTTTGGCAGAAATTTTCCCCTGCACCAAGCCCCCTGTACACCCTGTGTGTAATCTCTGCCTCAGATACCATGGTCTGAGGCAGTGCTGATGCTGTTTGTGCTGTTTGGGGGACACAAATGCTGTCAAAACTACCTGGATAAACCCATACACACTTTACACACAGTGAGCAAAGAGAGTGATCTGCAAACTGTACCAAACCCACTGCTTTTTGATTGCTTTCAACAGCTCACACCAAGCAAGCTGCCAGAAATCCAAATGATATCATTACCAACTGCAGCTTATCCTTTCAGCCAACTTTTCATTAAAAATCACTCATTAGAAATATTTTAAAAACACCCATCTCATGATGTCATGAAGCAAATACTTTCCGAATCCTATTTTACAGGAGAGGAAATGGAGGCAATCAAGTTATGGCCCGTTCCTGAAAAAGCTGAGATAAATCTGATTTTTCTTTCCTCTCAGGGACTGCAAAGGGAGCAAGATTGGATCTTCCTCCATCAGGAGCCCATGGCCATCCTGAGCACTTGTAGGACAGCCAAGAACAGCACGATCTTTTGACTTTGCTTCCAATGAATTAACCACTCTACTTTCCAAACATTAAAATGGGCCCAATTTTTAAATCCAACTAATTTCACACCAGCAAATTTCCTTTGCTTTTCATCAGGTTCTACCTGATTTACAACAGAGATAACTGGACTTCCACCCAGGAAATGGGGGAAAAATGCTCAGGGCTCCTGAGCAAGTATAGAATGTTTACTGTGCAAAGCAGGTTTAACCTATAACAAGCTTAAAAACAGGGGCTTAACAATAAACAAATTTCACCTTGAGATGGAGAGGAAAATCCCTTTAGAAGCCTTCATGTCAGCTTTCCTAACTGGGTTAATGACTCTAGTTTAACAGCTTGTCCCAGGAATTGAAAAAAAAACCCTACAAAGTATTTTCAGTAAAGAAAAATCAGGAGGCAGATAAATATTTATGGAAAACACAGCAAGAGATAATTAAATTCTGAACTGAATCCAGACACAAATTCTGAGCTGCATCCAGACATTGCTCCTGAGAAACTTCAACCTTCAGCTGCATGATGCCAGAACCCCCTGAAACAGCAGGTTTAGGAGCAAGGGTTCAGGCTTCTGCACCTGTTCTCCTCAAGGAGAAGGAGTGACTTTGTGTTACAGAGGTCCTACCCTGAGATCAGATGGATGGAGGAGCCCAAATCAGAGCTGATTTCCTGGGAAGTCTCAGTAGAAGGTGACTGCAGGTGTTGCCACCATAACCATCCCACTGAAGCCATCACAATTAATGACCCCCAGCTTTTCTCCATCTCCCCAGTGCTCCCCCAAGCACCAGAGCAAATCCTTCCAGCTGTCTCCAAAGGAGGACCCATAAATCACCCTTTGCAATGATCCTGTAGCACCCCAAGCCTTACCTGCCCCAGTGAACTGCCAGGTTCTGCCCAATTGACCTGATGAGGTCGCTGGGCCCATGGTCCCAGATGCACTGCTGAGCCCAAGCGTGTGCTGACCTCTCCAGCTCCTCATCCCAGCTCTGCAGGGTGTGGGAGAGAAAAGAACAGGTCACTTTTGCATCTCAAACTGGCTAGATCAGGAGATTAAACCAACAGCAGTTAGTGGAGAAAGACTAAGGTACAGACCACCCCCCTTATTCCTGGCCTGTCCTGGTGAAGCCATCACATTTCTGTGCTAAAATCACATTTCTCAACATGTTCCCTTGCCATGAAAGTCCAGGGCACCAAAGGGATGGTTTTCCCCAGATGATGCCATGCTTCTGAGGAAATGCTTCACTCAGTTCATCAGAAAACACACAAACCCATGTGGGAAGACATCAAGAACACATCCAGACCATCCACCCTAAACCACAAGATATTCTTGGCAGTTGTTTTTCTAATATGTTTTAAAAAATTAAAAATTTAAATTTGAGCTTGGAGATCCCATGATCTCCAACATGACACACATTTCTGAGTCCTGCAAGAGTTCTGACATACACTCAGTGCTTTGATGTATTTCAGCATGATTTTTCATCCATTGTCCTCACTGTTGGGATATCTCCAGGCTTTCCCACCAAAGGGAATTCCAGCAGTGGAGAGCTGGAGTGGAGAGCTCCACCACTACCTCCACCACCACACAGCTGGAGATCTTTGATCCAACCTCTTCATCAAGGAGTGTGGGTCTGAGGCTCTCAGTCTCAGCTCCCCTTCCCCTTCCAGAATAAAGGAGAGTCCACCAGTGGATCCAGTCAAATACATCAGAGGTGGCAATGTCCCAGGGTTTTTAAGCTTTTTCCACTCTCGCTGAAACAGGCATCACGTTAGAAGTGACAAATCCCATTTCTGTTCCCACTGAGGGCAGGATGCTGGGGTGAGATCACTGCTCATCGAATAGCACACAGTTGTGAGCCAAAGGAGAGCTCCAACACGACACAAAGGCAAACAGGAAAGCAGCTCTGCTGGCTCTGCTGCCCAGGAGAGTATTTGTTCTAAAGGCCAGACTCGCTGGGCCCAGCAGCCAGTGCCCTGAATTCATTGTGTAATTACTGACAGCTGCTCTATTCAGAACAGCCCTTAGAGGATAATTCGTTGGGATTAAAATATTACTGCACATTCCTACAAATAAAACCAAAGAGAAGAGAGGTCTTATAATGTGTATCCAGCCCATCCACATGCCAGCACGAGACTGTCCTCTTTGGACATTTACCATCACAACTAGCTGCTCTTTCCAAGTCCTGTCTCCTCCAGAAGAAAAGCAACTTCTGATCTCAAACATTTCAAAGGACCTGTCAGAGCCCGGAGGGCTCTGACACATTTGAGGCTCTCAAACACATTTACAAACCATGCAGTGTTCATTCTGAGCACATCTGCACACAGTCTCGGGCAGTTGTAGCTGGGATGGGGAAGGACTGTGCATCCCTGGATAAGACAACAGGAAAATGCAGTGTCTCCTGGAACTTGGTGTGTCTCCACTATCTCAGTGAGGCAAACATGACCTCATCTCACTGAGCTCACAGCCCAGGCCCCAGCTTATCATGAAGCACTCTCAGCAACCCAGATTCCAGCAGCATCCCAGAGCTGCCCCAAGCTCACCAGCTTGGCTTTGGACTGAGCAGCGACCAAGCAAATTCAGTCTGCAAAACCCTGTGTGGACACAGCTCTGACACAGGGAGCAAAACCATTTTCCTTCTCAGCCCTCCAGCTCCTTGGAAGTGATGGGATCAGACCCACCACACTCTCCAACCCTCTGCTCAGGCAGCCTCTTGCAGCAGTGCCCAGACACAGCTTTTTGTGGTTTCCCACTTTGTGGGCTCAGCAGCGACCGGCCACAGCTGCCCTCCCATCCAGCACAAAAGCCACAGAAACTCTCCCAAGATGTTCTGCACTCCGAGCTTCTCAGACTTCCTACCCGGCTTTATTCCCTGCAGCCCTGGAGGTGGAGATGTTCCAAATCTCCTAATTTAATGCAGAGACGTCCTGAGCAATGGGCTATTAAATGGGAATTAATGCAAGCGTACTCGTTGTATCTCCCTTTGATGCCTGCGGATAAAATAAATGAACTCGGACAAAAGACACTTAACAGGTAATTGGGAAGGAGCTCCATCTCTGCAAGGCTTTTTGCTGCATGAGGAGAGAAGCTCGTTTCTGCAGGCATCAGATTACAAAGCCATCCCATCTAAATTAGAGCAGTTATTTGCCTCTTGCCTCTCAGACGCGAATGCGGTCAGGAGGCTGGAATTATTTCAGAGCAATAAACATGGGGGAAAAAAGAGATTTCAGACTTTCCCAGCTATACTTGCAAGAATTCTTTATGCCAATATTCAAAGCAGTCTCTAGGAAGGTGACTGAAGCCAGAGGGGCAACGAGCCTGTGCTCAGCTTCCTTCAGAAGCAGAAGTTGACAATTTTTTGGGTGCGTGTGATTCCAAGTGGGTTAGCACATGGACTCTCTTTTTTTACTCCTGTAAATTTCTGATGGCCTTTCAAAGTGAAATGGACAGTATATCTGCAAAATATATGCATGGCATACACACATCCCACATAACTTGTAGGTCCAGGTTTAATAATGCATCCCACAAGGAGTCTGCTCCCCCAGCTGAAGGAGCCTGCAAACCCAAAGCCAGACACCTGAATTGCAGTGATCAGGTTACTCGCTCATTTTCTGCCCCAGCCCAGACTTTCTGCAATACTGGCAGCTTCCTTCTAAAAGTGGCACCAAACTCCAGGACTGACATGTCCTGGCAGAGGTCTGGAGATGCTTTTTGCTCACCCCCACAGAATAACACTATCCCATCCAGACAGGGAAAGCCACCACCCTACAGTTGAGAGGAAGGATGCATACCTTATACATGAAAACAAACTATTTTCCTTCCAGCAATCTGCTCTGAGAACAATTTTGCTTTATCCAGCTGTCTCTGAGGCCGCCGCAAGAGGAAAGATTTCTGCCTTTCATCACTGCTGAAAGCATCTGACTAAGCCATCTTAAAAGGTCACCATGCCTTAGGATCTAGTATGTCCTTTTTCCTCTGAATCTGTTATGTCCTTTTTACTCTGGGACTGTTAACAAGGAGTTTGTTTTGGCCTTGGCACCCATCCACCTCTGTTAAACAGCCCAAATGCACTCTGGAAGTGTCGATCATGGAGCTGGTAGAGGGGTTAAGGCAATTTTGAACTGGCCCAGCTTTGTCAGGAAGTTGTGCCCTGCTCACTCCTTTTCCATTAGCGCTGAATACCTGTGCCAACTTTCAATTAATTACACAGACCCAGCAGCTAAACCGTTTCTTTCTTCATTTTTCAGCCCACTTTGCCTTTGTCCCATACGTATATAACAATTCTTTTGATCTCCTGATAAGTTACAGGACTCACTGTGCTCTTGCTTTCTTATTAACAGTGTCAAACAACGGAAGTTCATCCAGTAGCAGTTAAACATGTCCCTGTCCTGGAATATATTCGGTCCCATTTCCCTTTTAGACCACTTAAATACATCAGATATGAAGCTGGGAGAAAGGATTTTCACAAGGGAGTGTTCGGAGGTTGATGGACAAGAACAAGCTCTACCCACTCAGCCACAAATGATCCCAGCACATCTCCAGTGACGCTCCACTCCGGCACCAAAGGGAAAGAGGAAAGTTTATCTATGGTTCCAAAGACAGACCATCCTCTTAAAGGAGTCCAAATGAGAAATGTCCTCTGCAGGACAAAGGATTAAAGAGAAATTCCCTTTCAGCATATACATGGCATTTCCAAGTCATACTGGGTAAACACGAGCACATGAAAGGCTGATTATAGCCCTTCCAAGCAGCACCATCTCATACTCAGCTCCTTTCTTCAGAGCACATAAGGCCCTTTCATTTGCCCTCCATCACCCATAAAAACCACTAGAAAAGCTCCCAGAGCAAAGGCAAACACTGAAGTGCAACCGCGCCGCGAGCGCAAACAGCGGCCGGGCCGCGGACACTCGGCAGCGGCGGCTCTGCCAGCCCCACGGCCAACCCAAACACCTTGGGCTTGCTCATGCTTTGTGTTTACCCTCTGGAAATCCAGCAAGTCGCCTCTCCTGGCACTGCTTCCCTGCAGGATAACGCGAGAGCTGCTGAGAAAGGGATGCGATCCCCGGTTCTTAGAAAGGCACAGGATTTCTGGCAAAACCCAGCTGGTGTGGACAGACTGAGGGACAGCTCTCCTTCCTCACCATCCCCTGCCCTCCCCCTTCTCTTCCCCTTCTCCCTGCAGTCACAAAAGGCAGGATTTTCCATTTGCAGCCCTCACTTCAGCACAGCTGGCAAACAATTTTATATTACATGTAAGTGTACTTTTCTTTTACCCTTTTAAACACGGTCTTAACAAGTCATCCATCATTTGATCCGTCAGCAGGAGCACACAGTTGAAGTCAGACTAGTTTTGATCAGAACTATATTTGCACATTGGGAAAAGGCACACAAAAAATAATTATTTGCCTACATCATTTTGTGGCCCTGTAATATTTTGATGGCATGGCAAAAATAGCTCAAAATAGGGTCTCTGGCATCAGGTGAAAAAAAATGTTCATGTGAATTGTTGGTGGCAAAGGTGTATTTCATACTCCTCCAACTTTTAAGTTCTCCCTCTAAAGTGGGAGAATACATTGACCAAACTTTTATTTTGGTTTCCTGAACTACAAAACCCAACAGCACTGGCCCATCCACCCAGGAACTCCCAAGGCCTTTCCAGCTATTCCCAGTGCTTTGCAGATGGAGCCATATTCTCAGGCCCCGTTTCCCAGTGGTCCTGTGCAGATTCCCAGGAGCATCGTGGAGGTTTGGCTCACATTGCTAAGCTCAGGTGATCAGAGTGTGACTAAGGGCAGGTGCCACCTCCAGCTTTGGGTTGGCAACCCAAAAATCACCAGCAGATTCCCTGAGCAGCCTGTGGTGTCCCCACAACAGCCTGAAAGCTTTCACAGGGAGAGCAGGGGTTAAACACTGGGGGGAAATTGCTGCTTTTATGACTTGAAGGTAATGGAAGAACCTGCTGAGGCAGGCTGGGGAATTGCCATCACCGGAGATGCATCTAGGGCTGGGCCAGATGCTCCTTTATGAATAATGGAACCAGTTCTGAAACTATGCAGAGGATGGATTGGATGACCCATCAGCAGCCCCTTCCAACCAAAACAGGCCACTGATCTAAAGCATCCTTCACTCTGGAATGAAAGGCTTCAGGAAACCTCTTGAGAAAAACTTACTTCAGAGGAAATTTGCTACACCTCTCGCACCACAAGGAAAATTTAAGTACAGTTAGGGAAAAAAAAAAAAAAATAGAAATAAAGTGATGTATCAGGCTCTAGACTCACCATGTATTCCATGTTAGAGGCCACTGGGTACACCTGACCTCTCAGTTTATTGTGGAGCATGAGTATCTCCTGTCTGTCCGAGAATAAAATGGCTCTCTTGGACCTGGAGTGAGCTTCCCCATCCTGGTATTTACTGAGGATGCTCTCCAGGTGACTCGAGTTGGGCAGGATAAAGCACTCAGCTGTCTTTGTCAGCAGCAGCACACATCCAAGAGGAATGATCCAAGGCAGGGCAGGAGTCATGCTGCCAGCAGAAGCAGAGATGAAGGTGGTGGTGGGTTTTCGTGCAGGGACTCCTGTGGCTCAGGGCAGGTCTGGAATTTGGGGAGAAACAGGCAGTCAGAGCAGTGCCACCAGAGCTCTCAGTGCATTTGTCCCCCAACAGCGAGGTCACACAGCCCAGATTTGAGCTTGGGAAAGAGTGGTGCTTAAAATTATTGCTCACCCCAAAGACAGGATGACCCGAACAGCACCACAAATGGTGGGGCTCCGTTTATTACACCTGGGAATTCCACTGATGCTGATTTGGGAGTGAACCCTTCCCAGGCATGCAGGAGGATGCCTTCTGCATCCTTGGCATCCTTGCAATACCCAGCAGATCTGAGTAACCCAGCTCCATCCCTTCACAGGTGGGGACATTTGGAGCTATCCCCCCAAAGAACAGCTGGTAAAGCCGAGATTCACTATTTTACGAATAAAACAAAGTAAAATCGCCCAGCCAGCCAGATGAGGAGGTCAGGCAGCAGCAAGAGCTGCTCCTGAGGCTGCAGCAGAGCGGCTGCCGGGCTGGGAGAGAGCGGCTGTTTTTGGGAAATGTCCCGGCGGGGCCGAGAGCCGCGGTCCCGCTGGCACTGACGCACCGGGGCTCTCGCTGACGCTTCCCGGCGGGCGGGAGCGGCGCCAGGGATGTGAGTTATGGAGCAGCCGGAGCAGCCGCCCTCCCCCGGCCAGATTAGGTGTTCCCAGGCACTCGGATGCCGTCAGCACCGATAGAGTGGTCTTTGGTCTTTGAGCAGCTTAATCCCTGTCCCTTGCTCCACAGAGCTCCTGCTCCACCTGTCATTCCCAAGCACTTCCACCCCCCGTGCTCCGGTTTATCCACCCAGCGATCCTTGAGCGCCTTGGCTGGCTTTATTTGGACCAGCAGCTGTTCACAGAAGGCTGTGCAGCACTCACTGCTCTCCGGTGGGATCCCAGAGCCCCTGGAGCAGGATCGATCCATCCGGGGCAAAAAGCATCTGCACAGACAGAGCAAGCACAGGATCTCCCTCCTTAGGGTTAATTTTTTGGGAGAAAGCTTCCCCATCCCTGTCTCCAACACGAGGTGAGGATCTGTTTTTGACAGCACTGTTGAAAGCCACGCTGAAAGCATTCCTTTGCAGCGGCAGGAAACAAACCCCAGATTAGCAGGAATTATTCGAGAAATTTCATCCAATGACACGGGATTTGGACACTCTGAGAGCAGAAGAGTTGGAAGCCAACCAGAGCAGGGAACAGCCATCTAACTCCCAGCTGGAAAAGCCACACTTGAGCACAAAACCCCAAACCCCTGTTGCCCCAACCCACTAGAGCAGCATCTGAGGAGACCAGCGGCAAGCACGAGGTGCTTTGCACAGGCGAGGACCCCAAAAAACCCTCTGAGAAGACTGAGAACCCCCGAAAATTTGTTGGCTGACTGCACAAAAGACACAGAGTCCCTGCTTGAGGCTTCTTTCTTGGACTGAGCGTTGAGGCAGATGAAAACCAGCTGCCCCCAGCCTCTCTCCAGGCGGCGCATTAAGCCTTTGCCTGGGTACAACAATGCAGGATGTCATTTGCTCCGTTTAGGTAACAGCTTCTCATCGTTTCCTGCTCCGCAGAGCAAGGCAAACACTCATGCCTTGTCCCCAGCTCCAGGCACACCTGGAAGGCAGGACGCTCGGTGGCACGGGGACAAACACTCCTTTAACCTCATCCTGCTCTCAGCCCTGCTTGCGGCATTCGCGTCCCCCCAGGCAGGAGCCCGACTTTCTAACCCGGCTACGGAGGGGCAGGGGAGAAGGAGCAGTTGCTTTTGTAGACTGTCTGACCCAAATTCAGGGAACAATTCCTACTTTGAGGCACTTCCCTGAGGGTTTAAAAATAGCTGCATTGCCACGGCCATTCACAATGTGGCCATTTAGCCCCGGCAGCTCTGCCTGCAGGAACAGCCGGCTCTC
Organism: Urocynchramus pylzowi; assembly: GCA_013397555.1. NCBI lineage: Eukaryota > Metazoa > Chordata > Aves > Passeriformes > Fringillidae > Urocynchramus > Urocynchramus pylzowi. Next base: position 213,488 of record VZRH01001419.1, read on the forward strand.
AGAGGCGGCCGTTGCACCCCTCGTTTGGCCGGCTGCCCTTTGCTAAACAGGAGCCCAAATCCACCACCCATCTAAGGCAAACACTGAACTTTCAGAAAGGGCAGATTGAAAAAAATCAGCTGTAGCATCTGAGAGCCAGAGGAGCTGCCCCGCTCACGGCTCCGCAGCGAAGCCAGCGCGTCTGGCTCGGCGAGGCAGCCAAAACCTCCCAACAGATGGTGCTTTATTCCTCGGGATGTGCTTCCCTGGGTCTCACTTGCCAGCAAAAAGATACCAGCACCTCTTTAAAATTAGGTCTCTTTGGCTTAATCTTCTGTTTCACTCAGGGTGTGCAAGTCCCTTCCTGTGCTTCGGCTTGAGGTGAGGAGCGCGGAGCATCCCAAGGGAGGATAAAGGGATCAGAGAGGGACAGGGAGCACAGAGTTCCCTGGCCAGATTAATTGAATTAATTAATTGAAAGCAGCTGAAAGATGCTCCCATTTCAGAAAGCTGTCACAGATTTCAGATGTCCATCCATCTGCCTCTCAATATCCTCATGCCCAGGTGCAAAGAAACACTGGGACATGTGTGCTCCAGCCCAGCCCGTCCCAGTGCCCTGCCCACCCAGGGAGGCTGAAATCACATTGCCTTTGAGCTGGGGTTTGAGATTATTCACAGAAAATTATCAGCTGACAGTCAGCTGAGGAAGCCTCTGCTGTTGATTTCAAGGGTTCAAGAGGAGCACAACCTCCCTTTAAACACATCAGGCCCTTGACACTGGTGCCAGGTGAACATCTGGGAGCCATCAGAAATTACTGAATCAGCAGAAAAGGACTCCTGAATATGCTGGAAAGCCTGTCCAAGGTGGGGAGAAATGGGAGGCCTTCTTCTGGGGTCTGAGGGAGTTAAAGTGCAGCACTGGACTTAGGGAAAGATTATTTTTAGAAAGCTATTTCCCCAGCTAATGGATGGTGTCTGCTTTGCACGGAAAGCAGGAGAGCTGGTCACATCTGAAGCCTGGCAGAGACACTGCTAAAGCCACATGCAGGCTGATCCTGCACTCATGTCCCCATGTCACCTTTTTACTTAGGGACACTGAGCTCTGACTGCCTTCCTGGTGAAGCACACGAGTGGGCTCCTGCTCCTGGGTTATGGGTGACATTTGCAGCTAAAACATCCCAGGGCCTGTGGGGTTATACATGGCACCAGCTGACAAGGAAGGAAAATGCAAAGTTAGCTCAGGATGTCAGGGGAGCAATTAAAACAGTGAAGCAGAAGGGAGTTAGCCTGGGATCAGCTTCTAACCTGAGCCTGGGATCAGCTTCTAACCTGAGTTAGCCTGGGATCTAGGATGAGTTAGCCTGGGATCAACTTTAACCTGTGCAAAGAAATCCAGGGATAAAGCCACAACACGATGCACTAAAGCCCAGGTCATCTCTTTCCCTGGGATGCACACACCCCAAGCTTTGCAGAATTGTGTTGGCTTCCAAAGACAAGGAGGATGACAAGTTCCTAGACACAGGACAACAGTGACACATTGCACTGGACACACCACAGATTCAGCATCTTCAAGGCCATGGGTTAAAAACATCTGGATCTTCCATTTCAGTCCACTCCCCAAGAATCCAAGTGAGGGAGTTTCTGCCTAAAACCACATGGAGAAGCCACTGGTAACAGACACCACAGGTGGTGATGCTGAAATTCCTTTCCTACAGGACTTGAGAGCAGAGCTGCACAAACACAGGCAGCCTGGAGCACACAAATGTGCCCACAGGTATCAGCTCTGGGGACTGCAACAGCATCCCTTGGATATTTTCTATTTGCATAGAAATCCACTCCTGTACTTGCAAACTCCTCCCATTCATTCCAGATTAATGCTTGTTAATCTTGCACTAAATTCTGCAGAGCCCACATGAGGGAAGCTCAGACTGTATTGTGTTATTTTTTACCATCCAGGCAACTTTTTGGAGAAGTTACTAAAACTGTGCCTTCTTAAAAGTCATTTCTTGCACTCCCACCACCCCCAAAACCACATTTCAGCAGCCAGGACCGAACTTTACCCTTACCTTGCTGAGTACTTCCAAGTCTCCAGGTAATTGCAGCTCCTCCAAGCCTGCTTGTGGAAAATAAATTAATGAATCTGAAATATTTAAACGAGGTGGAGGGAGGAAAAGGATGGAATAAGCCTCAGGAGGTGCGAGATGTGCAAGGTCTCCAGCAGCTCGGACCAACTGCAGTGTCACAGAGCTCCCCAGTGGTATTTATGCTCTCCAGGCAGAGGGGAGAAGCCTGGATCATCCCCTGTGACAACGGGCGTGGAGCAAGAACGAAAAGGAGAGGGAGGGGAAAAGGGGGGAAAAAAGCCAGGAGGAGAGGGGTGTTGGCTGGGATCGCAGCAGCTCCCGGGCAGTCATTGGGGCTCAGAGGAGCAGGACCATCCTCCCTAAGGCGGGAGGGGAGAGGAGGAGGAGGAGGAGGAAGGAGGAGGAGGGCAGCCCTGATCCTATAAAATGTTCGCTGTGCTGTCCCCAGCAGTCGGCCCTGGGACTCGCAGCCAGGAATTCCAGGGGCACGGGGAATCCTCCCCGCCCAGGGGGGACCGCGAGGCCGCGGAGAGGGCTCTGGTGACAAGGGAGGGGGAATTCCAGAAAGGAATTTTCTCTGTAAGGGACTAAATCCAGCCGTCTGCCCCCGGCTGCCGGCTCAGCCAGTCCCGCTCCTCACAGGGAAATCCCACCCAGCTCCAGCCCCTCCAGTAAACCCCATGGCATCCCCCTTTTTTTCCAGGGCCGGACTTTTGCTGGGAACAGGAGATTAATGGCACTCTAGTTTGCTGCCAAAGCTCTCCCAGCGCTGACATTCCTCCGCTGCAAGAGCGGGAGCTACAGGGAACAGGGAACGCAAAAAGTCGGTGAAACACGCAGGCAGGACTCACCTCTCTGCCGATGTCCCAACAGCTCCAGCTTTGGCATCCAGCTCCGTGGTTTTACTCACTGTGAAAGGAAACGATTGAGCAAAAGACAAGCTAAAAGTTCCTTCCTTTTTCTCGAAGTAAACAAACAAGGAAAACCCAAACCACTATGGTGAGTAACAACGTGAGTGTGTCACGGCACCTCTGTGCTGCTCCAGGCATCAGCATCCCCGGGATTCCCCTGGGATCCGCATCCCGCTCTGCCGGGCCAGCACATCCCCCGGGATGTCCCCTGAGGAGGGGCACCAGCCACACCCAGCACGGAGCCAGGGGAGCACCCATCTCCTGGGAGCTGGCACATCCAAGAAAAGCAGCTCTGATTTTTCCAAATGCACTGCCTTGTCCTCTTTCCAAAGTTCTTGGGGAAAAAAAAGTCCTTCCATTCTTCTAACCAGTCAATATTTATTTCTTCCTTCAGGCACAACACCAACCACTTTTATTTACTGTTTACTAGGAGGGAGTTTACAAGATATTCCCAGAGGTTTGTTTAAACCCAGCAGCGCTCAGAAAGCAGAGGGACATTTATCAAACTCGATCAACAGAGAGGAGCAGAGGAGCAAATATTGGCAGCTGGGAGAGCACCACTGCTCTGAGCAAAGAAAGAACCCTCTGAAGTCAGCATCGAGGCTGATTCCATCTCTGACACCATTTTCCTGAGAATTTTTCAAGAAGGAACAGATTGTCATCACTGGGGTTGTATCTTGCAGCCCATTTCAAGCTGAGATGAGCAGCCAGTCCTCACCAGTCTGTCCCAGTCCCACAGCCTGGTGCAGCCACGCCAGCCCCTCTGGCTGCTCTTCCCACTGCCCACACTCTCCCAGCTGTATTTACAAAGGGTTTCTATTTACTTCCAAACAAACTGTGTATGGGAACCAACAACACGTGGTGCAGCAGTTGGACCTGGCACTAGTGCCCTGCCAGGAGCTGTTCAGTGCAGTTTGGGCAGTTTGCTCCCAAAAAAAGCTCACATTTTGACACCAACACAGGCAACTCAAAGACCACCCAGAACTGGGCTGACAGAAGGTTCTGCACTGCTTTACTGTAAAATCACTGTATCCTATTTTTTCTTTTTTCCCCTAGCTCTTTTGATTCCCTCTGGATCAACGAGTTTGTTGTAGGCTTGTTTAATTAGCTGAAAGATGCTGCAGCTCCCCCAGTTCTAATTTCCCCAAAACACAGTGAATTTCACCCCAACAGTGAACCCTGGTGCCCCCACACAGGCTGCCACCCTGAAACCACGCAGCTCCCCAGCCCTGAGTCACAGCCCTCAGAAGGTGCTGCTCACTCCAATTACCATAAAGCTGAATTAACTCATTTTAAATCTCACATACCGACGTACAAATAATTTCCAGACCTCAGAGGAATTTGGTATTTTGTAATCTCCGCAAATATCCCTATGGGAAATTAATCCCTGTAGGATGGTTTGGGCTGTCTGATTGCTCCATCAACCTGGCTGCTTTACAAAGATTTGATTTTTTAATTTATTTTTTTAATATACACCAGGATGGTTTCACTGTACAAGACATACACAGGGCCTGGTTGTGCTCAGGGATGAGCACAGCCTGGAACAAGAATTTTTACCCACCTCATTTTGTCTTGAGTCAGCAGCTTGGGGTCATATGTTCCACCAAAGCCAAAACAATCAGAAGTTACTTTTAATCATTCCTCGTTATTACTGCCTTGATTATAACGTCTCCATTTCATATGTGGTAAAAGCCACATAAAGCAGGCTGCATATATAAGTATATATTAGCAGAGAGGCTTTTAATGTAATAGCCAATGAATGGGAAGAGACACAGATTTCCCTGTGCCCTCCTAATTGACCAGGCAGACAGCGAGTCTTGATCTCCACTGGAATTAATGCCCCTTTATTTCCCACTCAAACACAGCTCGGCAGGAACGGCCCCAAAGCAGGGCAGGGTGAGAGCAGGGTGAGAGGCACAGAGCTGCAGGGGATCCCCTGGTTTGACTCCAGCTCTGGAGCACAGGGAGCACAAGGGGATGAACAGGCTGAAGCCAGTGGCAGCAGGGATCTGCAGGAACTGGGCTGTGCTCACCAGCAGAGAGAGCTCAGGGGGAGCAGCAGCCCCTGAGCTGGGCACAGCCAGGCTCAGCTCTGGGGGAATCACCCCCCGTTTGCTGCCTGCTCACATCCCCCTCCTGCCTGGGCTGTCTCTGCCTGAGGGGCCAAGGAAGCCCTGCCACATCCACCACCCCAGCAGGGTGGAGATGTCCCTCTCCTGAGCATGCTGCAATCCAGAGGCTACTCCAGCAGATGAACTAACAGCGTGGGGATGCAGATCACAGGAGGGAAAGCTGGGCATTGATGGATTTATTCCCAAACACAATTATTACCTGGCACTGTGAGCCCCTGTTTGTTCTTTCTTGATGCTCTCCTGTTTTGGGGTAGGCTGGACTGACCACCCAGGTTCACCTGCAGCTTCTCCACCTTCTCATACTCAAGAACATTCCCCCAAATGCTTCAGCAGCTGATGATGAGCAAGAAAACAACTCCCCATAAATCTGTCCTGTTTCACTGGAGACCAGGAAAAAGCTGATGTAAAACAATGAAATAAGAACACAAGCTGCAGCAATCTCAGAAAATTTAGGGGGCACCACTGACTGCACTAAGTACAAATCAAATGTGAACTGAAATATTCAAAATCCTTCTCTATGAAGGTGTTGAGGCACAGCCTGTCCAGAGCAGCTGTGGCTGCCCTGTCCCTGGAGGGGTTTAAGGCAAGGTTGGACAGGACTTGGAGCAAACTGGCCTAGTGGAAAGTGTCCCTGCCCATGGCAGTGGCTGGGACAAGATGAGGTCTAAGGTCCCTTCCAACCCAAATCAGTTTGGGATTCCATGAAAAGCCCTCACCTTGTTCCCACAGGTTGCCTGGTCACACCTGCAGACTGGAACAGTTCAGGACCCTTAACTCAACACCCACCTTAGGAGATTTCACCCCAGACCAGAAGGTGAACTCTTATCACAAGCTCTGCAGCCACCACATCTGGTTATTCACCAATAGAAATGATTTCCAAAAAATCCTCTGGGTGATTAAGACAGCCTGAAATTAACCCTCCTTCGCTGCACAAATCTCCAGCATGCTGGGAACATCCCCTACACGTCCAAGGCTCGCTCTTCATTCCTAGTGAAAAGCAGCAGATTTAGAGCACATTTACAGAGAGAACCCTCTGCTGACAGCTCAGGAACCATCCTGGCAGCAGCCTTGGAGCTGGACCCCCCAGACCTGGCCCAGCCCAGCCCTGAGGGACATCATCTCCAGAGGATACTGTGGAAACAGCAGTTTCCTACTTGCAACACCTTCCCCAGCCCCAAACACCTCGTGGCTTTAATAACCCCAGCCCATCCAGCCCTTCCCCTGCACATCTGGCTCATGGCACAAGGTTTTCCCCACAGCCCTTTGGACCTGCACATCCCGTTTCTCATTTTGAAAACTTCAGGTCTTATTATGAAAAAAACCCCAAACATTTCTCAAAATCTGGTTTAAACTTCAGTAAACAGCCACTGGATTTACGGTGTATCAAAGGGTGTTGGGGTTTTTCTTTTACATAATCACACCCAGAGCAAATGATCAAAAGCTGCAAGCCCTTGTTTTGCAACAATGGGAGGAGTTAATATAGAAAATTAAAATTGTGGCTGTGTGTCCACATCACTGTTGCCACATACTTTTATTTCCCTTTTAATACGCTGCAGAAGAAGGACTTTAGTGACAAATACATTTGTAATATCCTCAGTAAAAAATGCAAAAATTCACTTTCAAGTGATACTGAGAATTTCAAGTCATACTGAGAGAATTTCAACACATGATTTTTTAAACTGGCAATGACTCGTTGCCATTTCTTAAAATGGTAACATATGTAACCTTTATTAAGTAATATATTAATTGCTGATCACCTGCAGTTTTCTCTGCACTATCAGAAATGCACTTTTTCACAATGCACTGGAGATAGAGCTAAATAAATACCCAACACAGGTACAGGACTAATTCAAATCAGGATTTCTGCTGTACAGAAAACCGCTTCAACCAGGTTCCAGAAACAGGATGTGAATAATGACCAGCACAGAACACTAAGTTCAAAACCTGGTTTCTTTCATTTTTGGGACAACCTCCCAATCCCCCAAGATTTCAAGTTCTCACCAGTGAGGCTCTGGAGCAATTCCCATCACATGGATGCTCTGGGAGCACCAATCCCCCAGCAGTCTCAGCTCCAGGAGCTGAGGTTTTCCCTGCAAACAGCCAAAATCCAAGTGAGCTTTGCACAGAAAATTGTTTTGGAATCAGCAGAATGTCACCAAAATCACGAGCAGTCACCATCTGTAAATCAGAAAATCCTAATAAAGCATGAGCAGCAAAAACATAACAATACATTTGGACATCCAAAACAATGCCAGAGCATCATTAAACTAATTCAGCAGAGCAGGACCACCCCAAGAGCCACGGGGTTGGGATGCTCCTTCCTGCAGCCAGAGCTCTGGGCAGGAAACTCCTTCCTGTGGGACAGCACAAGAGGGCAGAAGAGTCAGGACAAGCCAGGGAGCTTCCACCATCCCATGATGAAATAAGGACATAACACCACTGTCAAAGAATTACATAATGTATAGATTTTTAGAGAAAGCAACAGGAAGCTGATCAAGGAAATATTTTTACCGAAAGTCCTCCAGGGCAATGTCAGCTGGCTGAAGAAGAGGCAAACAAAACATCATCTGCTGCAGAAACAACAGTGCAGGAGTTCCCAGGAGGACACAGAAGAATTCCATCCCCTCTCCTGGCTGCTCAGTGCTCAGCCCTGGGACCACCACATCCCTTTCCCTCTCCCCTCCAAGTTCAGTTCCACCTGAATGCAAAATGGGAACAATTCTGAAGTTTCAAAAAGTTGTAAAAGCAATGAAAAATCATCTCCACTTCATTTGGGGAAGGCTCCCTACACCTTGAGACGTGCTACACAGAAACCTCTGGAGTTTCCAAGGGCTGGATTCACACCTGAGGAAAAACAAAACCCACACACACACACACCTTAAACCAACTTTGTGACTTTTATTGATGGGCGACAACTTTATACTTCTAGGTATCACTAAACTGTGTACAATTAGGAACTCAACATTATAGGAGAGCAGACAGCAAAATTAAACAAAGCAGACTTAAAGAAATATCAATCTTAATTATTTTGCCCATTTTCTTAATTTCATGTACACAGAAGCATAAATGCAGTTTGAAATTTCTTAATAGCAATAAAGTTACAATCACCCATCTATATAGACTAACATCTTAACTCCAAATATTTGATCTGCAATGTGTACTTAAGCAGTTTCTCATCGCACAATTATTAAAATGTGTCTTCCTATCAGGAACCAGCAACTCTGCAGTTTGTACATGTTTTGAAGCACAAAGGACCATTTCCATCTCATACACATCGGCTCATATTTTACCACTTATCAAAAAACTATTGGGGAAGCAGAGAGAGCTTTTTATTTTTTTTTTTAATTTTTTTTTCTTTTTTTACTGAAGTAAAGATAAAACATTTTCACAGAAATCTACAAGTTCTGTTGCTGGTGCAGGGTTTTCTTCTACTACGCAATTAGAAAGTGGGAATTAAATGCAAATCCCCTTTTTATTATCTTAGGATTCAGCATTAACTCGGATGAACTTTATTTCTTTTTAATATTTTTTTGTGATTCACGAGGCTTCCAACCGAGCGACTTCATTCTGCAAAGTCAAAAGTCAACACAAACTACGTTGTGCACAAACGGCAGCTTCCTTTATCACTCTATCCCACAGTTGCAAGGGGACCAAAAAAAAAAAAACAAGAATAAAAAGGGGGGGGGGGAAAAAAAAAAAAGAAAAAAAAAAAAAAATTCACTCAGAAGAGCATTTACAGGAGAAAAAGTTAGTGATGTTGGCGCTCTACGGGGCGGGGTGTGGGTCACAGCAGGTCCACCTGGCGGTAGTACAGGAGGTAGGCCGTGCGCTCCAGGGCCGCCTTCACCACCTGCGAGTGGTGGATGACCCTGACGGCCTGGTCGTCGATGCGCAGCCACCCGTTGAGGCCGATCTGGAACACGTCGGTGGTGTAGTGCCCGCCCGTCGCGCTGTTGCCGTGGTGGTACACAACTGTGGGGACACACGGGGGTGGAGCTGGCACAGCAGGGGGTGAGTGGGAGCCAGAGGTCCCGCCCGTGGTGCAGCTGCTCCAGGGGAACTCGGGGTTCAGGGTTTCCCTGGGTTTGGGATGTGCAGGTCGTGGAGAGGGAGATAAAAGCTCGGCTTGTTCCATGGCCGGCCTTGGGACGTCCCCAGCTCTAGGCCAAGGGAGCATGGAGAAGTCCACACAGAATCGTGGAATGGTCTGGGATTGGAAGGGATCTTAAAGCTCATCCCATCCCACCCCCTGCCATGGGGCACCTGCCACTATCCCAGGTTGCTCCAAGCCCCGTCCAACCCGGCCTTGGACACTTCCAGCTTCTCTGGGAACCTGTGCCAGGGTCTCCCCATCTCACAGAGAAAAAAGTATCCGTGTGTCCTATGAGGCAAATCTCCATCCCAAATATTCCCCTGGTGGTATTTCTGATGGTGACTGGGACTGGTTTGCCCATAGGGAAATGGAAAATGGGATTTTCCAGCTGCCTGCAGTCAATGCCCGTGTCAGTCCCAATGGGATGACATCCAGAGGCTGGGGTGGGATGAACATCTCAGCTTTGTATGGCTCAAATGATCTTTAGATCTGGAAAAAGTGAAGGAAACTGGTACAGTGCCCTAAAATTTGGCTGTAAAACCGAGGAGGTGCTTTAGGTCCCTGTGTCCCACCCCATCCTTATGGCAGGCAGCTCCCCACCCTCAGAAGGAAGGATTTCTTCCAATATCCCGTCTAACCCTGCCCTCTGGCACTGCAAAGTCATTCCCCTTGTCCTGGCACTCCCAGCCCTTGTCCAAATCAGTGTTTCTCCAGCACAACCAAATCTCCCAGTCCTAAACAAACCCCACTAAACACAAGAATTTCACTCCCACAAGCTACTTCAGGGCAATTTAAAAGAAAACACTTAATGTAACCCAGTGTTTCTGTAATTTCATATGCAGAATCTGCATTTGCAAGAGACATAAAATACACAAATAAAAACACACAGATAAAAAAACACAGATAAATAAAACAAAAAATAAAAGACACAGATAATAAAACAGATAAAATACCTGCAAAGAGCCGGTAGGTTCTTTGGCCTTTTGAAATTTTACTTTTCACACCAGGAGATAGTAGCTCTGGAGGAGGAAAAACAGCCACACATTAGAAATTCTGTATCAAGAGGATCGATTATTTTTCAGAGAAACCAACACTATCACAAAGGAGAACATTTAATTGAAATTTCTTCTGCAGCCTTTAAAGAATGGTCATGGTTCTAATAACTGGTAATCAAGGGAGTGAATTTGCAGGTTTGCTGAATATTGTGGTTTATGAAAGGTTTAAAAATACCACCAAAAAATGAAGGGGAAAAAAAGATTGAGTAAAAAATCAGACTATTCCATTTTTCCCCTTTCACTCCTGCTGTCAAGTATGACAGCATCAATTGTCATTCTGAATCTGTCAATGAATGACAGAATCAATTTCAGATCCAAAGTCATGCTCACATTCCTAAAAGAAAATTGCAAAATAAAATATTAAGCAAAACAAAAGGGCACTACATGACATGGTCCAGATCTCAGCTGAGATATGAGTATACATTGATTTTATTTATTCCTATTTCAGCTACTGGCTGGCTAATAGTCCATTTGTCAGCTCAAAACAAGAGGCATTATTTTGGCAAGCTTCAGATGCTGGACAATTTCCAATCTCACACTATTTAAAGTCAGTATCTCCTAGGATACTTGTTAAATAAAGGATCCTTGTTTAACCTCTGCACTATGGATTGTCTACCTTCAGGCTGCATTTTCAATAAAACACCAGTTTCCTTCCACCTGCCACTTATTAATTAAGTAATGTGACACTTCTCTGAATTAAATTCATGATAAAAATATCCAATATTGGCAACAGTCTTGCACAGATAGGGACACAGATCCAAGAGGATCACTTCCCATATTTGCCCTCAGCAGCCTATATCCTTAATCTATAAATCCACAAGAAGTTCTCATTTGGCCAACCCATTGCCTAGCAAGTGCCAAAAGCTTTAAGATCTTTCATCTTAAAAAAAACCCCACAAAATATTCACCCAAATGACCAAATTTTCAGACAACGACGAGGATAAAATCTTGTGTGGGAGAAAATTAAAACACAAGACACTCGTAGGAAATACAACATTATCTTTCCCATGAAGAGAGGGAAATTCTGGTCATAAATCTTTTACCTTTGCTGATTTCCAGATCAACAGTGTACTCAATATTCTTGATCAGCTTCTGACATCCACCAGTCTTCTCATAGACAAAGCGTTTGAGGTGTAAAACAAGAACGGGGGGCAGCTTTTCTAAGGTGAGTCTTCGACTGATCTCCACCTGAGAGCATTTAATTTCAAGTATTAAAAATTAATAATAAAATTTTAAATTTAAGTATTTAATTTTAAATACACTAGCAGCATTAAAACCTGTTAATTAAAATCCCCAATAAATTATTACATAAACCCAACCCCCAGCTATTTACAGGCCTGGCTTTGTTGTAGAGCTGACATCTCACTGCTCCAGGACACTCTGAAAAGGTTTGTACCTCTTTTATTAAAGCTCCAACAACTCTTTGTAAAGCCAGAGCTCTATGAAAACCCTTTGAAATTAGAAGTTTAGCACTTGGCTGTGAAGAAGGGGTGACCAGGACACACCTCTTGCTTGGTTTTTGTGGTGTAGCCCTGCACAGACTCTCTTGCCACCAAGCTTTCCAAGGCATCCTGCACGGTGCGGATCTTGTCCGACTGGATGTCCAGCTGCAGGGTGAAGAAAAGCTGCAGCGTGGCAGACTCCTTGGAACTCTGCTGGTAAACAACAGATCTGTGGAGAAAAAAAGAAATTAAAATGTAATAAAGAGTGATTTTCAACCAGACAGAACCTTGAAGGAAGAATGAGTTACTTAAGTAACCCAATTTATATTTAATTCAAGGCAACACATACAAATATAAAGGTTAAACATCAAGTTTTAACAATTTACTCCAATTTAAATTATTTTAACATCTACTAAGAGTATTCTGAATGGGATTGTAACTGAATTATTTTATTTATACAAAGTTATTGGATAAGCATCCAAAGTTTAAAGAAAAAGACTGAAAATGTTGATAAGCATTTAAAAAAATTCTCCTCCTGGCTCTTTTTGTTAGTTCAGTTTTCCAACAGCTCTTCATAAGTGCAAAATGCCAGTGCTTATCTGTGTTCTACTGTAAAAATCACAGCTGATTCCAGACTCTTCAATAAAAATACACCATTTTTCAGTCCCTTCTCTAAAACAAATTTTACAGTGATTTTAAAGTGTTTGCTTAAATCTTGCCATAGGAAATATAAACTATGCTCCACTGAGGACTGACAGTTCATTTTCTTCCCATCATTTTCTGTATCCAGACTTTGTCCATGTATATAAATTATTATGTTGTGATATATTGAAAGCAGAATTATAATTAACACAGCTCTGACCCATTTGGCCATGCTGGAATATTTCCAGGTCAGGTAAGAAACGTTAATATTAAGTTAATTTTAATGTTCAGGATAATCAAAAGAGTCCTTTTTACTCAGGCAAAGCCCTGAAGCACCAGAACAAAGCCAGTGCAGCTTAATATTGGCAAATATATAGATATCCTTTAGAGAGAGGAGAATGCATGAACAGCAGCACTTTTGTTTTAAAAACCAGAAATTATATTGTAACACCTCTTCAGGATATTTTCTTCACAAGATCTGCAGAAATTGATTTGATAGCTAAACCTCAGCTGGGCTATGATTTCTCTGTAGCCACGTCCCTAATTAGAATAATTACAAATCTCAGCTGGACATGGGAAAATCCATCACTTTCAATGAAAAATTACTCAAGCACTGCAAGAATTCCCAGGAAATCTTTGTACTTTCCCACTTAAGCCTCCTGTTGCTTAGAAAGGCTTTACAGGCTGGGGTTTTTAAGTAATTATGCCTAAATAGACATTTAATAGACTCAAGCCTCTCAAGGACAGCCTAAAAAAGCCCAAGCCTGAAGTTTCCCCAGCCAAAAGATGCCAATTTAAATCATCTTTTCCTCACTGCTTTTCCCATTGGATTTTTCCAGTTTCTGAAGCTTTCATTTAGTGGAATTCTACTGGCAGTTTTATATTCAGTCCTTCCTATCTCCACCCCTGAGGATGAAGCTTTCCAACATCCCAGGGGATGCTGTTTCTGTGGTGAGTTGTGCCCTGGTGTGAAGGATAAATAAAGTGGATGTGGTGCCAGCAGATGGTGGATTGGATCCTCTGGTTCTGCTGCTCACTGCAAGCTTTTGCCTTTTTCCAGTAGTACCTTTGCTTTATATAATTTTTTGTGGACTTCTACAGAAAACTGCATCATCTCAGTATTTTTAATATGAAAACTGAAGGAATCATGTAGATATCTAAACAATTGGGACAAATTCTGGCAAATGCACCTGGGGTATTAACAGCACCCTGGGTATGTGAGCCATGGATGCAGGACTCCATCAATACCTACTGTCTGCCAAATTCTATAGAAAATATAATTTTATTTACCAGCTGTCTGGCTCAAAACCAGAAGAATAAATAATTTCAGAGCATTTCCAAGGCAGAAGGCACTAGCCCACATTATTCACACTTCTAGACTCAATATCTGGCAACACAGAGTCAAACACCAGCAATTAAGTGTCTGTCTCCAATTTAAAAATAATTCTTCAAGTCTAGCAGTTTTGTTTTGCTGTATGTTTTTAGCAAGTGTTTACTTTGCTTTCATTTTAAATTATACATCTCTCCAAACAAGTCAAGAGGCTTCCTTTCCAAAAAATATTCAGATTCTACTTTCTGCCTTTGTCTGGTATCAGACCTGCATATAAGTGATATGCCACATTCTTTTCATTCCAGTAACATCTTGTAGCAATTTACATTTTTCCAGACTTCTTTTGCCTTTAACATTTCTTTACTATTAAACACAGCTTTCTCTGGGAAGCATGAAGAGTCTGAATAAACATAAAACTGTGAATTTTAGGTTTAGTTCATAGTTTTACTGTCAAGATTCAACTTGGTGAGTCTCATTCTCTCTCAGTATCTTTATTTATAACATGAGATGAGACTCCTCAGAGGTCATAAAAATTAGGTAGCTCTAAAATGCTTTGGAATTCTTAAGACAATATTCAAAGCATAAATATTCCAAACTCCTTTCCCACATGCAATTCAGGGCTTGGGATCTCAGAACAGTCAGTTCATTTAAGACATTTTAAAAGATTTAGACATTTTAAAGTCAAGAACTTGTAGGAAAAAGTACTGTACCTTATGTGACCACCAAAAATATCAGTGATTGGAGTCTGGACAAAGTCAGCCTGGCGAGTGACCGAGGATTTGTTGCGGGGTCCCACCTGCTCCCACTCATCCTCGCTGCCCTCCCCCTGCTCCTCCTGCTCCTCTTCCTTGGGAACACTCTGAGCCTCGGGGCCGTTGGACACCGACACTTCTTCAAGTGACCAAGGGAAAAAACAAATCAAACATCCAGGCAGATAAAGGATTTGAAAGGCAAAAAACCCAATATAAAAGGTAAAAACCCCAATACAGATAATTTTTTGAGGATAAAATGTCTTCATGCATCATCGTTTCAATTAAAAAAATATTGGTTTTTTAATTTAAAAAAGAACAAGCATATTCCAGGTTTGCTCCCTGCATGACACATCCATGTATTAACAGAAGGCAGCTCACTGATGACTGTATGTAAATAGCAAAGTATGATATATTTTTAGTAGTAAATTTATGGGGTAGAAAATTAGAAAGTCAAGTGTTATTCTAGCAACAGAATTATGCCATTATTAAACACAACTCCTTTTCTGCACAGGTATTTTACAGGGAACCCAAAGCTTAGCAAATATTTTCCCAGCTTCTGCCAAATTCAGGTTATAAACTGCACACAGCTAAGAAACAAAATATGGTGTGACTTTATATCCTAAAAAATTTACTCCACTAAAGAGAAATTGGGTAACTAGTGATCTGAATTCTTACTTGGCTAAGGCTTGCAGGATTTTATTTGTAAAGGGGGTTCAAGCTAAAGCCTCTATAAACTAAAATGACATTTTACTCTGCATACAAACTCCAGTAATACTTTCAAAATAAATTCTCCTCCAACTTTGTCAGTAAGAATTTTCATGTTATTCAGTATGTTGGTTTGTATTAGAGAGAAAAAGATAGATCTTAACAGTTATTTATAGATCAGCGAAAAAGACACTGATAGATTTTTGAACTCCCATGAAGAGTCAAAAAGCACTAGCATTGCATGTGTTATAAATGACAAACAAGACTGATCAACTAGAGTTAGCCCCAAAAAATCCTCAGCTGGGCTCAGAAAAATGTGTAATATTGAGTTTTGTTGGTTAGGAGAACCACGGAAGTGACTTACTGTCATTCAGAGTATTGACAGAACCATGATGCTTTTCCAGAACCCAGTAACTCTTCAGATCATTCATAAACTGGGCAGAATGGACTCACTTTTTAGATTTTACCAGAATTTTTGCTTATGTCCCAGTCCTCTAAAACACTGCATTCTGTCCCTATCTCAACCTCCACTCTATTATGGAATCACCACGCAAAAACAGTATTTGAAATTAATTGTTTGCTATAAAAACAAAATCCACTAACTTTCATTATGCGGAGAGAGAAGTTTCTTGAGGGCCAGCATTTCTTCATGTAGTCCATTGAGGATAAATCCCAAGTATTCTTCAGCATCCTCTTGCCTGCCCTGAACACAATATTTTTTTCAATTAATTCCATGATATTTTCATGGTTTCCTTTTAATTGAAGGTTCATGACATTGAACAAATCCAGCATTTTCCTATTAATTTAGCAACTACTCAGTCTAAAGTTATGCCAAAGTTTAGATTTTATTATAAGACAAACTCTTTTTGAGCCAGTTAAACCCAAACTGTGCTAAGCAGTAAATACATGTACCAGCTCCACAATGGCTACAGGAATTCTGTGTTTTTCCCAATACAAATTCCATTTAACGTGTGAGTTGGAATTTTTCCCCCCATTTCTTTTACAACCACTATTAAAAGTTGCTGCCAAGCCAATGCCAAATCAAAGGATGGTTTGAGTTACTATCTTTTCTTTATATTGAAATTAAACCTGACCTTCAATCAGTCTTAGCTGAATTCCTCATAAAAATGAACAACTGCTCATTTCTTAAATGTAAATCAATTAGTAACCCCATTATAAAAAGAGATGTTCCATTCCAACAGTAATTTTTCCATTATTCTGACATATCAAACTGCCAAACCTGTAATTAAGATTTTCCTGTAATTCAGGTCCCAAGACAGTTGAGCCTCATTACCATGAGCTCTCAATGAGCTGATTTTAGTGGTATTTGAGCAGAGCCTGAGGTTTGGCTTTGCAGAGTTTCAAGGACTGGGACTGCCCTGCAATGCAGTTCCACAAGTCAAGGATTTGAAGTCCCACCTTTTCTGACAGACTTGACTTTATAACTGTCAAGAGCCTGTAAATGTAGGTTGGTTCAAAGGCAGCTCCTGGTCGGATGTCTCTCACTATTTTATCACCTAAAGCTACAAGGTGAAAGAGAATTAATGTAAGTAATAATAAATAAAAGGGTTTTTTTATATTATACCTTAAAAGTCTCTTCATACATCACACTAGTTTTGGAGTCCAGCACTTTTTTTACTAATAGTTTAATTGTAATTTTGGACTCTTGAGCTTAGCAGTTATAAGATACAACTCTTACTGCTTTAAAACATTATCACCCTGCATAAACTTCCAGATAGTCAGGAAAAGTTCTAAGAAGATTAACAAGAATATCAACAGCCATCATTAAGGAATACTTTTAGTGCTATTTGCATTTTTGCATTTCTTTTGTACTCGAAGAACAGTCCTTAAACCCTCTGTGTATCTGCAATTCTAACAGATCACTTTTGCTCACTGCAGAATAAAAACCCCAAGAACAGCCTGACAAAATGTTCCACCTAATGTCAATGCAAGGCCTCAGAACTGTACTTGAAAACTACACAAGAAAATGACCTACAAGTAAAATAAGTTGCATAAGCCAGTAAGATTTGTTTCACAGAAAAAAACCACAGAAATGTCTGAACTGTTTGGAAATCACTGGAACAACCAGCTCCTCCTGATATTTCCTTATCATGTTACATAAAGAATAGTTTCAGGAATGTGCTTGTTTCTACAAGTTTGCAATACAACAGACTTGGCTTAAAATTAAGATTAAACTGAAACCTTTAAGATCATTTATTTGCATCAAAAAATATGCTATTCCTCACTCCATAATCATCACTGAGCCTAAATATGCATTAGGAGAAATCAGATATGTCTGAAGTTTTCCCACTGGAATCAGCAGCCAGGATAATATTCCTGCAGGCAATCTCCAACTGCTTAAGGGACCTGTTATGGCCCCATTTTGTTCCAAATCAGTGAGTGTTCAGGATTTAAGGAGCAGAATTGAGCAATCTGATAAACAAACAGATGGAACTATGTAAGGAAGGAAGTGGAGGAAAATACAGGGAGTATCAACTGATTTTCTTAGAAAGGGCATGTTCTTAGAAGGCATCTTCACAATTAAGTGAACCTTCAACAGAAACTGTTGTTACTGTACTTGTACACTTGGTCCACCAAACAGAAGGAAAAAATCCAAGGTGCAACATCTCCCCCCATGCAGATCTTTACCCCAAAGGCTTCTCCCCATCATTTTCTGCTTTGTGCCCCTGCTCCCACTCACCTTGCTTTGCTTTAGGAGGTACAGGCATATTAGTGAACTCATTCATTAAACGAACACTGAAACAGAAGGGAAGCAACTGGACATGAGCAGCAATTTAACACTCAGAAGAACAAATAATAAAATTAGATCATTGTCATTCTGACTGCCAAAACAGAACAAAATCAAAGAACATCATGGAAATCTGGGTGAAGTTCAGACATAAAAATCCACCTGATCATTGCAGTGAAACCCAGGTGTTGGGCTGGTCCTTGCACCTCTCACAATTCATTTCTGCACATTAAACACTACACAAAACTGATACTCCCAAGGCAACAGGAATTATCTTCCTTGACAAGCCAAACACTAGTAAAAGACCCAAGTTCATTATAAAAGGGTCACCCAAAAACACATGAAAAACTTCTGGACACATATCAGCTTCTATCAACAGCCATTGTTAGGTATTTCTGAATGAGTTTAGCCAGATCCCAGACTTTTATTCCTTTTTTCCCAAGCTACTTACAAACTGTCTAGCATTGGTGTGGAGGTGCACGGCCTCTGCGATTTGGAATACATTGGAATGGACTTCATTAAATGATACATTGGAGGGCAAGCAACCAAGGCTTGCAGGGTCTATGCAGTGGCATTAAGGAAATATGCAGGAAATGACATCTGTGTTTTAATCAAATATTCAGTTACATGCAAAATGACAGGAAAAACAGAGCTGCATTTTTATGATGTAGATCAATCCAAGAATTTAACTGGAAAGAAGGATGAAGCTTTATCAAAACGTTAACCAATAATGTATAGAAGTTGTATTAAAAAAACCCCAGCATCTTGTAACATGCAGTGATTTCAGTGACATCTTAATCATGGCAAAAACTTTAATTCATGGGTAAGGAAACATTTCATCCAGGAGCAGGAGAGGAAAAGAACTTTCTTAGGAAAGACTTTAGAGAATTAACCATTTGAAAACTGGCAGGAGATAACCTGGAACACATTTTCTGAGGAGAATGGAAGAAACCAGCTGAAACTGAAAGGTGTTGAGTCACCCCTGCAACCAAAGCAAAACCCACTGAGATGTGAGACTTTCTGCACTGCAAAGAGTCAGGACCAACCTGGAAAACTCCAGAGTATGCTGGAAGAGTAACACTCTAAAAACATCACAACTTGGTGAGAGCAGTGAACAGAAGAAATGCACTAAAAAACTGGAGGGAAAGGGAAATGACAAAATAAGGCATCGATCTCAACAGCTGAAGAGAGAGATTAATTTGATCCCTACAGTGTGCAAAAACTGAGTAATAAATTCCAATGTAAAACTTCAAGATGGAAAAAATGGGAGCTAAGATATATGGTATATATAGCCAAATGAGTGTAGAACTGGCTACATACAATAAAAGCTTTATTTAAAGCACAGTCATTGGCCTAGAACTAGTTTATTAGGATCTGCCACGATCAGTCTTAAAATAGGTGTTAACATTTTTCACTAGCAGTACCAGCACTAGAAGTATCCCAAGTGTCACCTTGCTGACATGGGAGGCAATTTTTCTTAATTATTAATATTTTTATTAATATCATAATATACCATGGAGGGAAGGTGCTTTCTGTTCCTCAGGGTAAAAGTTATTTCTGCAGGGGAATATAACTCCAATTCATTAAGAGCAAACTCATCTTCCATATGTAAGCTTGTAGTAGGATTAATTTAAATTAAATGCTGCTTGACACAGATGATACAACAGTGACAACCTGCTCAGCACAAATCCAAATGATCCATTTAAAACTACAAAACAAAGCCCAAGTGTAAGAAAAGTTACTTCAAGTGCAAAAGAGAAATAACCATTTAAATGGATGCACAGAGTCATGGGGAAACACTGCTAGAAATCACAAGGGTTTCAGTCAGGAGAAGTTACAGTTCTGAAAAATTTTGACACAGGCAACAAACTGCAAACAGGATTGCAGGGGAACCCTGCACACCAGGTTCAATGATCCAAAATCCCCCTGGATTTCTGGCTGCTACACTTCAACATTTTAAGCACAGGAGCAGGATCTGGGAAAACAAAACACTTTTTTATAAAAATACTTACCAGAACAATCCAAAACAACTCTGACAGATATAATATAAAAATATCAACTTAAGAGCATTAATTTTTTCTCAGGGAAGGATACAGCATTGATGTAGCACCAGTTTCCTTTGTTGATCAGCCCTCGGGGTTGCAAAGACACTGGTTTATGTATTAGTCTTACATTTTCCAGTATTTCTGCAGAATGAGAAACAGTAAATTGAGCATCAACAAAATTCTGTGGCCATCAAACAAATATCTGCTGCAGCATTACACAGTAATTCAAATCAATGAAAAAGACTCCCAGAACCTTCAGCAGATGATTTCCACTCCATTTAGCCAGTGCTCACATTCCAAACCAGATGTTTCTCTTCCACTGAAGATCCTGGATTCAGATCAGGAGATGCTGATACAAAACTGATCACTGTCATTCCAAAGCAAGGCCTATTAATTTGGGTGTTTATTGTCCTAAATCCAGATCTTTTATTTATATTGCTACATAGATACACACACAGATATAAAATGCCATTAGCTGGAATCACTTGTCACCAGTTTTATGAAGTATTCCCCACATTCTTCTGCTTTGAAGAGGGATGAAGCCAATGCAGCAGTCTCAGTCCAGCTGTTTCACCATCCACTATCTTACATCAAAATCATCTCAGTGCAAACACAGACTGATGTGCTCTGCTCTTCAGAACAGGCTGTTTCATTTAACATTTCCAAAATCTACGAGGTAACAGCCTTACATAATGTAATTCCTACTCTTTCCTGCTTTCAAAACCCAAGTTTAAAACTTAGAAACCACTGCACATTAGTCTGTCCCAGTTATGAAACCAAGAGAACAAAGGGAGCTTTTCCAGGAATCCTGACCTGTTATTTAGAAACCTAAATAAGAACTGTTCAAAGAAAATATTGGAGCTCATATAGCTTAAACTTGCAAAATAAGGTGTATACAAGACAAAATACAAATTGCAAGTAAATAGAGCAATTGTGTAGCAGTGGGGTTATCTATTTTTATAAAAAATGTGAGGGGCTCTAAAGCTCTTATGTGCTATAAACTGAAAGAATTTGAGCTGCTCACTACAGGACTAAAAAGATCAAATAACATGATGTAGGTACAAAAGCAGAGGTACAAAGCTGAAAGTAAGCAGAGGAGATGGCAGAACAGCAAACAAAATCCACATCCTTCTACTGCCAAGCTATCTCCCTATCTATAAGATCATATTTCCTGCAGATAACATCAGTTCTAAGCAAACAAAATTGACAAAGAAAAAAAGATAATGTTTAATTCAGTTGTCTATTACATAAAGAATGTGCCACCTGAAAGAGTAGACAGCAAAGAAATGTGAAATGGAAGATGAGGTAGCACAGATGCAGAATGAGATTCTTTTCTAGTGAAGGCTAAAATATGTTATTGAATTACTGCTAAAGTACTTCAGAATGTATTCAAACAGCAATGTTTGAAGTGTGTTCACACACAATATCTCTGTTAACATAATTCATCATTGTTGAAAATGAGGATAAAAGTAACGGGAAAAGTTTCTGGTTTTTGTGTCTATCAATAACTTTTTACATTAACTCTTTTCTTGCCCACATTTGCATCATGCTCGATAAAGATATTAAGAGGACCTTTAGCATCCTCTTGTGGTCACCAAGCTGCTTTGTGAACAGGCTCCAGTGCAATTCCTGGGAGTTTTGCTTCTTTTAACAAACACTTGGGATTGAGTACAGCAATTACATCCAACAGCACATTTCAGCTTACATCAAACACACAGTAACTAAAGAACTTTTACAAGTGTATCAGAAGAAAAACACACTTACAACCAGGAGAAAACCTTAACATTTCAAAACCTGTTGGAAAGCTCATGTCATCACCCAGAAAACATATTTTTTTTGGAGGGTACTGATTTGTGAAATGAGGAAATGTTTAGATATTTCTGTTGGTAAACAGAAAGCATTTTGCTGAAGTTCATTCATTGGGTTTTATTATTACAATTACCTCAATTTTTTTTAACAAGGTGATTTCCTAACAAAGCAAATCCAGGGTTAAAGGAAAGGAAAGCCCCATGGATATGGTGTCCATGCTGAAGAGATAAGGGTGGTTACAAGTTGGGAGCTGAACACTTGGCTTAAGGCCCTGATTTAGAGAATACTGTCACTCTGAACTTTCCTCAGATCTGGACAATGCCTAAAAAATCCCAGGACAACACTGCTGGATGACCCTAAACAAAAACATTTCTGTAAGAATGAAGTGTGAATGTATAGAAGGCTGCATTTCTGAAAATTATAAAACCCCCAGACTCTGGATGTCCCCACAACTCGATGCTCTGGCATTTACCTACCTTTACAATGAGAAAGAAATCTTCTACTTACTTACTCTTCTTACTCTTACAATCTGAATTCATTTCATTTTATCACTAGCCTTGGCAGAACTGTGAATCACCAACTTCTTTATGAATTTGTTTTGTAAATTTGGATTTACAACCATGTTCGTGCCAACAATATCATCTGAGACAAATTAACTCTGAATATTTCATGTTTGCCCACATGGTTTTTAAATCTTATTTCCATTTTTGCTGCTGCACCATGAAATTTTCCTTCAGAAGGAATGCCCAAAGACTGAAGTCCTCAACAGCAACAGCAGAATTAGTTATTTTTCATGTTTTCCATGGAAATTGGCAGTAACACACAGTGGGGAAAGTCTTGTAACACATTTTTGAGTGTGGGGGGGATGAACAAAGCACTCAGGTACCTGTTTTCCAAACAGGACAGAGAACACTCCAGTACATATAAAGAAAATAAAGAAAACCACCTTTTTCCACAGAGCAAAGCACTGATCACATGGCATTCAGATCTTCAATTAAACATTTTACACCAAAACCAGCAGCATCTGAATTACAGGAATTGCAGCAATAACTCCTACCTAAATCAGCTACAATGAGCAGATGAATTCCTTTTATCTATACTCAAATTATTCCTCTGCCTAAACAGCAAGCTAACAGTGAAGGTGCAGAAGAAAACTGAGTAAAAGCTACATTTATGTTTTACTACAGTGAAGACAGAAAAAAAAGCTCTGCTCCCACCTGGTGGCAAAAAATAGTACAGAAACAGTGAAAGTCTAGAAAGTTAACTTACAGCTGGAACAACCTGGACAAGATAAAAAACCTTTTCCATTTATGGCAAGCAATCCTAGCTTTATAATGGTCACAAAAGAGTTTTAAGTTAAAAATCCTTACCAAATGATAACTTGAGATTTTAAGACAACCATTCTCCATATGGGTTCATACAGACTGTAATCACCTGCTTTTATATATGTATATATATATATAGTTTTAATACAGTGTTTGTGGCACCTAAGTGGAAAATACACTGAAATATAAATTATTCTGACAGCTTTTCTCCCAACAGACAATTCTGAATAATGAAACCATTGCTGAGTAAGGAGGGGAGGAGAGGCAGCACACAATTCTGGGCACTCTGAACATCATCTCCAGGTCAGCTTCTGTTCAGAGTGGAAACCTGACTTGAAGCTGTCACTTTCAAAACAGCATTGTACCTGTAAATTAGCTTGTAGCATAAACAGCAGGACTCTGCACAAAGCCATCTCACATGCTGACCACTTCACAGATTTAAAATAATTACTTTGGTTCCAACACTGGTGAGTCAGTGACACAAAATGCACCCAAGCTGGAAGAACTTCACCATTTCTGGCTGAATCTGCACAATCAGCCTCCTGCATTTTCTAGCATTTCCCATTAGGACCACAAATATGACAGGACCAAGAGTCAAAGCTTTTGTATCACTCATTCCCTGTCCTGATGTCCCCTGTGGACAGCTCCTTAGGGTTATTCTTGAACTGGAAACAGCTAGAATTAGTTATGGATAAAGCAATGCTGTTTATACTGGTTAAATTGGAAGGACAGACCCCCCTCAAGAAGCATATTAGTAAATATGATATTTCCTGAATTGAAATTTTTGAAGCAAGACCTGTGTAGCCATTACACTCCAACTGCTGCTTAGTGCCCAAGAATTTCAACTACTTTAGTAATACTCTTCTTGTAATGGAATACTATGAAATTGTAAACACTGGCTAAGATAACACACCATTTTCTGAACACACCTAACATATTCTCCTTCATGTAACAGCACACAGCCTATTTGAAACCACAGCTCACTTCCACAGACTGTTTGACAAGTTGTTTGACAAGCAGCAATAGTTTCCCCGTATCTGGGATAATGACATGGCAATGCCTGGTTGCAGTGTTTACTCAGGGGGATACAAACTGGCTTATTCAAATAACATCCTTCATGCAGTGCTTGAACAGTCAGCTCATTACCAGAGGAATGTTCTCTATCAATATTGCCCACTCCTGTTTACAAGCAGAGCTAACACCCTTGCAGTGTGTATTAACTATACCTGCAATCTTTATGGCTACGGGATCCTCTGAAACTGGAACAGGTCCCTCTTTGACTTCAACCTGTTTTTCAGGGACCAGAGGAGATGTGGCAGGAGGGGTATACTTAGTCTCAACATAGACCACAGATGTGGAAGCAGAGGGCTTGGAATTGTGAAAAAGACTAGCCCACGATTTTGCAGGCTGATTAACAGGGACTGATCCTGCAAGCGGGACCGTTGCCTCAGTAGTAGGTGAAGCTTCCTCAGGCTTAGCTTGGTCTGAGTCAGTGCTTTCCACAGTGTGCAATTCTACCCCATTGGCAGCTGTGTCCTCACCAGAGGATTCAAGTGTTTGTCCATTAGGAACGCCAAGAGTTTCAGTAGTATCAGTACCAGCATAAGCCTGTACAACAGCTGTCCTTAGGGGGCTCTCTCTGACGGCCTCCGAGGGGAGGCAGAACTGTTCGGAATGAGCGAGGCGGCAAAGCTCGGCCTGCCCGCCAGTCCTGCCAGGGGCTGCGGCGCCGGGGCCGGGCTCGGCACACGCAGCTCCGGCCAGGAAGTCCACGGAGCTGGCGGGGCTGCTGCAAGTCCTCGGCGTGGCCAGGGAGGGGAGGTCTCCTGCCAGCTCCGCGTCCTCCGCGCTCAGGCTGTTGAGGCCCGCGGCCGAGGCGTGGCCGTTCACCAGCGCCTCGGGGGCAGCCACGCCGTCAGGGACATCCTCCAAGTAACTGTAGTATCCAGGGGGTCTTTTTTTCTTCTTCTTCCGCTCCCTCTGCCCGAGGCCCCCAGCCAAGGCGTCGTTTTCGGCGTTGGAGCCGCTGTCCAGAGCCAGGGTGGGGTCACTGAACTGGCAGTCAATGGAGTTGTAGTTTGTGTTGCTGAGAGCATCATCTGGGGTTTTCTGAGCAGGTGCACAGCTGAGAATGAATTCTGGAGCCTGAGGATTCAGAGTACTCGAAATACTGTAGTCGGTGTTATTTAGGACAGACGACTGAGTCTCGATAACTTCATTAACACCAAATTCAATTCTCTGATACTCTTCCCCTGGACAAGAGAAAGCAGATCTCAGTTAGAGAATCACAATGAACCAAAAAGCTACAAAAGCAAGAGAAACACTCTCCTATTTTCCCATAACTCAGAAAACAAAGGACGCTCCCCAAACAAAAGGAATTGTCATTCTCAACCATGACTTTCAAAAGATCGTTTTCTTAAAGATAGCAGAGCATGATTCAGGTTTTCTTAACCCGAGTTATGTAATTTCCAAATCACTGCACAGCTCCTGCACATAATCCCTATTAAATTCCCCTCATAAGAAAAACTATTAAAGTCCAATGTCTATAGGAATAACCTGCATTAAATTAATTACTGGATAATTGCCTATAAAATATGGTGTAATAATTAATTCCACGCTTTTTTCAAGCCAGTCTGTTCAACTGACAATTACAAAATCCAAGCCTTTCCCTTTTAAACTTTTCCATATGTGAGGTTTACTTTTTGAGGGGCTGGGTTTGGTTTTTCTGGTGGGATTTATCACAATAAAACATAACTGAAAAATATACCTATTAATTGCATGGAACACTGCAACTTTCAAACTAAAGCTTTCAAACCTCCAGGCTCATTTATAACTTCTTTAATTTTATCACAAATTTATTACCATGTGAGTGTAATGATATATACGAATCCAGGATTTTATGACACAAAATACAACACATTCCTCAACATAAATCAGCATTCAACTTGTACACAGAAGTTGTACTGAAAACTTATGAACTTTTTTTGTTTTACTGATTTATTTGTTTGCCCTGGAACTAAAGAAATATTCTCATGGCAGGCTGCAGTATCACGAAATATTTTCAGCCACCAAGTCCTGCAATTTCCTGGAATTTATTTATTGGTATAATGTATGTGTGCTAAGTGGCAACACTGAGTACTTCAGCTACAACTATTTCTGTAACTACTGAGTAAAGATATAAAATTAGTGAAACAGTTTCAGGAATTTTGAAGGTAAGCTGACATTTAAAGCTCTGCAGGTCTTTATGATATTTATGCTACTGTTTCAAAGATGTTACACTTTAACATTTTGTGTTTCCTCAAGGATGGGGGCTAAACCACACATTTCCAATTGTTAAGACTTACTACAGAACCAAACAACACTAGGTATTAATTACAAAAGAAATTAAGTGGATACAGCACTAAAGTTTAAAGATTTTGTGCAACTTACATTATGCATGACATCAACAAATACATATTTTCAAGTACATCACAGACTCAGTAAAAATGAGGTGGATTTTTTTTTTCAAGCACAACAAAAAGCAACCAACAGTTCCCAGAAAAGAAGTTATTCACACACCTAAGGAAATAACCCTCTGGAAAACAATCTAGCAGGGAATATTTGGATATATGACTGTCAATATAAAAGTTTTGCAGTTCTGGATGTTTTCTAGAAAAATCTGCTAACAAATATTTTAGCTTTAAAAAATGTGAAAGGAACAAGAATCTGCATTTTTTAATATCAAATCAAGAGTAACAAACATTCAATGTGTGTTGAGGTCTGACTTATCCATGCAATACCAACATATTATGATTTAATGAACAAATTATAAAGATGTTAATTGCTTTTCTGCATTGATCTATTAATCTGACTAAATGAGAAGTAAACAGGTCACATATCAACTTCAATCTTGCTGCCAGTCAGACTAAAGGAGACTTTTTAAAAATAAAAAAGGGTAAAAATTCCACACACATCTGGTTTCTCTAAATCATCTTAGGAAGAGAGTGAATTTCTAATTTCTAAATTTCTAATTTTTCCCCCTCTCCCTGTGAGAAAGCATTTTTAACACCCTGTCTGCCATTCACCAACCACTTCTGCAATCACTGACGAGCCATCAGCACCCAGAAGAGAGGGCTGAAGCTCCTTTTTTACAAAATCAGCAGCCTGGAGCCAAGGAGGGGGAAGCTGTGCCTGATGTGCACTGGGAGAGCTCAGGCAGCACCTCCTGCTCCAGGGGCTGTGCACACACAGCTCCAAACTGCTTCATCTGAGTGCAAATGCAAAGTTTTGGGGGCTTTAAGGGATATACACCCACAACAAAACCTCATTAGTTCATCTGTTTATGGAATGACTCCTCAGCTCAAGCATGAGCCAAGAGCTGGTTCTTTCTACCCTGTTTTACAACAGCACAAAGCACAGGCAACAAGTGGTAGCACCCAATATTCCTCCAACCTTGAAACAAATGAATTAACTGGGCACATGTCAAATCCCTACCAGTTCAAATAATTCATGACCACTTCTCTCCCAAAATCCAAGGTAAAGAAAATCACAATTGCTTCAAAACAAAGAATGTGGTTTCCCTCCATGGGTGAGTCAAGTCTATCAGAGCCCAAGATAAAAGCTGTCACCTCTGCATCCCTGTCCTGTTCCTCTTTCCCCAGCAAGCTCCCAGCACTTGTGTGACCCAAAGCTAAACTGGCAAAAAACATCATCTAAGGGAGTTTTTTTCTAGTTCTGGTGAATTTATCAGTTTAATGTACACTGAACAATCACAAGAGCCCCCTCAGGGCTAGTGGGGAGCAGAAAACAGAACACATCCCTTACAGAACATCATAGGCTGAATGAAACCTTGCCAGGAACATAACTGATGTTGTAGCATTTAACACACAAATTAGGAAGTTACAGCTGAGTAATCAATCTTTGCACCTTACAGCAGGATTAAATAATAAATACCAGTAGCTACTGAACAGTTAGTCTATGGAATGACTGGCAGAAGCTCATTTGCTGTAAGATTGTGTCAAGTTCATTTGAGAAAAATAAGAGGTAATTTTTTTTCTTATTTGTTTTGACTTTCCACTTTGCTTCAGGGCATCTTTGTTTCAATCTAGTTCACAGCTCTATTTCTGAATGGACTGAAGCAGATCTCTGTGCCATGAACAACATGGCACACATATTGAAACAAGCACCAACAGATGCTCCAAGGACAGTCTAAGTACAACTCCAAAATCTGTGAATGCACAGTACTAATTAGTGTGAACAGAGTTCTGCATATTAGAGCTTAAGCCATGATTTGATTACTCCTAGTAGGTGTTAACAGATAGTCTGATTCTGCAATAAAGTTAAACACTGAAGACAAATACAGAATAAAATGAAGACTATGGGGAATGGTAACATGGTAAGTGTGTGCCATCATATATAAATATAAATATTCTGCATAATCAAGCATTCCAGTTTAGTTTGCACAGCTTCCTATGCAGCCATCACAGTGATAATGTGCATGCACAGTACAGTGCAAGCTTGTTAAAGACATTTTTCAAGCAAAACCTAATTTGCTGTCATTACCTAATCTCAGGGCTGGGAGGGGTTCTCTCAAGGTCTAGGAATGATCTGAAAGACATTTGTACAAACCATCTTTCTGTATGGCTTGTGAACATTAAAATCTCAGTCTGAAAGAACAAAACTTAAATCTAGTTAGACAAAGAAATATATGACTGGATGCCCCTGTCACCAACAGACAATTCACAGCATATGGTCTTTTTAAAGAACCTTTCTAACTCCCATTTAGAACTACTCAGGGTCCTAAAACTGGTCCTGTACTAAATATAACTCCTGAATTGTCAGAAGTGCTGCTCTCAAATGAGAGCTGTGGTCCTTCTTCCTGACTGCCTATCTTGTTTATCTTTAAAAGGAAAGCCAAAGTCTTTAAGCACAATGAAAAGGTGTTCTTAAACACTAATGGGTATGTTTGGTCCTCTTTTGAGAAATGTTCAGTCAGATACTTCCATGATTTTCTAAGGAGATCTGGAGTCATTTTCATATACATCTGTCTAAGTCTCAGCTTCCTTGCTCTCCTCTGGTTCAGGAAGTAAACCAAAAACTAATTTATCTGCTGCTTAAAATACTGTGGAAGTTTGGTTTAAACTATTTAGAGTGAGGATCCCAGGGCAGCTCCCACCTACCTGTCCACTTCTTGCAATCTGAAGTAAGGTCTGGCTGTAAGAGGTATGGGTTGAGGCAGAGGAGACCTGTGAGTGTTACAGCTTTAGAAGGGGAACTCTGTAATTTATTTTTAAATCAAGTCACACTTTCATCAAGAGATTTAAAAAACCAAACCAGGATTCTCCAGAAAAAATAGCCAAGCCAGGCAGAAACAAGAGCCAAAGGGAGCACAGAACAGAGCCCTGCTTGCAGAGCAGTCTTGCTGTAACTGTTAGAAAACACTCATGCTATGGCTCTTCAGCCCCCCTCATTTTCACAGCCACATCCTACAGTGTTTCCACAGGACCCTGACTGTGTGGTAGCACAGTGAAGGAGGAATATGATGCCCACTGTAATCAGCTGAAGTTCAATGCAGGATCTTCAAAACCTCTCACAGATATCATTCAATAAAGTTTAAAAATCTAACCTGTCTAATATGTGCCTGTGTAGGTGCTGAGCAAGTTGTAACAATTGTATTTAAAGAGAGGTTACAGTAAATCTCAGGAAAGTGTCACAACCTTGAAGTTTAAAAAAAAAAAAATCTTGATTTCTTACCATCATGAAACTTACCTGTGGATTTAATACCACATGAAACTGTTTCATTGTATGGGGGGAGCTGTACAAAAAAGAAATGAAACTTATTTAAAGGCAAAGCAAATCTATGAACATTTCATATCAGTTTCATATGAAACATCCAAATCCTTTAAAAATAACATCATAATTGAGATTTGATTTTTGGAGAGGATGCCTTGAACTCATGCTTCTATATTTATCAAATCCCACACTGCAGCTTCAGGTGTCCTTGCAGATTACCACAAGTACTGAGAGATAAAGATTATCTTGGTTACACACTACAGGCTCACCAACCTCTCGAGCAATTCACCTCCCAGCATCAGCATCTTTCTTCATCAACTCATTTTAGGATGAGGAACATATCCTCTTTTTAGGCAAAAGCTGAAGATAGACCAAATTGGGAAAGGATGAAACAAACTTTTGCACAGCCAACAATCACACCTAAACCTTTTGACTGTCGACCTGCTCCAGGGTGGCCCTTGAAATGTTTCAGCCAAGGTGGATTCTTGAACACATTGATCAGCCTAAGCACAAAGCACCCACAGCACAGACTGTGAACACATCTTGTACAAACACTGCCATCATTTCATGGGCTCAGGGCTGACAGAACCCTTGCTATGGTGTAACCACAGGTGGGCAACTCCTAACCCCCCTCACCTGCCCCTAAACCCCCTGAGCAGCTCAAAGTGCCTGCAGAACTGGCAGCCATTGCCACACTGCATTCCAGCAGCTCCTGGAGAACGTGGAACTGGCTCTGCAGTGGGAGACAACACTGAGGGGACAGAGCAGCCTCACAATGCTACTCTGAATAGTAACTCCAATGGTGTAACAAATAAAAGGCTTCTTTATTTCAGTTCTCAATTCCCTAAGCTACAGATACTCACATATCACCTTTTAAATGCACTGCAGACACCAGTGCATCAGAAACAGCAAGAAAAATATTCTTGAAATTCCACTGCAAAAGTATATTAAAAAACCCACTTGCTGTAAATCCATTTATGAACCTCAATACCCCTTAATATATCATCTTTTCAAGCCAAAAATGAGAATCAGTGGGTCAAGCTCCATATTAATTCTGAACACAGGTTCAATACAATTTTAGTTAGAGCTAAAAAAATTACTTTAAATGTCCATAACAGTCTATGATACACCTTACAATTTTTGTTTTTATCCAAAGCAAAGACCTTCAGAGAATAAGAAGATTTTAAAAAGTAGTCAGCCTTTTGGTCCCCAACACATCTGATTAATCAAGAGCACTTTTGCAAAGCTGACTTCTTCCACACAACTGGGTCATGTGAACCATCCCAGCCAACAGGTATGAGACAGAAAACATGGCAGAAATATCACATGTAAAAAGGGACATTTTAAACAACAGAATCACAAGGTTGGAAAAGACCTTCAAGATCGAGTCCAACCCAGCCCTGACACCTCAACTAAACCCTGGCACCCAGTGCCACATCCAGGCTTTGTTAAACACACCCAGGGGTGGTGACTCCACCACCTCCCCAGGCAGACCATTCCAGAACTTTAGCACTCTTTCTGTGAAAAACTTTTCCCTAATATCCAATCTCTATTTCTCTTTAGTTTAACTACTCCCTTGCCAGAGTCCCCCTCTGGTCTGTGGATAAGGGACCTCAGAGGGACAGCAGCACATGTGGGGACTGTCCCCAGCACGATGTGTGTCAGACATCACTGCAGCATTATCATCTCTGGCTCGTCCTTCTTGAATTTCACTCTGCCTTTTTCAGACCAATTTTTTACACCAATTAGTGTAAAACTAATAAGCATCATTTTTATTTCATCATCCAGGTAATTAAAACATTGAACTGAACCAGATCAAGGACAAACTTAAGGAACATTGTTCAACAGCTCTTTATTTTGACAGCTAAACAGTAAGTGGTACACTGAGAAAATGAAGTCACACTGGTTCTGGTGCTGCAGGTTCATACTTTGACAACAGCTTTACACAAGTCAAGATATGACATTTTCATCATCCCCAAAGTAAGTGTTGAAAAAGCTGATGGGGGCACTTCAGGTGACTACTTAAGATGAAAATGTCCCACTCTGTGACTGCAATTATGGTGGGAGAACAGCAGGATCAGCACAGCTAACAAGAATTACCTAAAGATCTCCTGCTTCCCACAGGCCAGAGACACAGCTCTCCCCCCAAAGAAGAAGAAATGCTGTTTTTCCTTTCTGAGCTTCCCTCACTCCCCACCCCACCCCATTCCCTTCGTGCCCTTTCATTGTTCAGCAGTTTATTACACTAATTATCCTTGGAAAATTAAGCTACAGGAAAGTAAGTCACATTAACAATGGTTTGTAAACTGTGACAAAAGGATTTCCCCATCTACAGCTCGAGTGTTTGTTTCCTTTATGTTGAGAGGGCAGGATGGAAGCATGACTGAAATGTTTGAATGGAAATGTCTGGAGGAAACACATGGAAATGGACCCAGAGGAAAATAATTTTTCAAGTCTGGAGATGAAGACAATGGGATAACACTCCTCCCTACAAAGGAAAATGGTTTCATGATTGTCTACCAAGAACTACAGAGAATGAGAGCCTACAATACTATGTGAGTATGTAATGAACTCCAACACACAAAGACAACTGTTCCCACTCTGTGGCTCTCTCTGTCACTAATTAGTTCATTATTAATGCATCTCCCAGACCTCACACACAGCCTCTCTGTGAGCACAGCTCTGAGGGTCAGCAGTGCTCCACCTGGCCAAAAATATTAACAACCCCTGTGCTTCAAAAGGCTCCCAAGACTTAGAAGCCCATCTTACAACCAAGAACTCTGTTGGGAAAGTTCTCAGTATCCACTGAGATTAAAAAAAAAAAAAAAATCAAAATTGAGGTACAGGGCTGGAAAATTCATCATCAACATCCCACCACTACTGTCAGCTAGTCCAGCTCTGAAAGATGGCAAGCAGAAAGTGGAATCACTAATTTATGTCTAAAAATTGATTTAATATCCACATACATGGAAAGAAGACTAGTGAATAAAATTTTCAGTTCGTAAATTAGCAAGCCAGGTGAATGACAAATATTTGATTGTTGTATTTCAAATTCACACAAAGAGATAGAGCTTTAAAATGTTATTTCTAAAACAAGTTTAAAGTAGATCTTACCTCAACAGAGCATCGTGGAGTCACAAAGAACTGATTAAATTCATCAGGGCTGAACTCCCCAAAAATATACTAAAAATAAAAGAGAAGGATCTTTGTTAAAGAACTATTTATATTCAATACAATTAACAAATTCATATAAAAATCCACTAAGATACTAGAATTCAAAAATACCCATGTGCTGGGAGTCAGAAATTCCACCTTGCATCCCAACTCCCTCTTGGTCCCTTCCTACATCTTTAGCAAAGAACTTTAGGCTCTGAAAGCGTAAGCAAAGCATTTTCCTTCACATTCCCCTTGGAGGTGATCACAAAGTGCTCCTCATCCTGTGACCAGTTTAAAACCATCCTGTGGGGTGCAGCTGCATCAGTTGTATGAACTGGTTTGTGAAGGCTGGTTTGCCTTCTAAACCCACCCCTCACAAAATGAGAAAAAACCAATAATTACTTCTCTAGAGTTGTGCTAAACTGAGGAGTTACACATGACTAAGGGTAGCTGAGGGCACAAAGAACTGAAACTGCTCAGGTGTAGGAAAATACACAAAAATCATCAATTCTGTTACTCCTGTGCCTGAAACTCTCCATAACAAACCTAAGAGAAAACATCTTTCCCCAACATTATCTTCCTGCAGCTTTTCGGATACTTTGCATCTAGATACTCTCTGAAAAAAAGTACCTAACAAGACAACAAAGAAAATTACACTAAAATAATAAATTTAATTTACAGAAAACAGAAGATTCCCAATAAAAAGGCCTGAGCTGTTGGCATTTCACAGCACCTGGAAGTTTCTATAAACTTCCACCTCCAGCTGCAATTGACTGAATAGCACCCAAACATTCAGGACAGAGATATTAGGACAGAAAGAAGTTAAACAAGGAGCTGAATAAACTGACAAAATAGACAAAGAGGACTGAAAAGCACCACTCTTGGCATGTGGATAAAAGCAGGTCAGTCTGGCCCAGTTCATCACAGCCCCACTCCCATTTATCTCCGTGTTCTCCCAGGGCCATTCTGGACAATTCTCTGCTCTCCTCCACCCCCACACCAGGAAAGCTTTTTCAGCAGTGTCGAGTCTTGCTAGTGGTAAATCCTTAGCTTGGCTCTATTGAGACACAACAAACCAGAGTGGGAGCTGAGCCAGAGAAAAGAATTCTAAAATCCGGGAAATCATCTCTTCTGAAGCACAGGCTGCTGCCACACTGCACACACAATAACCCAATCACAGGATTTTCTTCCAGACTTTAGGTGGTTTATTCCAATGGAACTTGCTGTTTACATGATTCACAGCCATCTACATTCATAAATCTCAAAGCTTAACTGAAAGCCAAATTCCACAGCAATTACAAACCATCGTTGTCTTACACAAAAAGTGATTTATACACACACCAGATTTATACACACACCACTTTTACGTGAGGCAGAGTGTGCCCATTTTAATGGCCTTCAGGTTTTTTAAAAAAACTAGTAACATAATCTGGTTTAGACTACAAACAACTCTACCAGTCAAAACAAACTGGAACATCTGTCATTCAAAGGGTGAAGAACAGTTAAACATTTAATGCTTCAAAAACTCTTCCCTCAGCCAAGTGCTGCCCACCAAGGGAGAATCCAACACCCAAACCCACCAGATCCCTAAACTGTACCCGAGTGGCTTCACAGCTCCTGGCACAGGACTCAGGCTTGGTTTGTACTTTCAGTATAACCAAGGCATTTTTCTTCACCAACATGTGAGCTAGAATTTATCATATTCCAAAAACAAACCGAAGAAAATCACTTGCTGACTCATCACTAAAATGATGTTTTAGGAGGTATTTTTGATGCTGTCATGCCACAGAACAAAACAATCATCTCAAGTGTAGTCTATTAAAAGCTATATAAATCCAACCCTAATTTCTCCATCTAATAATATAATACAGTCATTTCATTAACCAGCATTTTTAAGCAAAGTATCACAGGCCTGGTACTTCTTTCTGAGCTTCTTTTTTAAAGAGGAAACACGAGACAAAAATTGAACAAAGTGATCATTAATACTATATTAACTAACTGCTTTAATGGTGTATTCATGTAGAGAAATTTGTGTCTATACAACTCTTCCTGTGGAATTTAAAACAGGACTTTAAATGTTTACCAACATCTCATTCCTAATCAGACTAAAGCTCAAAAATCCCACCCCATTTGGGCTTGAAATAAACAGAATTTGGTCTGACTTGTTTAAATTTAGCAATGCTTCACACCAGCATTAAGTCACCAGTTGAACGGTCCCTGGGTGATAACTGGGAGAAATAAAGTTTTAGAATGAACTTAAGGCTATAGGACTGATGACATTAAACCTGCCCAGTTTAACCAACCTCCTCTGCCTCCAGTCAGCCTCATCTCTCCAGAAATAACTTCTGCAAGCTGGACAGAATTTTCCACCCTTTTCGAGACACAACTACGCACTCGAGTGAAAAAGAACCGTGATATCACATCCCTTGGCAAGCATAACAACCCCTACCAAAAAAAGACAGAGGGGGAAAATGTATTTTAAGCAATTTGAAAGACACTGTAACTCCCTGCCTGCTGTCCATCCATCCACCCCAAGGAATCAGTGTACCTGGCACTCTACAAGTTACCTGTGTAAGAAAATACTTGTTTAGTTCTAAAACAGCATCAGCATTGCTGCAGTACTTACCCTGTACCAGTAATTCAAATTTTGAAGGCTTTACAGCATCTTAAATGCCCAAGTAATAGAAATTTTAAGCAAGAGAAGACTAAGATCTTATAAAAAGTAGCACACCCTTACAAGAACCTCATTATCAGCATGAGCTTTTGGGGTCCTAGCTTGTTTGTGCCCTCAAAATTACTCCACCTAACCTCAAAATTCCCAAAGCTGCCTTCTTCTCCAAACTGACAAAATCTAATGCTTGGAACACCAAACATTTAATTAAATTACTTACACAAGATACTCACAAGCAGCATTAATTTCTCCCCCACTCTATAAATAACATTTTAACACATGCCAGAGATACATCAGCACGTGTTAAAAGCTTGGCCAAACTCGTTTCAGATGATTTAAATTCCAATTTTAGCCTTTTCAAGTGTGTAAGAAACACACACCCATTACAACTCCATCAGGCTGATGCCTTTAATGCCCAGCTAACCTGGCCCACGCTGCTCAATCTCTGATCCTGGACGTCACAACACTTCAAGGTCCCACCAGGGGTAACAGACGGACTTCACAGCTCCAAGGAAAAGTGGGAGTCAGACACAGACAGCTCAGGGTCAGCCCTGGAGCAGGTGAGAGATTGTGCTGTGCTGGAGATAAGCTGCTTGTGCTGCTCCATCACTGCTGTGCCAAGGAGCAACAGCCTTTTCACCTGCACCAACAACTGCACAGCCCTGAGTGAAGGTCGGGCACTGCACGTGAGCTCAGAGCTCACCTGGCCCAGGTGCAACAGCCAGGCCTGTTCCCATCAGTGACACAAACTCAGGGGATCTGGCAACATAAAAACCCAAAATATTTAAAAACATTACCCCACAATAAAAAGCTGAGGTTTAATTAAAAGCTCTACACAAACTTCACTTTTAGACAAAAAAAAAAAGTATTTCTCAAACACTGTTTAACATTCAATTGCTGAATGTTAAATTTCAAAAACCGATTTTGATTTATAGCCTCAGACAAAAATGCAGCTGCTTGAAAATCACATTAAACAGCAGTCAGTGGTGTCAGTGTTCATTCACAGGAGCACATGGATAAAGCTTAGGAGTTCCAGTCTCACACCAAGACTGAATGTGGAAGAAAATCTAGAGAGAACACTGGGAGAAAGTTCTGAAAATTTCCAAATGTAATGATATCCCCAGACTTACTTTTAAAGATACCTAATCCCTAAGAGGCTTAATTCAGTCCCATCTGCCCTCCCTCTCCTCCAACCCTCTCCACAGCCTCTCTCAGAGCTGTCTGTCTGTCCTGGCTCCTGGGAAGGAATCTCTGGTGCTTTTGGGAGCGGGTGTTTCACTGCTGCCCCTCCCTGCATGACTGAGCCCTGAGAGCCACCACTGACCCTGCACTGGGGGTGCTCAAGGGTCCCCCGGGGAGCTTCATTTCTGTCACACCTTAAAGGCAGCACCAGAACAGTATCAACAGATCCCAGTGACCTTCCACTTGCAACTGTATAAAAAACCAGATGGGAAATGAAAAGCTCCTCTGGGGGGAGGCAGGGGTGTGTGGGGAGAATGGGGCTCTGTGGAATTCCTGCACAGAGGGGATGATACAGGAGAGCTCTACCTCTGCTACCTTTCCACTTCCTCATCAAGGCCACCAAACTTCTCCTCTGGGATGGATGAACACCTCCAAACCCAAAACATACTGATGGACCTGTTGAATTCTGCAATTCTCAGCAGTAACCTAATCTGACCATTTACCAGAGATGGTAACATTTTAACCATTCACAGGGTTAAAAAACATACCAAACTTCCCATGATTTAACTAACGTGAGCAAACCTACATCAACAATATAAAATGCTTTACTTACACTGCACAATCAAGTATTTATGCATTTTCCATCCAGTATCTTCCATATTGAAAGCAATCACTTTAAAGAGACAATTATTCATAAGGGCTGCTTTCCACCCTGGTTTTTAAACACTGGTTTCAACATATACAAGTTCTGAACTTCTGGGAGTTTTCAAATGTGAATGTCTTCTTGCAGAGGTCACGTGTATGAGACCAAGGATGAAAATAAAACTAACAATGCTTGAATAAACCTTAAAAATGAGGTAGTTTTAGATAGGACATAACAAAACTCTTTCTCTTCAAATACTGACACTAACAACAACCAGCACATTAATTAAAGAAAAAACTGCAAAATGAAACATACTTTATGCAATTCTCAAATGGCATCTTTTCTCATGAAGCTGCTGGTGACATGGGTGTTCTTGTACTTCATATTTAATTTATTTGCCTTATTTGCACCTATCAAGATTTTGCAATAAAGTTTGGGCATTGAATGCAAAATACTGTCATACTCTTGGGACTATTAAAAAACCCACACAACTAAATTCTTAAAAATAAGCAGTCAAAGAACCAGTTAAAACTGTAGCTCTGAAATGCTTCCTGTGTGACTGAAGAGAGAATAAAAAAAGAGCTGCTTGACTCTCTTCTCCAAGTTAAAATTTTAAGACTACAATATTATACAAATACTCTGCAGATGAGAATATTCTTAAAAGTGCAGCATTTTTGAAAGATACTTTTTCTATAATACAAGTTAGGAATATTGAATGGATGAGACTATTAAAGCTGGAACAGTGTTTCCAGCTCATTCCTGAGCCTCTGGCACCAATTTCCACGTTCAGTCTGACATGCTGCAAGGAATCAAGTTCCCTGTATTGAATCCCTGCCTCCCAACATTAATTCTCTTCAGAAAAATACTCATGTTCAACACCTTCCTCAGAGCAAATCCCAAATCCTGCTGATTGTCAGTCACTGGTGTTTCCAGTCACAACAAAACTGGAATCAGTTTCTAACTTAATCTCTCCAATGTGATTACAGCAGTGTAACATCCAGCTGCACTCCAGGAGATTCTACAGCACTTGGAACAAATCATTTCATCAATAACATCCCCTTTACATCTTCAAGATACTACCAGCAGCTAGATTTTAACACAAATTACATGAAATGAATTAACCAAACAAATCTATCCAAGAAGATTTGTTTTCTACCACACAGGAATGAAAGTAAAAGTACTTGTGTATTTGTGTAATAACTCTGATCACTAGGCAACACCTTAACTATGCAGATAAAAGCAGCAGCAACAAAACTAATCCCAGGGAAGGGGGAAAAATACCCCAAAGGGTTAAAATACCTGACCTGCAAGCTGTGCCCATGCTGACTGGTTTTTGCTGTGGTGCCCCTAACCACTTTAGAAAGGAATGCTGATGCTACCCCAGTGCCTGTAATGAAATCTCCCCTGGTGTTCCTGTCTAGTAGCACGAAGGCTGTCCTGGAGGAATAAAAGGAGGGTGAGTACGTGTTCCACAGCTGCTTGTCCTAGAAAAATAGGTAGAAATAGCACTGCTGCTGCATCATCATCCTGGGATCACCTGTGCTGCAGGAAAGCCAGGAAAATGAAGTGTCAATTTTGGCTTTCAGAGAGCACTAACGTGGCTTTCATCTACCACCCAACAGCTTCAGATCTTCAGTCAAATTAGTTTAAGCTGCAAATATTCCCACTTCAACTGCTTTTCCATAAAGGAGTTAAAAATACAGCTTTTACAGCTGGATTATTCTTTGCCACCACTAAATGTCTAAGCAGAAGGCCAAACAAGTCAAACTAGTTCACATTTGAACTGAAATGATGAAATAGCTGATGTATACCCTAAGCTATACTTATATATATAATATATATATAATCTTGGCCACCAAGTTACTCCTACAAAGTGGACTTGCTGTTACAGCTCTGGGATAGGCTGCAGCAGAGCAGGAAAAGAAAGCATTCAGACAGAAGTGTGTTTTCTGGCAAGGAAAAAAGGGCACATGCATATGACTGCACTGTTCTATTAGCAGAGAAAACACTCTCCCATTAGTCATCCCTGCAGCAAACAAGGCATTGCTTCCTCTCCCTTTACTTCTCTCCCATTTTCTCAAGGGTTTTTATGGAGAATGTAGGAAAAAGCAGCCTTCCCACAGGTTGTCCTTTCCTCTGAGCTGAAATTCATCAAATCTTACTACACGATGATTACTTAACTGGAGACAAGGTTTTACAAACTAACAAATCTCAAGAAACTTATTACTGAAATGCTTAAAAGAGCACGGACAAAATTGTGAAACTGGAAAATGGGTTTGCTGTTTGGGCTTTTTATAGATTTTGAATTTGCACCCAGCATCCCATAACCAGGAGCTATGAAAACCACTGGCCATGTATTTACAGCTGTACCACAGCCTGAACAGTATTTCAGGCAAAGCATATGCCAATATACCCTCTTACCAAAAAAATAAAGTCAACTTTTATAAACACAAATGTATGCAAATGAAGCCACACTTGAAGGTGGAGCAGTTGCATATTAAAACTTTTAACAGCTGAAAACGCAGCAAATCACAAGCAAACTCTCAGTGAAGCTGCCAGTCCTTTATCATTAGCCTGCAGCTCAAAACTAGAACATTACCACGTCTCCATAGTGCCTGGAGAACGATCAGAGCTAGGTAAATGTAGGTCACCTAAGCCCATGAGTCAGTGCAACTCCGCCTGCCCACCATTTAAGCTATCAAAGGCTCAAAAATATAGTGCATGACCAAACCTTTCCTTTTTTTTTTCCCCCTAATTCAGGGGTTATTTGGATGTTATTACAGAATTCTTACAGCTGAAGAAAGTTACAGATTTTCTACATGTTTCACATTAATTAATCTGACAGGTTTTATTCCTTCATAAAAAAAAAAAAAGAAAAAAAAAAGAATTATCATCCTCAAAAAGTCATTTTCTGGTCAGAGGAAAAGGCAGATCTCTGGCTAGTAGGGAAGCACAGTTGTGACTGTCACATCAGTGGAAGGACAGGTTTCACGACCAAATGACCCCTTAGAGCCTGATGTAATTAAGGGAGCACAATGTGGATCTCAGCAGTTTATACTGAATATTGTAACTCAAATACCCACAAAAGCAGAGCAGGTTATACTCTTTTTATCAATTATATAACGTGCTTCAAATCAAAGCAACAAACTGAACAATAACCATAGAAAATCCTGCCAAAAGACAGCCAATTTCTTACACCCAAACAAGTTCTGTTTATGTATGCTCCTCATTCTCTTTCAAATAATGAGGTGCCTGTTGGCACTTCTCTATTTCAAACAGCAGCTGCCACAAAGTGCATCCAGCCCAAGGAAGTTGTCTATAAAATGGTCAGTGTAGTGAGCAGGGGGGAGAAAAAGGGAGTGGAAGAATAAAAACCAACCCATGTCACACAGACACCACTGCATTTCTGAGTGAGCTGCTCCACAGAGACTCCTTATCTTCCCATGTCCAGGACTGCACCAGCAGAAAACCTCTGCTGCTTCACATTTCAGATTTGCCCCAGCTGATATTTTTCTGTTCCACAAAACAACAAAGAAAAAGCCCATCAAAACAGGCACGATCTTATTTTGTAAATAATCATGGCATAAGGAGGGCAATGCAACTGTAGCACTCGTACATGATCATAAAGCAATGGCCCCTGACAGGAGAACTGTACCCACATTTAATACACAACTTTCAATTTGCATCCTGTGGCACACCATCGAGTGCTCCTGAGGAGAAAACACCTTCCCTGCACCTTCCCCTGGCAGCCAAGGTAGGAACACACATCATAAACAAGAGCTGCAATGAAGAGCAGGCATTTGGGGATGACTGCAGCAATACCTGCAAAGTGCATTCCAGGCAAGAGAGAGGGAGGTAATTGTGAGAGGTGATTACATCAACTCTTGGCTCTTTGGAGAGCAAAAGAAGGAATTTCTGACACCTTTCCACCACCACTACAAACCCACAGAACATCTGCCTGCGATAAAGAGAAGTAGTAACATTTTCCTATCTGTTTTCTTGCTATGTTAAAACTAAATACAAGCCAAACAAAAATACTTTCCTATCATAATCTCTCAGCTGGCAGTCCTCACAAATATCAAATGAAAAAGAAATACTTCCCAAACAGGGAGACTGGTCCTTCCTCAGTTCTGAATTCAAGCACAGTGCTTGGTAAAAAACCTCTGGCCAAGGCTCTATCTCCTCACACCCTCTAAAAGTTTGGAAACACCAGCTCCAGGCTGGCTGCTCATAACTCAGCAAACACATTTAATTCAAGCTCTGCAGGCTCCTCTTGCACTGAACTAGCTATTGAGTCTATGTGCAAATTGGAAACTCTCCCTATAATGAAGAACAAAAATAATTAAGACTTGCATTATTGTGATTTACCACTGCATGATAAGCTCTGAGGAGAGAGAAGCTGGAACATGAAGTTCCTCAAGAACACAGCCAGTTTAACTACTCTTTTTATTACAGGTGGAGCAAGCAAAACAATCCCTTAGTAATTTTATCTAATACTTCCCAGAAGAAAACCCTTGGTGCTGGCCCTTTTTTTTTTCCTCTGCCAAACTAAAATCATTAGAGCTGCAACCTTCGGTGCCAGACACCTTCAGTGGGATGTTCTAAGAGCATGGTGATAAAATCAGTTCTGCATCTGGAGAACACTGCTTGGGCCACGTTAAATAGCAAATTGCCTTGGAACACCTCACAGCTGTCCACCCCAGGTCCAGGCACGCTCCATAAATCCACCTTTTTCTGTCGTTTACAAAGTCTTTGTTTAGCAGATACTCCAGCAGCTGAGATCCTGAAATATTGTTTCCCACAAGCTTCTCTCAGTTCCTCAAGGTGGAAAAGCAGCACATGCATCTTCCCTGCCATCCCCAGAGCCAGCACACTCCTCTCCTGGCCAGGCAGGATGCTCTGGGCTGCCGGAACAAAGCCTGGCTTTCCTGGAATGGCTTCCAGAAACTGCCGAGCTGCCTGGCACTGCCCTGCCACAGCAAAGCCTTTCTTCAATTCTTACTATATCTGAATTTACCTCACAGGCTGCTTTTATCCTTCAAATCCATGGTTTAAAGAAGTAAAACCAACAGATCTCGACTTGGATGAGGTTATTAAAAAGAAAAAATCAGAAGAAGAGCTCTAGGAGTAAAAAAGCAAGAATCTGACTTTTAAGAAATGAAACAGATTAAATATGGGCACGTTGTAAGTAGTTCAAAAATATTACAATTGGCTTGATGAGGCCAAAGATGAGGAACAAGAGTTAGATGAAGAGCTGACAGAGGATCTGAAGTTATTGGTAGAGACAGCAAAGGAGAAAAAAAGAAATTAAGAGAATGGGTTTTGTGCCTCCCAGACCACTCTCCCTTCCAAAACCTGAAATATCACCCAAAATTCTGGAGTCATGCAATCCTTCTATGTGGTGAGGAACCTTTAATGCAGTTCCAGCAGTTTGTATCTCTCACTCCCTCTCTTGTGAGCTGCTCCATGTGCCTGGACAGAGAGTGCCCTCTCCATGCAGGTGAAGGTGCCAACCTTGCAGACACAGCAGCCAATGCTCAG
This sequence comes from Urocynchramus pylzowi, assembly GCA_013397555.1. Classification (NCBI taxonomy): domain Eukaryota; kingdom Metazoa; phylum Chordata; class Aves; order Passeriformes; family Fringillidae; genus Urocynchramus; species Urocynchramus pylzowi. The sequence goes on from VZRH01001419.1 coordinate 256,505, forward strand.
GATGGCACCCTATTATTTTAAATATGGAAATTACACTAAAAATTATGCTTCTAAAATACAATAGCAATCAAAAGCAAAGCTGCAAAATTCAGACTGCTTGTGTCTTCATTAGATTCCCACTGGTTTGTGTATGTTTAATATTTTCTTTGCTTATTTCCACTACTCTCATCTTCACAGAGGACAAATACCTCAAAGGATCAATACAGACCCACCCAAGAGAACCATTCCACCCTGGGCAGTGAGGAGATTGCTGTTCCTATTTGTCAAGCAAGCTGGAAAATACAGTGGAATATAAAGAAAAGTGGGAAAAGAATGCATAGCCTCTGAATTACTGCAGCTAAACACTGTGGAAAACTAAAATCTCTCTCTAACAGCACCTCAGCAATCGAGTCACCCACACAATGCTTTTCACAAGCAATTACTCAGGGCAGGATTTAGGATGGCTAAGATTAGGTGAGGCAAAAATTAGCTATCTGGACTCCATCCTGACAAGGAACACAGATTACCACTTTTGGAAAGCAGCTAAGCCCACCTGCCCAGGATGCATATGCCTCTTTTGATGGCCTAACTTCACATCTCAACCCTAAGTTTTTGAAAAGCTGAATGCTCAGAACATTTTGCTTTGAACATTTTGGATTGACAATCTCATCTCTTCTCCACAGGCTGAATGATCAGCGAGGTGATTATTGTCAAATTGAGAAAAAATTATCCAGATGATTTTTTAATTTATTTTTTTCCACTGGTGGAAGGAGTATTAAGAAGTGAGGAACCAGTGTCAAGCAGAATATACAAGTGGCCAGGAACAAGGAAGAATGAGACTTTCCCCTCTGCGAGTTGTGACCTGCCAAAAATGGGTTATCTCATAGAGAAACAGCCAAAAATAAACCAGAGAATATGTGAAAAACACAATGATTGGTAAATGACTCATGGGGATCACAGAAATGAAACACAACTACCACTACAGAATAAAGTCTCCAATATTTTAAGCTCTGTATCAGCTGAAGTTTGAGTACTAGCTCTGCAGAGATTCTTGCTGTGTTTTCTGAAGGAACTCCAGCCCCTTCCAGGACTCCACCAAGTGACACACATGGATGTGGGATGTCCCTTGAGGACACCATCCCATGTTCTGATTCACAGGACATTCTCAGCCATCCACCTCCTCCATCAGCCCAACACGTGGCAGGTGGAAACCTGCAAGGATCTGGCAAAGCCTGTGACAGCAACTTTGTATTTTGAAGGGCTTTGCAAGTTAAAATGAAAATTGGGACACCACACATATGCCACCGCCTCCCAAGACAGTTTCAGAGCTTAAGTATCTGCAAAACAATTTTATGTAGATGCAACATAGCTGTTAAAACAAATGCACAGATTAATACACTGCTGCCACCAAACCCCAAACAAACAGTAAGCATACTAAACACTCATATTTTTAAGTGACAGTATTAAAAATTGGGTAAGAGTATGGCAGTAGGTATACTGGAAGAAAAAAAAAAAAAAGTCTTAAAATTGTCCAAGTTAAGTAGCTCATTTCAAAAGACTACCACTGATAATGCTGCTACTTTATGTCTCTCCTTGTACAACATCTTCTGTCAGCATTCAGAATGCTTTTGCACATATGAATGAATGCACAAAACAGCACTCCAGATATTGCCCAACACATTTACAGTCTCAAAGATACTGAAATTCTTTTGCTTTCTGAAGGTAAAAAAGTGATTAACCCAGAATATGCTGACATACTGATAAAGCCCCCAAGCTCAGAGATGAGAGCACACTCCCAGCTCCCTGTGTGCCCCCCAAGCAGGCAGGAGTTGAGTCACCACTGCCTGGGCCTGCTCCTGCTCCTGCAGGCGGCTCCCAAGGGAGCATGGACAGCAGCAGGAGCACAGCTCTGCAGCCCTGCTCTGCCCTCAGTGCAGGGACAGAGGCAGGAGCAGCTCTGCCTGCAGTGTCCCTGCTCCCACCCACAGCTCCACCAGCTCCTCTGCAACTCCAGCACCTCCTGCTCTCCTCTCCCCCATCCATCCATGGCTCTGGAGACCCCACAGAAGTGCCACCAAATTGTCCTCTGGCCCACAGCAGGACAAGGTTGAGTAAGGATGATGACACCACACCCTCAACCCCCACACTTCTGCACACTCTGAACCTGGGAGACTTTCCACTTTCAAACAACATCAACTCAGGCAGTTTTTGGAAGAACATGCTTCTCATGGGTCTGTTCATTGCCTCCTTTGGTCCCAAATCTAATTAAGATATCTTGCAAATCATAATGACATTCAGTAAAGCAATGAATTACACAACTGTTCAAAATGGTTGTTTAGCAAATAAGGCAGAAAACACAGACTGAACTAGAAAATACAAACTGATTTAAGTTTCACATTAGTGATGTGTGCCATTATCAAATATTGCTGGCTACTCAGTAAACACACTGGATGTGCTGGACATCAGACCTGCCAATAAGCAATTGTTCACTAATTATAAGCAGTTTTTTTATTCCAAGCTGTCACAAAATAAATAAATTTAGAGCACACACGCTTAAAATTGGTTTGCATACCAAATGGCTAAAAACCACCTTAGCTCTTAGCTCATCTCTTTCCTAACTCTAAAAATCCATGAGGAATTCAGACCAACTATGTCACACTACCATGAAAATACACAGCTCAGCCCCACTGGAGCACAGCTGCTGGGCAGGAGGGACCCTCTGAGGCCCTGGTGCCCCCCACTGCCAGCAGCACAAAGCCAAAGGGAACAACGTGCACAAGTGCCCTAGCACACCACTGCAGGGCTCAACACGGAGGACAACCTGGGGAAATGTCTATTTCAAGGATGTGACTACATCAAATCAGAAAATCTATCAGCCTTAATGTGACAATCATTAGTGCCATGTGTAACACATGTCCACTGCCTTTCTCCTCTCCAATTCAGGAAACTCAGCTGTGGCAACACCTGGAACACCATGGCAGCATCTGTCACCTGCACTCACAGCAACAAGTGACCCCCACAAACCAGTGACCACCCCATTCAGCACTGTCTGGACTACAGTGAAGATCAAGAGACTGAGACCATGAACCTGTTGACAGGAACAAATTCAACAGCTTAATTTCTTCTGCTCTGAAAGCTGACTGCTCCTTTTTCACACTTCTGACTCTGCTGCACTTACATTTTCTGTTGCTTGCAATACCAGGATGACAATTTCATGTATCTCATTCTTGCCTGCTCTGGAAGCACACTAGCAGCATAAACTCTTCTTTTGTTGTTGTTTCAAGTTCTGTTAGGGAGATCTCACTATGTGTGATGAAATGTGGAAGCCTAAACTTCTTGTTAAGGGCAATGGTCTCAGCCCTTAACTGAGAAATGAGTACTGCCTAAGTAAGTGGAAATTGCCTCAATAAGTTGTCTTTGACTCTTTTCCAACTTTGTATCAATTAAATACAGTGCTCCACAGACATTTTCAAACAGTTGTGGTTTTGGTTTTGTATCCCAAAGGCAGCAGCAGAACAGAAAGTGAGGTTTTCCATGCTGTAAGGACATCAGAGTGCTATTTCTTACTTTCTTTGGTCAGCTAGCTATTATTAGAACCCATAAGATTTAATGGGTAGACTAAGTACACTGGAACTCAAGAGAACTTGATTCTTTTTGCAATTCAGCTGTTACCTGTGCTGACAATGACTCTTTTCCTTTCTGCTTGACTTCCCTCTCCTTTTTACCCTATCTACTCACATTTAAAATGACAAGGCCATCCCACACTCTGTACCAGCCTCATTTTGAACTGAATGCCCTCCCTAAGGAACATGGTCCAAACCCATTATTTGAATACAACTAATCTAATTGCCTGCCTCTACCATTAAACAAATTAACTGAACTTTTTCCACTTCCCTCTCCATCCAGCCTAAAGCTTGCACCAAGAATTCAAGGGATTATCAGTATCTTACCTATTTGAACAGGTTGCTATAGTAGCTACAAAGACATTCCATTCCAACAAGACAAAACATTTTCAGACCAGAAGCCTTCACTTCTTTGAATGAATGATACACGACTTCTGTATTTTGAGTTACAGTGGCAAATCCATTGCCAGCCTGCAACATTCACAGGGAAAAATGAGGCAGGAAATCTGTGAATCACCACAGCAGGCTCTAAATGTATGAAGAAACATGCCCAGCACACTGAGGGAATAACTCAGCTCTTTCTGCTGGTCTGCTCAGTAGAGTTCAAACAAGATAAGAAGTCTTTCATACACAGAATTCTTTGAAGAAAACCTACTTCCCTGCATGTTTTTTTAAATGCATCTTTTCACACAACCATTAGAGACATGCTCTTCTTTACAGCTTCTTACCAATCGTGCATTTTTCTCTTCCACCTCAAAGCTGAGCCTCACTTGGGGTATTTACTTTTTTAACAAAGCAAAAAAATTTCAGATCCCTTAAGTGGTTTTCCAGTTTGTGTTAACATTACCCTCAATGGCAGCTCATCTATAGCCCTTTCTTTCCTACTATAATTCCAATGCAAATAACACACAGTGCTTCTTTTAAAGCTTCCATCCATGATATGAATTCACACACAATACAAGCAGCAAACTCCCAAAAGTGCTCCTGCACATTTCTTTCCTAAGGCACTGACATTGGTGGCTACCAGAGAATCTCAACAAGCCTTTCTTGATTTGAAGAACAGATGTTTTTTTCACAAGGTGTATGATTCAAAGAAGCCTTACACTAACACTTTGTTAGGGCTACTGTGATTTCATCTTCCTCCTGCCTAACTACAGGTGAAGAAAAACAGACCTTGTAGCACACACTGAAGATCAATAAATCGTATGTGTCAAACAAGGAGGAAAAGTTCTTACGCATATTTAAAATATCAGGAATATCTGGAAATAAATTAGGTGTTAGAGAGTCAAATACAAAGTGAAAAGACTAATGCACTTCAAAGTTTTACTCTATTAAAGCATTAATGAATATATTAACATGAGCACTAACAAACAGAATCCTTTTAAGTGTTTTAAAAATAACCAACACAGCCCCATTATTGGAAATACTTAAAACACAGTCTTAAATACCTATGTTACAATTTCATAAAACAAAAATAGGGTTCAGAACCCCAATTTTAAAATATCAGACTATTCTATTATGGAATGTCTGAATATACAAACACACACACATGTACACACACACACTTTTTTCACCATGAAGCATAACCCTTTGTTCCCTAATCCCCAGTTGTATGTTTAATGATCACACATAAAACACTCCCATCAAAAAGAAAAACCGCAGTTCCAGCATGTTTAATTCTTTGGAAATGAACATCTACATTGCTGAAATGGCATTAGAGTGACAAATGACTATAATCCAATGGCCCAAGGCCAGCAAGTTCTATTATAACAGATCTGGCAGTTTTGTACGACACAGCATGTTGTGTGTCGATCACCAAACAGAAATGAGACTGCTCAGTTTACCTACAAACAAAGCCCCACTTAACTTCACAAGCATTTTAACAGCTACATGAATGGAAAGACCAGTATGTCTGAGCAACTGCCTACAGAAACTGGATTTATTAATAGGTAAATGGCTGGATCCATTCTAAGAAGTCTCCAGAATCAGTGCTATAGTCTAGAATGCACAGAATAAATAGCAGTGATTCACAAAACCTGTGGGTTTTAGCCTATTTGCATGCTGCCATATAGTTCCAAATTTAAGTTCTATGTCAGTTTTCCCAGACTTCCTTTTTTTAAGTCAACCAACCCACATTCACCCACTTCACTCAGCGTGGATTCACCATTCACATTTTAGAAAGGCAAATGATCCCTTCTGGCTACCGAAACTCCCAGCTTCAGGTGCAGCCTGAATTCCCAAGATCACGGGGGCCTGGAATAACTGCTCACTCCATGGGCACAAGATGAGCCCAGAGAGACAGATCTAGCTTCTTCAGCCCTCTAAAACACAGCACAGCAGCTGAGCAGCTGCAGCAAGATGGGGCACTCATACACCTCCCTCCCATTCCACTCCCCAGCAGCCCTTTCCCAAGACCACCTTTTATTTCATGTTCAGGGTGCCCCCATATCACCAGTGGATTTCACAAACCTGACAGAATCCAACTGCCCCATCCCCAAACGTTTCTTTTTGCCCATGAGGACACCCAAAATGTTACACATATGTGCACAAGAAACTCACCCAGCTACATAACAACCATTTTTTGGACATTATTTTCGAGACATCGATTTCCTAATCACCACAAACATCAGGCAAGACACTGCAAAGGCAGCACAGCACAAATGCCTGCAGGCTGCTGCCTTTTTTTTTTTT
>VZRH01001420.1:0-11080 GCA_013397555.1 Urocynchramus pylzowi
CAGCCCCCTCCACAGGGTTCAGACTTTTCCTGGGTGAATGGAAAGCTCTGCCTTGGCTGTATTGCCAGAGCACGCATGCTCTCAGCTGCCAGCACACTGCTTCCATCCAACGGTGGGAATCATCAAATCCCACAAAAATCTGGGCTGGAAGGGACCTTAAAGCTCATCTTCTTCCACACCCCTGCCATGGTGACACTTGCTCAAGCCCTGTCCAACCTGGCTTTGAATACTTCCAGAGGTGGGGCAGCCACAGCTCTTCTAAGCAACCTGTGCTAGGGTCACACCACCCTGACAGGGAAGGATTTTTTCCCAGTATCCCATCTAAACCTTCCTCTGCCAGTTGCAGCTTGTTCTCTGGGAGCAGGTACCCACTGCACTGCCTCAGAGTCACACCAAGAGGCTCAGAGGTCCCTTCCCATACATCTGGGCTGTTTCCAGGGAGATCCCCCAGTTAGGATTCCCTGATAAAAATGTGGTGATCCCATAAAGGACAGAGGCGATCCCGGCTCGAGTGAAATCCCTCATGGCCATGAACCTGGCAAACAGCATTTGGAGCTCTGCAGCAAAAACAAAACAGACCCAGACGGCACATATTTTCCTTCCTTTGAAAGGGAAAACACAAAGTTAGAGGATTTAAATGCCCCCCACACCCCCCTCTGTTTTTTTTTTTTTTTAAGGGGAATTAAAGCAAAAATTCACATCTGGAATGACAACTCCTAACCCTACCCTGTACCCCCAAATTAATCAGGGCTTATAATGGAAATGCTGACAGCCTCATAATTCCAACCTTTCAAACACAGATCTGGTGTTAAACTGCCCCTGCAGCCCCCCGAGGAGGGGACACGAGTGACACGGGGGGAGCGTCATGGGGCTGATGTTGGGGGGCTGCTCCCTCTGCCTGCCTGGGACACTGCTGCTCTGCAGGGCACTGAGCCCACAGCACGGGGTGCCTGGGCACTCCTGTGCCCTCAGGCCCCTCTTCCCAGCTCTTCCCAGGGCTGCAGCATCCTTGTTCCAGGTGCAGGCAGCAGGCACAGCTTGTCCCCAGGTCCCCAGGCTGTGCCCGCCCGCTGTCCCTGGGACAGCCGGGGGTTCTGTCGTGCTGCACTGCGAGCACCGTGCCCGGGCTTTTGTTCCCCGCGAGGCTCAGCTCAGCCCGGCTGTGCTAAACCCGGCCCGTTCTTCCCTGCAGAGCTGCTGCTCCCTCCCGATTGTCTAAACTTCGGGAGCATTAAGGCACAAGCTGTAAAAATAGAGCCCGACGCCAGGAGCCCCTCGCACAGGGCTCCGAGGATGATGTCGCCCTCCCGGGGCTCAGGTTTCACCGCCCTCCCCAGAAGAGCATCCCGAGCCTTTGTGACAGTGGCTCTGAGTGAGGGTGGCTTTAGGCTGGCACTGGCTCTGGAGTGATGGGCAGTTGGAGTATCCCGATCCAGGCTGGAGGGAAGGGCTGTGGGGACATGTGTATGCCCAGCTGGGGACAGGCACAGGGCTGGCCTGGTGCTGGCAGTGCCAGGGGCTCCCGTCCTGGGCAGGGCAATGAGGGGGCAGCAGCATCCCCCCATCTCAGCTCTAGGATGGTTAAAACACCCCCACCTCCAGCAGATGCACCTGGGCTGGATATGCAGCTCTCACACACCCCTCGATAATTCAGGGCTTTGCCAACGTGTCCCTGTCCCCAAACCCAGCCCTGTCCCAGCCCTGGCTGTGGCTGGGGGGTCCCCAGGGTCCTGGGGAAGGGAGCAGCCCCCAGGCTGCCAGGAGAGGGGCCGGGCTGGCTCGAGGGGCTGGGAGTAGAAATCTCTATTGTTTTCCCACCTGTCCGAGTTACAAAGGGCCAAATGGATTTTCATGAAATGTTATTAAAAAATGAAAAGGGTTTGGCTTCCGGGCCGAGGCCCCGAGTGCCAAATCCGCCCCAGGCAGAGTTTTATGACTAAGTCTGTAATAAAAGCCTTTGAAAGGGGGGCTTAAAACTGGAGTCTCCACAGACCCTCTCCACTCAAGGGCAGCACATGGGGGATTGCAATGTGTTCATATCCTGCTCGGCCTCTTCTGAAGGATTTTCAGTGACAGGGGCAGTATACCCCTGCTCTGCTGTCAGTGTCCTGCTGGAGATGGCTCCCAGGCAGGCAGGGATCCATCCTCTGGCAGAGTTTGGCTGGGGGGAGCCTCAAGGGATCAGGGAGAGAGGAGATGTAGCTCCAGACACATCTAGGGCAGAGCAGCTCCCAAAAAGCCCCGTGTTTGGTGCATGGCAAGGAGCCCCTGTGTCCCGAGGCTGCCTGGGGGGTGTCCCAGGCCAGCACCCCATGGGACAGGGGTACCCTGCATTGTCACCCCATGCTCCAGTTGATGTTTTGGCCTCCAGAGGGTGGAAAAGGCATTTCTGAGGATTTGTCTGAGGCTGTGAGCACCCACTGGCTTGGGAAGGTCCTTGGGGAGTGAGCTCAAACAGGTCCAGGTGGGTGATAGCTGGATGGCACACACCGAGCGTGGCACACGTGCTTCCTGCAAACGTGTTCCGCCTGCTCGGAATGCTGAGTGCAAACCTCAGCTTCAAATCATTTGTAAATAATGTTCTCATTACTTTGCTAGCTCTAATTAGGACAATGGGGGGAGAAATGAAGTATTTAGGCTGACTCCCAGGGAAACAGCATAGAGCAGAGCAGCTCCACGGGCTGCAGAGCAGTATCCTAAAGGGAGTGCTGGAAACCTTGAGCTGTTTGAATTTCGGCTGGGGAAGCCCTGGAGGTTAATGCAGGGCCTGTATCGGCCCGGGGAGAGGAGGGGAGAGATGAAAAGGCCCCTTTCACTGCTCTCCACGGCACTGCAGTGACGGGCAGGCTGCAGAGCTCCCTCTCCTGCCATCCATCGCTCCTCGGGCTGGAATGTCGGGCTCGGCTCTTTTGTGATCAGCGTTTCAATTGGCGTTTAACACGATCAGTGCAGCAGAGCAGTGAGACATCACTTCAGTGCTGCAAAGCCCCAGCTGCAGCTAAAGCTGTGTCACTTGGTGGCTTTGCTGCCACCGTGGCCGTGTTGGCTGTCACTCACAGGCTGAGCAGGCTCCGAGTGGCAGCGAGGGCTGGGAGGGTGAGGGGGTGTTGTCTGAAGTTAATGACAATTGGGGGTGACAGGAGCTGGGGTTGGATGGAGGTGATGCCCGTGGAGCTGCTGGCAGCCAAAGGACAGGCTGGGGTGGGCTCCTGGGTGATGTCTGGTCACGATCAGGGCTGGGAGGAGATCCCAGGGGGCTCCCTGTGGTCATGGCTGGGCTCAGCTGCGTCACAGTTCACCAGATAAACCTCGTGGATTTTGGCTTCTACATGATGTCTAACAAATGAACACTCCAGCTTCTTGTGCCTCCCCCTTTGCCTGCAGAACAATCAGCTATTGGGCAGCAGAAGTAGCTATGAGGTACAAAACCTCTGTGCCCCACAGAAAATGGGCTCTGAGAAGAGAAACAGCTGAGCCAGGGTGGAGAGGGCCTGGCACCGGATGCCCAGAGAAGCCGTGGCTGCCCCATCCCTGGAAGTGTCCCAGGCAGGGCTGGATGGGGCTTGGAGCCACGTGGGATATCTGTCACTGTCGGGGGGATGGCTCTGGGATGGTGGGGTGAAGCTGGTGACAGTGATGGGGCTGGGTGGGCTCAGGGTGGCACCGTGCAGAGGGACAGAGGATGATTGCAAAGGAGGGGTGGGCAATTCCCCCCTCACACCCCTGAGCAGGGCAGCAGTGGGGCAGCACATGGGCCTGGCCATGCTGGGGTGGGCAGTGCTGCTCCATGAGCCCCAGGAGAAGGGAAGAGGGTGTTTGGGATTGTTTGCTGCAGAAGGGAACGAGCTGAAGACAATGTCAAGCTCTGTAAATATTTATCAGATGAATGGGAGTGGGGTTTGAAACATTAGACAGCTGAGAAATGGCTGTTTTAATAATTCTCCTGATAAATGAAAACCTCGGGTGGGGGGACAGGGAGCAGGTCATGGGGGAGGGGAGTTGTTTAGAGATTTGGGGCTTGGGAAGCAGTCCTGGGCTGAGATGGGGCCTTGGGCCTTCCCCCTTGGGGATGAGGAGCTGGGACAGCCCTGCAGGACCTGGTCTCTGCTGCCTCCCACGCCACAGCCTGTGCAGGGCTGGTTTAGGGGTGACACAGGAGGGGCACACAGGGATGCATAAGGGAAAAAGACACAAATCTCATTTTTTCAGACTTAAAATTCCTGCTGCAGTGGAGCACGGGGGGAATGTGCAAGCAGGGCATCCAGCTCTCCGTGTTTTCCCAGTTAAGCATCTAAAGCTCTGTGCATGAGGAATGCAGGAGCAGGGTAGCTCCAGCCTTGGAATTCTCCCTCTGCATCCCCTGGAGCTGTGCCTGGGCCAGGACCCGGGTCTGGCTCAGCCAGGCTCCATCAGGTCCTGGCAGGGGACACCTGAAATCCCAGGGCAGGGGCTGGCAGGTGAGCAGGGAGCTCGGCTCCACGGGCTTTGCTTTCGAATGCGTGTGCAAGCTCAGAGCCTGCACGGAGAGTTGATTAATTGCTGGCCATCTTGGAAGGGCTGTATTTTTTTTTAAATAGTGTTATTTTAAACAAAACTTTGCCGTTCCCCTTTAAAGGAGACATCTGGGCTCAACGTGGCAGGCGGGGGAGAGGCTGGAGAGTGGGGATGGGCGCAGGGAGAGGTATGTGCAGGAAAAACGCTGTGCCTGCATGGGATCCATGGGGCAGCTCGCCCTGTGCCAGGCTGGGGCCGGGGCCAGGACATGCCCACCCTCCTGGCAGTGCCAGGGGCTCCGTGGGACAGGGGATTTTTAGCCAAGGATCCCTGGTTTGCTGCAGGGAGGGGAGATTTGGCTTCCCAGTGGCTTGCAGGACAGAACACCTTGGAGATAAATCCCATGACAGTGCTCAGGAATAGCCGTGCTCCGGATCCGCCAGGAAGATTCCTCCTGCTGCTGCTGCCAGGAGACAAATGTGGGGGAGATAAAGCTTCCCCACTGCACTCCTAAAGCATCCCCAAATCCCTGGGGCTGGGTAGGATTACCCCAGCTGGGCAGGCTGTGCTATCAATGTCCTTTATGGGGTGTGCCTGTGGGCACTGGGGACATTGGGGTGTTTGGGGTGCAGGCAGCTCTGGTTTGGCTTTTTATCCACTGTAAAGTCTTGGGCTCTTCTACTCCCTGGGCTTTGGGGCAAGCTGGAGCACAGCTGAGACAGAGGAATAAAGCAAAGCTTTTGTATTTATTTGTCTTTTAATGCTCTGCCATATTCACCTTTCAGGAAATTTCCGTCCGCTCCACGAGCTCCTTGCCCGGCTCCTCCGCACAGAGGCTCCACATGGTTTCGTTTTCCTCGCAGCACCAATAAATCTGTGAGTGAAAGCGGCTGCTGGAGGGCTCTGCTCCACGGCAGAGCCTCCCTCACCCACGCAGGATGTCCGTGTCAGCAGCCTGCAAATCCTGCTGCCGCCCGGCGGGGAGCCGGGGATGGGGGCCGGGGATGGGGCTGCCTTCCCGCCGGGATGCCGCAGGGGCACAGCGATCCTGACAGGGCGAAAACTCCTCCTTTCAGAGCTGGATGGCTCTGCCCAGAGCTCACCTGCGGTCACTGAGAGCTGGCACTGCCCCGAGCCAGGGGACAGGGTGATGTCCCTGTGGGTGTGCAGGCACGGCACCCAGAAGGTTTTTTGGGAGCTCCGTCTGATTGCCCAAGGTTGTTCCATCAGCTGCAAAGCCTCAAGAGCCACTTTCTCCCCAAACAGGGTCCTGGGAAGCAGAAATCGTTGCCAGGTTCTCCTCACTTCAGCCAACTTCTCAGCTCCCACTGTGAGAAACGTGTGTTTTTAGTTAATGAAAGCCGAGATTAACTCATGACCCCGGAGTCTGGGAGATGGCACTTTAATAAAACTGATAAATAGCAGCTTTCTGATAAAAATCACTTCTTAAAATGCAAGACGATTGTTTTCCCTCCCTCCCCGTGGCCCCCCAGGCTCAGGCGTAGCTTGGGAGGGCCTGAGGGCACAGAGAGGGTGTGAAACAAGAAGGTTGTGGGTTTGTTCCCTTCAGAAATTGCCTGTGGTGTGCTCCAGGGCTGGCAGGTGCTCCGAGCCGAGGCTCCGGCTCTCAAACGGGCTCCCTGCACTAGAAGCAAACACTGTTATCCTTTATTCCTGTAGATCCTGTTGATATCTCATGAAAATGATTTTGGCTGCACTCACGGTTCAGGCTGGGAGCTCTGACATCTGAGGGCAAAGCCTGTTCTTTGCCAAGCAGAGGCTGGAAACGTTCGGGTTGCCAAACCCCCTCCTCACTCCCCCTCCTCCCCAGCCTCGGGCAAAGGTGGTGCAGGGTTTGCCGGGCTGGAAAATTGCATTTTCCCACTCGTATCCCAGCCAGGGCTTGGCCTGGAAGATGGGGGCTGCACTCTGCTGTCCCCCCTCCTGGTGACAGGGGCGTCATTTGCAGTGTCCCACCAGCTCTGTGGGTGTGTGGTGCTGGGAATGGCCTCAAGCTGAGCCAGGGGAGGTTTAGCTGGATAACAGGAACACATCCTTCATGGAAAGAGTGGTCCAGGCCTGGCATGGGCTACCCAGGGCTGTGGTGGAGTCCCCACACTGGAGGGATTTAACAGACACGTGGATGTGGCACTTGGGGACACAGGTTAGTGGTGGCTTTGGCAGTCTGGGGAACAGCTGGACTCCGTGGGCTTTTCCAACCTTTTGTAAATGATTCTGGGAATTTCCAATGCCCTGGCTCTCCCATCTGAACAGGGCACGGATCAAGCCCAGTGCTCAGTGATACCCTGCTCCAACTGCCTTCATCCCCTCCTCCTCTTCTTCTTCCTTCTCCTCCTCTTCTTCCCCCCCTCCTCCTCTTCTTCCTCCTCCTCCTCCCCCTCCCAGCTGCCTGGTGCTTTCTTCCCAAGCAACGCTCTTCTCCCTGGCTCCCCCGACTGTCCCCGTTTCCAAATCCATCCTGAGTTACAGCTGAACTGGGATGCTCAGGGAGGGCTGACTCTGCAATCCAGCCCCTGGTGTTACCTTTCCCTTTGCTCCAGGGTTTGATCCATCTTGGATAACCAGAGAGCTCTTCTGGGGAAAGCAGCTATTTTTATTTCAGCTCTTACACCAACCCGAGCACATTTCTGCAGGCACAAAACAAATTCCACGTGGAAGAGAATTAATGTGGCCCCAGAGCTGTGCTGGGAACGATACACACATGGCAGAGGAATGAGGCCAGAGCCCTGAAGATGCCTGGGAGTAAGAAAATGTTCACTGACAAGAAAAGCTGTCATTAGTGGTTTATGAAGGTGTTTGTCCTGCCTTGTGGCAGGAGAGAGAAGTGGGATTTGGGGGGGCTGTTTTAGCCAGCCTCCACCAAGCAGGTCACAGCCACCTCCATCCAGAGGAGCCCAAATGTCACTCACGGTCCCCTTTGCCCCTGAGCTCCGTCCCCCGGTGCTGCTGGCAGGGAGGGGGGCACAAGCAGGATGTTTGTTCCTGGGGATGATGATCCCACTGTCCTCATCCCCATCGTTGTGCCTGCGGGAAGATCAGCAGCTGATTGGGGAAGTCATTTTCTAACAGCACAAATCAATATTTATTATAATGAAAAAGAGAGATTGATATCAGGAAGGGTGATAATAATAAAAAAACCCCATGTCTAAAGTTATTACTTGTATGTACAGCCAGGGATGAAAAGACCCTCCCCAAACAGAGGCTTTGTTGGTTTCTTTTCCTTTGTAGAGACAGATTCCTCTGATATTCTCCCTCAGATGCTCCCAGGCACCCTGCTGAGGTTTTGATGTTCGGCTTGCATCCAGAATATTGAGCATGAAATCCAAACATTCCTTCTGGTGGCAGCTGAGGGAGACACAGTGAGGGATAATGGAGGAACCTCTGCCATTCCCTTGGGGAGAGGAGGACCAGGAGGACCAGGGAGACCCAGAGCTGGGGGCTGCAGGTAGGGCACAGCACCAACCACACCCACATTTTGAACTGTTTTGATGTTGTTTTTTGTTTCAGGGCTACAAACATCATGCCCAGGGCTCTGCCACCTGAGCTTTGCTGCCTGGGCCACTGGGCAGGGCTGTGTCCTGTGGTGGCAGCAGGACCCCACCAGTGAGAGGATGGTCAGAGGGAGGTCTCACTAATATGTGCACCACAGACAACCTCACCAGGTTGTGTGGTCACTTCCCAGACCCATCTCAAGTTCTCCTGAATCCACATCAGGTGAGGCCAGAGGGTGCTGCTAGAGAATGGTTTGGGAGAGTGGTTCCCAGCCTGTGGAAAGAACCTCCCCAAAATCCCAGAGATCATCCCAAACCTCAGCACCTTTTCAGCAGCGGTGGCTTCTCAGAATGCAGTGTCCCCAGCTCCATCCTCAGAACACACATGCTTAAAGCAGAAGAAACAAGGCAGATTTCAGGATGGTGGTGTAGAAATGGGACTCAGAGGATGCTCAGACACGAGCAAGCCTGTTCATGTGCCAATTCCCTGAGCTCCTGCTCCCCAAATTCCTGCCCTTTGGCCCAGCTGGCAGTGAGGGAGAGCAGGGACCAGGCAGGAATGAGCTGTATCCTTAGCAAGGCGAGCTTCCTGAGTAATCAATAAATCAGTTCTGCACTCATTAAATCACCATTCCCTATCTGGAAAAGCAGCCATTCACTAATTGATTCTTCTGAGTGCTGTTCCTTCTGCCACCCTGCTCTCTCCTGTCCCTGCCATGTGTGCACTCCCCTGGCCATGTCCAGCCTCTCCAGCAGCTCTTTGGAATCCAAACAGCATTTTGGCATCAGGAACCTCACTAATCAGGTCTGGGATTCGGGTCTGATGCCTGCAATGTGATCCTGGTACTTTGGGGTGATCCAGTTGCCCTCAATACCCCCCCTTCCCCCCTGCTCCCTCACCCAGGTCCTGGCAGGGGGTTCCCACTGTCCCCCCCATCCCAGCTTCTCATTTCCCAAAGATGACACCCCTAACTGTTCCTTCCTTTGCATAGCTCATCCCTGTTCAATTTTCCCTTCTGAAACGCTCTAAAGCTCCGAGGTTTGCTCCTTCAAAGGACTCAAAGCTTTCCTCTCTTTCTCAGAGATTAATTATAGCTTCAAACACCTGCAGTAACTTCCTTCAATTACCAGGATTCTGCTCAGGAACTTCTCAAGGATTAAAACTTCTTCTGCCTTTCACTTGACAAAATCTTGCTCTGAGCCAGGCCCAGGCCCCACTGGCAGTTAGAGCTGAAAGAGCCATAAATTCAGGTTAATCTGACTAAAACCCTGCAGTGTGCAGCAAGGGGCTGTTTTCCAGTCTCCCAAGGATCCTGTCTATGGAAGGGTTACTTGCCTGCAGTCTTGGAGTGGATCTGAAAGCCAAATCCTTCATTCCTGCTCACACATCACCACTTAAGTGCCCAGTTTTGTTCTTCATCTCATCAGCAGTGGCTGCCCAGGGCCAGGCAGGGCTGTGGCAGGAGGGAAAGGGTCAGGGATGGGAATCAAGCTGGGGATGTGGCTGCTGGAGCTGGGAGGGGCAGATGCCCATGGCAGCATCCTGGCACTGGCTCCTCCAGAGGTTCTTCAGGGCACAGCTGGAACTCCTGGCTGTGACACCAGAGGATGAACAACTCTGCTGCACTAGGAACCTCCACTGTTCTGTGGGATGGAGGATGGAGGAAAAGGCATGGAGAAGAAATGGGAAAGGAGGCAGAGAAGAGGTGGAAAAGAGGTGAAGAAGAGATGGAAAATGGTGTGGAGAAGAGAGAAAAGGGGATGGAGGAGAGATGGGAAAGGGGGTGACAGTTCACTGAAGGTGACAGGGGGCATATTTCCCCCTGGGTTATCACCCTGCCCCCTCACTGCTGCCTGTGGGAGGATGGGACAGCCCGAGGCACTGGAACCCGCTCCCCACTCGGGAGGATTCTCCTTTTCCCAAGGGTGAATCTGAAGGGCCCAACATTTTTCCTCCCCAGCCAGGCACCGAAGGAGACCCAGAATGATTTGATTGATATTTGGAAACAGTGAGATGACAACAGTGACTGACAAAGTGCTTGTTTCTCTCTGTGTCTCTCTTTAATTTCTGCAGTTAATGCAGCATTCCACGGGCCTTCCCCAGCAGATGAAGCCCAGGGTGATCCAGGGGGGCTGCCTGGGCTCCGTGGCCCAGCACATGGTGTGTGCTGTGAACATGGACCCCCAAGGTCTTTGCAGTGAAGGGAGGGTGAAATTTATATCATCCCAGTGAACTGATCCTCTTATCTGCATTGTCTGCTCAGCATCTAATGAACTAATGAAATATGCAACAATTCAGCTCTAGAACAGACCTCGCTTTTAAATTAGCACTAATTAGAGATAATTATCTTGGCTGGTTTGATGTTTCTGTGTAATGAGCTCGGGTTTTCTTTTGTTAGGAATTGGTGTGGTCAAATAGACGAAGCCACACGCTGGATTTCCTCAAGTGCCTCCTCATTCCTGACTTGCTTCAACATCTCCGAGGGCTCCCCTCCCCTCCTGATGCCATTCCACTGAGCTGCTCTGCTGCTGCCCCTCCTTGCTGGTGGGAGGGGAGGTGAGGGAAGAGCCAGGGAAAGGCATTGCAATGCCTGCAGCTCCCACCCTCCATGCCCTGCTCTTGCTCCCCCAAAAAGTCTGGGGAAGGGGTGGGACTGACACACGGCTCCTGCTGGCACTTGGCACCAGTAATTTGTGGCTCAGGTGGTTAAAATTTCCCCTTTCCTGGCCCCAGCCCCATCCTTGTCCCTTTCCCAAGCAGAAGGACGTGGCACAGCCTGGGGACAGCCCAGACACAAGGAGTGTGGGGCTGGGTTGGGGCTGGGGTTAAAGCACCATCCCATAAACAATAATGTGCCACAAATCCCTCCTTTCTCCAGGGAATTTTAACAGCCTGGCTGGTGACAGGCTGCCAGGGCATAATGCTGTAAAGGGTGATAAAATCACACGTCCCTCTGTCCCAGGGCAAGGCCCCCACTCCTTGTGCTCCATAACAGGGGAGCTGCGGGGCTGGGGGGGCTGTGAGGGACATGGGGGGGACAGTCTGGCATTGTGGGGTAGTGGGGGACATGGGG
>VZRH01001420.1:12963-29880 GCA_013397555.1 Urocynchramus pylzowi
GGGCCCCTCTGCACAGGGAGTGCACAGTGAGGCTCGCTGCCATCAGACCTGACCCTCACTGGTATTACTGAGCCAGACCACAGCGAGACAGAGTGGGAGCACAGCAGCCCTGAGGCACCTTCCAGGCAGTACAAGCGCTCACACGAGGAGCAGGACCCCGCGGGGCCGAGCAGGGAGGAGCAGAACGCCTGCAGCTGCTGCAGCCTGCCCACAAACTCAGCGAGGCAAGATTCCTTCTCTCCGCAGAGCAGCAGAGACCCAGGGCTGGGAACAACCTGAGCTGCTCCTCCTGGGCAGGAGGAACGGGAAGAGCCGAGCAGATCAGGGGGATTTGGGCAGCAAACAGCAAGGATGGCGAAAGCATCCCCCACAGCAGCCTTGGAGCCGGGCACCTCCTGCCACCACTGTTGTGACACTACAGCCGACACAACTGCTCGTGTCACCTCCTCTGCCTGGCCTGGCCAGAGGGACAAAGGTGCAGGGAGAAGGGAGAACCTGCACTGATCTCCTGGGAGTGGTCAGGATCGTCTGTCATTGTTATTTCTAAAGTTATCCGGAGAAGAGCTTGTTCCCATCGGGAGCAAACTCCTGCTGTCTCTGGGATCTCTGGCTACAGAGACAAGCATTTTAGTTTTCCAAATGACAAATAAAGCTGCATTTATGGGTTGGTATTTGCCTCTGATGCCATCCAAGCTGTGAGCAATGAGGTGATGTCACTGTTTAATAAGAAATGACACAGGGTCTTCAGAAGGCTGAGTGGCATTGAGAGCCCATCTTTATTCCAAACTGCTTTTTTTTTTAATATCCTGATCGATACAGGTGGACCTGATTGGTCAATTAATCAATACATTTCACCCGATTGGCTAATTAACAGGACTCCCATTTGTAAACAGTCTCATGAGAATAACAAGAAAACAGATATTAGAAAAACACCACCTGCAGGTTGTTTAGAACAATTGGTTATCATTGTTTATCCCTGAAGCCTCCCAGGCCGGTTCTGGGAAAACTCATCTAGCTCTCTCGCTCTCTGAGCAGGCTGTCACATGCCCAGGGTGATAAAGGCACCGCTCCGAGTCCCCACCTTCACACGAGGAGCTGCCTTGTGTCCCCTCTGCCGCCCGCCCCGCCTGCGGCACCCGGCACTGCCCGGCCCCGGACGGGCTCCGGGAGCCGCCCCACGGCTCTTCCCTTCCCAGCCAAGGACACGAGTGTCACCAGCCCCGCAAGCAGCCGCAGTGGCTGTCCTGGCCAGCCCGGCTGTCTCGCACGGCCGGCAGCCCGAGGGCGATGTCACACGATGTCACACGTCTCCTCTCTTGTCACTTCTGCATCGCCCTGTCCCTCCCCGCGGTGGCCTTGGCTGGGCTGGCCCGGCTTGTCCCTTAGAGTGCCACTCCTTATTGTGCTGCTCCGTGCCCCGCTTGCAAGAAGCGAGAGGAGAAAACGACCCTTCCGTGGGAACCTGCAGGGGTTTGCCCGCTGGCTCCGTGTGTGACAGCCGGTGACAGCAGCGGAACGTGACACGTGGCTGTCATCGCGGGTCTGTGGGCCCCACCTCCAGGCTGGCAAAGCAATAACAGATGCTGAGCAGCCAAAATCCATCCCACAGCTTCAGTGATGGAAAATAAAGAGCAAACGTAGGGACGTGTCTTTCCTTTCCATTCGATCAGAGTCATTTGGGTTGGGAAAGACCTTTGTGCTTGTCGAGTCCAGACTAACCTAGTCCCTGTTAACCATCTCTTTCTTGGTGCTTCTTCCCCAAGGGAAGATTTCCAGAGGCTTCAGTATGGCCAGAAAAGTCCTTCCTGCCCACCTGCCCCAGCAGCTCCTTCTCCAAGCAGGACCATCCCACCTGGCACTGGCTGCTCACCCCGCTCTGCCTGGATGGTGCCTGGGCAGGAGCTGGCTTTGTCAGGGCTCTGGACCTCAGCCCACACCCAAGAGGAGGAGCTGGTTCATCTCCTGATCTCCTTAGCTCACCGTGTTCCCCACAGTGCTCCTTCTCACATCCACCTTCAATCCCAGCCACAGGGGGATTTGGTTTGGTGGAGGGACAGGAAAGAGCTTCCACAGGTGGTTGTAGCTCGGACAGAAACCTTCCCTGGTCAGGCTTCCAGGAGCCAGCCCTGCCCTGGGTTACCATCCAGCAACCCTCTGAGGCAGCAGGGATGGGAGTGGGGATGGCCCTCGGGGCTGACACGTCCCAGCAGCGTGGACATCCACCTCTGGCACCTCTGGGGTGGAATGGACTGCAAGACATCAGACACTGGGACTCATTAACTCTGGGAGCACTGCAGGGGCTGGCAGCTGCTTCCCTTTCCAGATTAGCTCCTGCACACCTCCAGTCTGTGATCCTTGAGTCAATGCAGCCCCTGGGGGCTCCTCAACACCCAGCACCAGCAGAGCAGTGGCACCAGAGCCCCCAGAGAGGTGTTACAGCACGGAGGATCTGCTGCCTGCCTCCCCACAGCAGGGAGGAGGAGGAGGAGGCTCTCCCCCCTCAGGAAATGTTCCCCCCAAGCAGCTGGAAGGGCTGAAGCAGAGGCAGCCCACACCCAGCTGTCCCCAGCATGATGTCAGGCAGGATTTGCACACAGCTGGTGGAGGATCCCCAAGGTGTGACCTCCCTGGACAGCTGGAGCACCCGATGGTACAAAGTAATGGCAAAATGCCCACAAACACCGCTGCCTCCTGCTTGAACCCTGCACCCAGAGCCAGCCTGCCACATGTGGGCAAGAGGAGTGCTGAGGGGGGGAGGGGGGGGTCTCACAGCTATTTACAGCATCCAAACCCGTGAATTTCCCTGGCCAGGCCCCCCAGGCTGGCTGGGAGCTGGGGCTCCCTTCTGAGCCCATCCCACGGCACCATCGGGCTGTGGCAGGCTCAGGGCTGCAACTCCCAAGTAACAGGGAAGCTTGAAGTGAGGAGGAGGAGGCAGGAGCAGAACAGGACACTGGTTTGCAGCAGAGCATCCCTGCTCCAGCCCAGCATGGGGCTGTTTCCAGCCCCACTCCCAGCTCTGGCAGTGGAGCCACCACCTCTGGGAAGGTGGCAAGTGCTCTGTGCCTTCACCCACTGAAAGCTTTGCTGGCAAAAGGCTTTTTTCCTCAAAACTTCTGTCTTGCCTTTTATTCCTGTGGGTTTTGGATCCCTCTCCCTGCTGTGACAGCAGCTCCAAGCTCCTCTCCCTGCCCTGTCCCAGCCTTGTTGAGGAGGAGCAGCTGCAGACCGACCTCGTTAAAAGCCTCTCCCCCTGCTCTCGCAGCTCCACTGCTCTGCTGGAGCAGAGGTTTCTCTCCAAATTCATTTATCACATGGTGGGGGTGGCAGGGCACCCCAAAAGGGGAACTGCTGCAGCCGTGGAGGGGCAGATGCTCTGTGCAGCCAGTGCATCCCTCCAGGAATGAGTCCTCCCACTGCTCCTGCTGCAGGAGACGGAGCACCCCCGAGGAGGCTCCTTCACCTGCCCTCCCTCAGATCTCACCAGAGATCAGCTTGGAAATGGGAGAATTACCCCACTTTTTATTGCTTTTCCCCCTTTCATCCCCTACCCAAGCCCCCTGGAGTCAGCTCAGGCTGCAGGAGCCAGATCCGTGCCCGTTGGCCCCGTGGGGCGGGAGCCAGGCACACGAGAAGAGGAAGAAAGCAAGAGAAGAAGGTGCTGGAATATCATAAGAGGACAATGTGATTTCATTATCCTGACCTAGAGGTGCCTCCTTTTAACAAAAAAGCATCAAATTAAGGTCTTTTAAACAACAGCAGAGAGGAGACGCAGCAAGTGAGCTCCTCTTCCCGCCTTCACAACATCTGTCTCACATCGTCCTGCTAATTTCAAGTTACTCCAAACTCCTTTAATTCCCTGCCAGGGCTTTCAAAATATTTTTTTTTTTTTAACCACAGGCTAGCCAGCTCCACAGCCTCAAATTGAACATGCAAGGGAGCAATGAGAACAGGAATTTAAAAAAAGAAAGGTCAGGCTGTGTTCACAAGGCACACAAGCTGCTGCCCAGCAGGAAGGGAGGAGGGGGGACAGCCCCCTTGGTGATGTGCTGGTCCAGCCTCCCCAGATCCTGGAGATCCAGGAGATTGGCTGCTCTCCACTGGTTCCTGTGGACTCAATCTCATCTGCTTTCCTTGTAAAGCACCTGCTGGGCACGAGGCAGGGAAAGGGAGGCTGGTGTGACACAGCTCTGTGACAGGGACACTGCAGTCCTGCCCAGGCTGGCTCAGCCAGACCAGACCATCCCCATTCCAACCTTCCTCCTCCCCAGCAACCCCAGCATCCATCTGGGGCTCCCTTTTCCCAGAGACCCACTCTGCACCCACTCACACATAAACAGTCCCAGCTGGTCCCAGGCATGTCTCAGCAGGAGGTTTTAATCTCCTAATTGGCACATCCCAGTGGAAAAGCATTTAGGAAGGTCTTGGTGCTCTTGGGAGGTCCTTCTCCCATGGAAGTGCTTGTGCTGGTGTGTCCTGTGCCCAGCAGGTTGGGCTGGCTCACCTGAGACAGTGGGACTGGTCCAGGGGGGGAGCAGGGCATGAGGACATGTGGGGGATGGCACAAGGGCTTTGGGGGGCAGCACGAGGCACAGCAGGGAGCACGGAATTCTGGCTTTATCCATGAGTAGCACAAAGCTGCAGCAATGCTGAGGGACAGGCACAGAGATCAGGTGGGGCTGGTGGAGTTTGGATCCAGATGCTCTCCAGGTCTCCCGGTCCATCATGGTGGCTGGGAAGCCAGAAATAAAACAGGAATGGGATCAAATTTCTGCAGCAAAAGCACCTGAAAAAGCACTCCCAAAGTCCCTACACTCTCATCTGCTTGGGAGTAGAAGCCAAGATGAAAAGACAGGGAATGCAGAGCTCCTATGAATCCATGTCCTGGAGCAGTTCCCCTGGTTTGTGCCTGTGAAGGATCTGCCTGCAGAGCCAAGGCTGAGCTTTCTGCTTCTGGACAGGAATGGATCGAATAAAAGCACGAGCAGAAAACTGGGCTGGAACAACCAATTCTGTGCAGAGCCCCCTTCTCATCCTGCACATGAAGCTCTGAACGTTGAGGGGGCCCTCGGGAGAGCCCCCCTGGCAGCAGTAGCAGCAGCAGCAGCTCAGGGCCCTGCAGGCAGGGAATTTCCTCTCTTCCCAACCAGTCCTGGCCTGGAGCTGGGATCGGGGGCTTAAATAAATATGTGCCTATGTAAATAAATAGGAGTGTGGAGTTGAGAGGCAGGTTAATGGCTGGGGAAGCCGGGCTTGACCCTGCTGACATTTCAAATTAGTTCTGCTGCGCTGGGCTGGGCCTTTGAGGGGATTTGTGCTCGGGCTGGACGTGGAGAGAAATGTTAAAATTCATCATGTGAAGAAGCTCTTTGGAGTTTCCTTCCTCCTGGGGGGAGACCTCTGCCACCCTGGAATGAGTGTCCGAGCCTGGGAGGTGCTGGGGCAGTGCAGGCTGGGCCCTCACCCTTGGTGTGCTGTTGCTCTCAGCCTGGGGTACCCCCAGGGTGACCTCTCAGGTGCAGGTGTGCTGTACCCACACCTGTAGGATGTTTCAGGATGCACCTCTGTGTGTGCAAGATCCACACGTTCATGAGCACACAGAGATTAAATTCATTAGAAGTGGGCAGGGAATGTATTATTAGTGCTGAATACATGCACTGAAAGGCAAGTAGATGGCAGCAGGGAATACATTCCAGGAACAAAAAGGGGTCACCTGCACGGGTCTGGCTCACCCCTCTCGTGGCTGTGTGGTATGATACAGGTTTTAATTCTCTCAGCTCTCGCTGTCCCTCCTGCAGGGCTGCAGCTCTGATTCTGGGGCAGCCCTCAACCCTCACGTGGGAGGTGTGTTAATTCCTCCCTGAACTGATACAGTCATTTTTAAAGTGGAAAGAAAGCCAGTTCCCTGCTCCCCCTGGGGACTGGCTGAAATGTTCCCGTGGAAATGGAACCTCGGGCAGGCTGTGTGCAGGGACTGTCAGCCCAGCTGGGTGCTGGCAGTGCCAGGGACATGGAGCCCAGCAGGGAATGCTCTGTGTGCCTGGCTGTGCCTGCTGGGACAGCTGGGCACAGCCCCTCGCAGCTGACCCTGCTGGGTGCCTGCCACACTGAGGAGGAGAAGTGACTGTGGGGCCAGGTGACACCACCGAGGTCACCCTGTGAGCACCATCCCCAGGCAGACAAACCTCTTTCCAACAGCCTCAGGCTGCCCAGTGCTGGATCTCGATCCCCCTCCACCCTTCCCATCCTCCAGCCTTGGTAAATTTGTTTTCCATCCTCACTAAGAGGTTCTTGCCAGGGTCTGGTTCTCCAGCACCACCCTGACCTGCAGCCTCCCCTGCAGCAGCGACTGTGCTGCCAGTGTTGGACAGGGCTGGGGTCCCCTCCCTGCCACTGCCTGTCCCAGCCTGGGGCTGCTGGGGCTCCTGGGGGTGGGTGGCAGCTGTTTGCAGTCCTGCCCAGCTGCCTCAGTGGCTCTGCAGGGCACAGAACCCATGGCCCAGGGACGGCCCTGGCCCTCCTGCTCAGCCCTCAGTGCACAAAGGATGGAGGAGCTGGTGCCCGTTGTGGGGAGGATCCAGCCCATTCCACCTGGGACGTTGTCCCCACTCTGGGCAGGACCTGTGTGACCTGCTGCCAATGCTTATCCCCGCACTGGTGGCAGTGGTGACACACTGTGACAGAGGGTGGAAGGGGAGAGACAAAGCTCTTTGCTCCCTTCCATGGGAGGAAAACTCTATTTTGAGTGGCTGTGTAGGAAGATGCTGCAGGAGTTGGGGGTGTGTGGGGGTTTGGGCTCCCAAAGATTTCAGACTGGGAAGACACATTTGGATCAGTTTGGCTGGTGGAGTGACTCAGCTCCTGACAGCCCTGCGAGACCTTTGCACTCTTCCTAAACAGGGATTATTTCATCCTCTCAGAATGGCTTAAGCGCTAATAAAAGGCATTAAAAATTAATTTTCCACGCTGTCTGTTGGTGTTTCTCCCAGCCCTGGATCGCACTCAACAAGCAGAACTGATAAGCAAACCCAGACCGTGTTCTCTGCGCTGATGCCCCCGCACAGACACTCCCCCCTCCACCTCCAGCACATCACGAGGGGCGAGCGTGCAATTATTAACCTTCCTTCTTTTCCCTTTTCTTTAAAAAAAAATGAAAAAAGGAAAGCTGTTGCTGGCAGCTTGGAGATTTGCTACGGGTGTCAGGCCTGCTCCTCTCTCTCCTTGTGTCAAATCCCACATGCAAAGGAGATTTGTACACGGGCACAAGGCATCGCTGTGTGTGACATCCGCTGCCCCCTGACAGGCACTGTCCCTCTCCCAGTGGCTGGGAGGGAGGATCCTGGGGGGAGAGGGGGAGGGAAAAAGAGGGAACAGAATCACAGAAATGGTTGGGTTGGAAGTGACCTTACAGACCATCTCACCCCAGCTCCTCCGTGGGCAGGGGCACCCTTCACTGCACCAGGCTGCTCACAATGGTTTGGGGTTATCAGGCAGGGTCTGTGCTCCAGCCTGGGCTGTGTGGGGTGTCACTGGAGCTCATGGCAACTTCTCCTTTGGGCCAGGAACTCTCCTGAAAGGACATTTACATCCCTTCTGCTGGCTGGTGGGGTTCTTGACTGGTGCCTGTATCATGCAGGTGGCCGCTCTCAGGAGACATTTGAGCTTTGGTGCTTAAAGGTGAAAATGTGGGACGTGCACATGGGTGTTGAGCAGGATCCCTCCCAAAACAGGGAAGAACAAAGCCTGGCCAGCAGATGGGATCCCAGTGCCCATCAGACAAGGCATGACGGAGGGATGCTCGGCAGAGGGACCATCAAAACACAAAAAGCCACTTTTGAGGACCTCAAGGTGACCCTGGGAAGCAGCGCCTGGCACTGCCCCGCTGCACGGGCAGAGACACCCCTGAGCTGGGCACGGGGCTGAGCTGCCCAGGGTGCCAGCAGGACTCCCAGCCCTGCAGAGATGGGGACATCAGTCCGGGAAAGCCACCGGTGCCCCATTCCCAGCCAGCACCGCCGCTGCCCCTGCCTTCCTTGCCTTGGATCCACCCAATTACAGCTAATTAGCTTTTCTGCCATAAAACCCTAAGGAGACAATGGAGAAAAGCCTCCTGCCTTTGACAGTAATGAAGTTAAATAGATATTTATTTATCCTTTTATTAGACAAACCAATTATAATTTTACGCTTGAAATAGCTAATTTTTAAAAGTGATGTCGAAGCATATGTATATACTGGGGTAATATATGGCCAGCCCTGGCCTGTAACAATCCTGCCTCATTACCAGCACGGCTGACGTGCTATTTAAATATCCTCTAATGCACCCATTCATAAAATGATAATTAAAAATACGCTGAAATGCAGCTATTAGGACAGAGATCCCGGTTATTTATAGGCTCTGGTTTTAGTTTTGAATGATAAAATCCTGAGTAATTGCTTGGAGTGGTGAAGTGTTGCTTCCCTGGCACCCTGACCCGCCACGGCTGGGAAAGCAGAGGCTGCTGATTCCCAGCGGGCTGTCAGTCTGTCCGGGATCACGGGATGAGCAGGCGGAGCCTCCCGGTGCCCCGAAGGAGAGAGGAGCCCAAAACGTCACCAGAGGCCAGGGAGAAGGCTCCGAGTGTTCCCCCTGCTGCAGGATGAGCCGGGTCCGTCTGGCACCTCCAGAGCCCTGGCGTCCAGCAGTGGGATGGGCAGAAAAGCTGCTGCTGATTGCAGAGCAAGCACTGGGAGTGAGAATCCCAGAGCAAACACCTGGGAATGTGGGCTCCAGAGCAAACACCTGGGAATGAGGCTCTGGAGCGGGCTCTGGTTTCCCCACCTCTCCCTGCCATCTGGACGTGGAGTCGGGTGGCTGGAGACCACCTGACTGCTCAGCCAAACACCAGAGACCAGAGATCATAGAGGGACTCTTAAAAAATTCATTTCCCTGGCTATAAAGCCCCGGTGAGTGCTGCTGAGTGCTGGGCTCAGCTGGCCTGGCTGGCTCCGGGCGGGATCTCTCCCTGCAGCGTTCGGAGCCATCTGGCCCAGCCCGAGCCCCTCGGCCTGGCCTGGGTCCTGTGCTGCTGATCCTGCTCTGTCCTCTGGCTCTTCATCCACTTCCCTCTTCCCACAGGACCAGGCCCTCTTGCACTCTTTTCTAAAGGCAACAGGAATGACTTGGGAAATGAGAAATTTGGTTTAAGATGTGATTTCAGCTGTCTCACACCCAGGTGGGATTTTCAGCTAATTTCCCCGAATATTCCCAGTTGGAGATTTCTTGCCTCAGGGCTATAGGGTCAGTACAAGCCACCAGCAGTGGGAGATTCCCAACCTGCAGCTCAGGTCTGGGGTACATCACTGGTACCACTCCCAGGATACTGGACACCCTTTCCCAGCCCATCCTCTCTGCGTTGTGAATGGAGCTCTGCAAGGTGATGGCTGAGTCTTTGGGAGACAAGGCCAATTCCTCACAAATCCTCATCGTTAAACACTTTATTTTCCAAATAAAAGAGGCTTTCCAAGGACAGCCAGCTGCCAGCAGATGGACAGAGCAGGGCAGCCAGCTGCTGGAGGTGCTGCAGGAGCCCGGAGCTGTGGGCAGGAGACCCATGGAGCCCTCTCTGGGTGCTGCTGCCTCACCAGCCCTGGGCAGGCTCCTCACCATCCCTGTGGCAGCTCTGTGGCTCCTGGGGCTGTGGGATGCCCCTCCATGCAGCCACGGGACGTTGTTTTCCATCTCCCATCTGCTCCCTGCTGCTGCCATCTGGCTCTTTCCCAGCCTGGACACTTCCTCCTCACACCTTTGCATCTCCAGTGGCTCCACAGCTCCACAGGTGAACATGGAGCCCTGGCTGCTGCTGCCATTTCCCAACCAGCAGTGCTCCAGAATCTTCTCTGTGCTCTGGCTGGGACAGTGCCTGGTTTCCACCTGGCTTGCCACAGGGGCAAGAGCTGGTTTCCACCCTCCTTGCTGCCTCCATGGGGAATGCCCAGCGGGTTTGCTGCACCTCCTCTTTTCAGTTTTACTCCACGTTACTTCATCTTCCTAAACTGAGCTGCTCTGGATCATTCTCTGGGGAGCTTTTAGGAGCCAGAACACGAGCAAGACCCCTGGCATGGCAGGGCTGGGAGGGGATGGGTGTCACCGTGCCACCACCTGGCTCTGCCAGCCCAGCCTGGTCCAGCACAGCCACGATGCTGAGGAAGGGCAGGTTTGTGTGTGACAGATCTGAGCCCAATGTGTGACAGATGTGCTGCAGCACCTGGGCACGAGGAGGGAAAGGGCTTCCAGGGCTGGGAGCAGCCCGGGCGTGGAGCAGAGAGACTTTGGAGCCAAATCTGTGTTGCCACAACACAATGATGAGGGGTGCAGCAGAACGCCTTAAATCCTCTTCTAAATGCACCCAAGCACGTGCTCTGCCTCCATCCTGCCGGGAGCAAAACCTCCTGCAGAAGGCTCCAGGACACCCCATCCTTGCTTCTCCACAGAGATCCCGGAGATCAGGGGCTCCCCCGTGCCCCCCGGCCCCGTGCCCATCTCTGCTGGCAGTGGGCTCGATGCCTTCGCTGCATCCCGCGGGCTGCGGCTCCGTGCCACCAGCCGGGCTCTGCCCCAGCCTCCCGCCGCCCCCGCTGCCGCAGCAGCCCCGACGCCGCGGTGGTGGCTGGAGCCCCTTTTGGGGCACCCCAGGCTGGGGGTTTGCTCGCTGGTTTGCTGGGTTCTGCGGGGACACTGTGGGGACACTGGGGGACCGCCTTGTCCGGGTGTCCCCTTGCCAGCCCCCCAGCCGGGCTGCGCTCCCGCGGGGTCCCCTCGCCGCAGACACTGGGTGGCACTCGCACGCCTTGGCACGGCCGCTGCCAGCGGGATTTTTCCGGAGGAAAGCGCAGAGATTGAGGGGTGGGGAGGAGGATTTACCGCCCGCCCCCTCCCCCGGCCAGCCCGCGGCTCCGGGGGTCCCTGGGGTCCCTGGGGTCCGTGGGCGCTGCGCACCCCGCGGCTCTGCCCTGCTGGGGTCCCCTCGGTGGCTGCTCCCCTCTTCCAGAGCATCACCGGAGGCTGCACAGCCCGGCGACCCCTGCCCGGCACTGGGCTCCAGCTGTGTCCCCCCATCCCAGTCCCCAGCCCCTCCCAGCTGGGGCAGCACTGGGCGAGCTGCGGCTCCGCCGGACCCGCTGCCACCCCGCAGTCCCCACTCGGCACCATCCCGTATGCTGCCTGTGCTGCCATCCGGCTGCCAGAGCCCAGCCCCAGCCCCGCACCGGCCCCCGCAGCCGGGGAACTGGGTGGGAATTACAACACATCATTTATTAAAGGGTTGCTGTCAAGGTTGACAAGCCCCCAAATTAAGTAGCTTAAAAATTCCATTAGCTGAGGTCTTTCTGGTGCCATGTCCTATCTCACTTTTGTTTATCAACCTTCACGGCTCTGAATATCTGGTAGCCGCTCAGCTGTGTCCGTATGGTGGAGAGACTGGGGGAGGATGGGGGAGCCGGGGGAGGGAAAAGTTCACCACCCGCAGCACGTCCGAGGAGCTGGGAACGCGCCGGGAGCTGCTCGCACAGCCCGGGAACACGAGGGGCTCGGGGTCGTGTGGATTCAGCGCTCCCGGAACACGAGAGAAGAATCCCCCACGGGGAGGGCAGCGAGGGAAGGGCTTGGATGGAATTCCAGGGCTCTGAGGTGCCGCAGATGGTGGCGAGCCCCCCACCATCCCTGCCAGGCTAAGGGGTCCCGTGCCCTCTGCTCCCAGCCCGGAGCTGCTGCTCCTTTGGTGATGTGAGAAGGGAAAAATTCTGAGTTTGGGTCAAACCAGGGGCAGGGGTGGGCTGAGCAAGGGGGAACCCTCGTGTCACTGCATGCAATGGCCATGCAATTTCATCCCTTTTGAAGTGTTCATATTAAATAGGGAAAATTAGTTATTTTGTTACTTAAGATCCCTGACAGGGGGGAATTGTCTAAGTACAATTTTTCTTGTACAGACCTGGGAGAGGCTTCCAGGATTATGTAAATATGAAAAGGGCATGCTGGACTCTCATATGAGTAAAGGCATCTGTCCCTGAAGGTTTTCAGAACAAATGGGATACAGTGTTATATTTTCATGTTCATCAACTCATTAATGGGTACAAGTTACACTGGGAAGGATTTCACCAGGCCAGGCAGCAGCTCAGGAAGGTGTGGTGGAGGTGCACAGCTCCTCCCGGCACCACGCTCCGTCCCTGCCACATGGCAGGACCTTGGAGCTGCATGGCACGGGGACAGAGTGCCCACACAGCATCTCTGCAGCACGCCAGCCCAGCCCAGGAGAGGCCATCTGCACAGCTGGAATGTCACTTTCCTTTAAAATAAACGCCGGGACAAGAAATGTCAGAGAAGCTGTGGCAGGGCTGTGTGCACGGCCAGTGAGAGGTGACACAGTCTGGCACGTGTCACTTCAGTTACCGTGTCCCCTGTGGGCCCCACGAGGTGTGCTCACCCCTCCCATCTCCCAGAGCGGGCTGGGGAGCACAGGGTGTCACACAGGCCATGGGGACAGGCCACACCGGCACTGGCACTGCCAGTGCACTCACACTGTGCCACCAGCCAGGGGCTCCGGGCACGGCTCTGGGCACAGGACTGGGCACAGCTCTGGGCACAGCTTTGGGCAGAGTTCTGGACATGGCTCTGGGCATGGGTCTGGGCAGGGCTCTGGGCACAGATCTGGGCAGGGCTCTGGGAACAGCTCTGGACACAGATCTGGGCACAAGTATGGGTAGGGCTCTGGGCAGGGCTCTGGACACAGCTCTCACAGTGCACAAGGGAAGGAGGTGCTGCTGGCACCTGACTGTGAGGTGCCACCCATTCCTTCACCCCGTGTGCTGAGGCTGAGCTGCTCCCAGGCTCCAAACTGCCACGTGTCCTTTGTCAGGGAGATTTCCTGGGAATGCCAGGAGGTGCATCCACGTATCAATGCCCCTGCTCTGGAAATGCAGCACAGGCTGACAGCTCCTCACTCACCCTGGCCTGAGCCAGCCCAGAGCCAGGAGGGGAGATGCTCCCCAGATGTGGCTGCTGGAGACAGCTTTGCTTCCCCACCCCAGCTCAGGTTTGCCCCCCTTCCTGTCCTGTGATGGTCCCTAACACTTGCACAGTTGCAGGAAAAGGAGATTTTTGTGTCTGTAAGTCTGCCAGTCCTTGTTTTTCATTTCCCCCCTGCACAAAACCAAAGAGAATGGGAGATATCATGAGAATCAACCGAACTTCAGGAGCCATCCCCAAAACTCCATCTGTTTTTAAGCCCTGAGTGTTAATCACTCCATGACCTGGACCAGTGTGTCCCTCACCAACCCTTGCTCTCCAGATGGCTTCACTCACTTCAGGGGTGGCTGATTATTAAAGAGCAGGGCTGAGGTCTGCTGTCCCCATCAGTGCCCTGTCCTGAGCACCCCGTGGGATCGGAGCACCCAGACCTGGGGAGGTGGGAAACGCCCTCATGCCCAAACCCGCCTGTCCCCGCGGCACAGAGGGGAGGGGAGCGTGTGTGTGCAGGGCCAGGCACCCTCCCCGCGCCCTCCTGGCTCCAGGAGCAATTACTGGGTGTGAGGGGAACAAGAAATCTGCGTGAAAAATCTAGGAAAAGCAAACTGCTCCATTCCACCAGGAAGGAACCCAGCTATTTTTAAGTTCAGGGACGATGCACGCAGCCAGATAAAATATTCAGACTTGTACAAAAGAAAACAGGAGGAGACTGAAAACATCCCAGCTCTGTCTGTCCCTTGCAGCCTTCTCCCCACCCACTCCCTGGGGCTGCCTGAGCCCCCCTCGCCGTCCCCGTGACACTCGCCTGGAGCCGGGAAGATGCAGAGACAAGGGCACGGGGATGGGTGGCTGGTCCCACATGGAATGCCAAACGCTAAATACGTGCCAGGGCATCTCAAGGAACGGCTTGTGAAACCCACTGACCCAAATTCTCCCACCCAGAACGCGTCCTGCCTGCGCCACGGAGATAATGAGCTGAGGCAGCAGATGAATTGTTGGCAGCCAAGCTGCCGGAGAAGCAGCGACGCCGGCGGCCACGGGGACGAGCAGAGAAAGGGCTTGGGTTACCCCCACACTCTGTTATCATGGTGAGATAAGAGCCCCCCACAGGCCCCCCTGCCCTGGGTGCAGCACCCCGAGCTGTGGGGGGGACAGGGCACTGCCCTGGCTCGGAGCGATGGCTCCTGACAGCGCGGAGGGACCCCATCGCTGCCACCACGCCCAGGCAGGGAGTGGGACCCCACTGCTGGCCCCACTGCTGCCCCCACTGCTGGCCCCACTGCTGACCCCCACTGCTGACCCCACTGCTGACCCCACTCCTGCCCAGGTTTTTCAGGAGCAGCCAGCAGCCGGGGGGCTCTGGGGGCCATGCCCAGGCTGTGCTGCCCGCATTGCACCCCGAGCACCACGGCAGGAGCTCCTCGGGCACGGAGGGTTTCCCTCTCCCTTCGGAGTGCAGATCTCATCAATCAGACCCTGAGCTCTGCAGCACCAACACGAGCTCTGCCTTTTGGGGCACATTCTGCTGCTGTTGCTGTTCCCATTCCCACACGGAACGGGGTCAGGGATGTTTTTCTGCTCCCTTTGCGCTCTTGGCCCTTCAATGCAAGCACAAGGTGAACAAATCCACAAACCATGGGGACATTCCTGCTGCTGGGAACCCTCACGGGCTCTTTTCCAACCCAAGACCCCAACTCTGCCTTTCTGCTGTACAAACCAAACCAGCTCGGTTTAATCTCAGTTGAAGAAAATGGACTTGAATTGTTGGGTTTTTATGTGAGGCTGTGCTCAGTTATTATTCTTTGTCTATTTTTTTTTCTTTTAATATTAAAAAAAGTCAAAACCCCAGGAAACCAATATTCCTGTTTCTTCCTTAAAATTTTATTGTATTAGAATTGAAATGAAGGATTTTACTACAAATCTTCTTGCACAAGATGAAAATACCTAAAGAAATGTTTTTGATGATCCAAGAAATACCTGTTCAGGAGCTGCTCTGCCCCATTACTGGGGTCAGACCTGCAGCTCTCCTGGCTGTGCTGTAGAGGCCATGGCCATGCTCTTGTGGGTGCCCTTGTAGAGAGAAACTGCCTCAGATTTCACCCTGGGTGCACTTGGCCATTTGAAATATTTTCTTTTTATATAAAGACCATGAGGATTTGCTGCTGGCTCCGTGTGTTAAGATGTCCCCAACAGGCTGAGGGGTGTAGGTATCACCTCTTCGGGCTGTGGTTGAAATGGCAAAATTTCTTTTTTTTTGCTTCATTGTATTGAAAAACTCTTGCTTCATTGTATTGAAAAACTGGGATTTTTTTCAGGTTCTAATTATTTACCCCTCACACTAAAGCTACTTCCCTTTGGAGCTCATTTCTCACGACAGTTTTAAAACCAACAAACAAAATTACCCAAACCAGGGAGGTGATGCTGAGGGTTTCAGAGAATTCCTCTGGCTCCTGTTTCCCCAAAGAGAATTTCATGGATGAAGGAGTTTAAAGTGTCTGAAAAGCGATTGCCAAAAAATGGATTGGAGGAATAAGGAGCAGCAGTGCAGACCACTACCAAAAATACCCAGGATTATAAACAACATTTAATTTTAGTGTTTGTTTTGTTCTCAGCCCAAAGGCTGCTGGGGGATGTGCATGGAGAGCTTGAAAAGGTCAAATTACCCAAGAAGCGCCCGTGTTAGAGGTGATTAAAGTACAGAGAGGTGTGGAAGAAAATTATTGTGTCAATTATTTAAAAAAAAAAGGAAAACCACAAGGACCGGTTGATCACCAGCCCCTGCCTGTTGACAAATGCTCTTTCTGGTGTTCCCTGAGCCCTTCCAGCAGCACCAAGGAGGATGGAACCCCTCACTCCTGCCACCTGGTAGAGATGATCATTCCTGATGAATAATATTAATAATAGTGAGGATTTCATTTATTGGGTTAACTGCCTGTATCCTATTCCAATTGTGAAGAACAAAGCAGCCTGGGATCCACATGCACACAGGGGAGGAAGACAAGGATGAAACCACCTTGTCTTGGGTTTTTCACACATTTTCTTCAGCAGCAGCCAAACATTTTGGTTCACTGGGCCAACAATTGCCTGGTTTGTTTAAATATTTATAGCCACGAATAGTAAATATTAGTGGCAACCTATGAGCATCCTGCAGCCATGGGAAGCATGTCCCCACAAGTGCTGAGGCTCAGCTGGGATGTGGAATTCGCTGTATTTTGTAGGAGAGCAGCAGATAAAGTGCTCACAGCAAATTTTACAATGATTTGCCATAAAATGTGGCATCATGACACCATGAAAACAAGAACAATTAACTTGGGGCTGTTGGTAAATATTATCCAGGTGTCGCCAGTGTTACCTGTATGGTTTTGGTGCAGTGGGCAATGCCACCACCCTGCCCCTGTCACCTGCAGGACCTGGGCTGTGCCTGCTGGCACAAATCCCTGGCCTTTCCATGAGGCACAGCAGCTTCCTCCTCCCTGTCCCTTCTCCTCAGAGCAGCCTCCTGCCCCTGGGGATGGGCGATGTTATTGTTATTTAGCTGAGCAAAGCGGCGGCAGCCGAGGCAGCAGCGCTAATGGAACAGCTCCGGCGCGCTGCCAGCTCCATCCCCGCTCTCCTGAGAATCCCCCCGGGCAGCAGCTGCCCAGGGACTGCGCTCCCAGCCCCTGCTTGCTGTTGCTGCTGCCGTGCTCAGCCCCGTGGCCATGCTCCCATCCCAGCCGAGCAATCCGCGCTCCATGGCCGGGCACTGAGCAGCTTTGGGGGCACTGCCCCTCACCCCGGAGTCTGGCTGTCCCTGCACAGACTGGCACATGTCCTGATGCCACTGAATCCGGGTGGCATGCCAGATGCACACTGGATGGGTGTGGGATGGGTGTGGATGGGTGTGGGATGGGTGTGGATGGGTGTGGTTGGGTGTG
>VZRH01001420.1:30776-92961 GCA_013397555.1 Urocynchramus pylzowi
GGGAATGTGGGTGCTGTGTCCCTGGGAATGTGGGCGCTGTGTCCCTGGGAATGTGGGCGCTGTGTCCCTGGGAATGTGGGTGCTGTGTCTCCGGGAATGTGGGTGCTGAATCCCCGGGAATGTGGGTGCTGTGTCCCAGGGAATGTGGGCGCTGTGTCCCAGGGAATGTGGACGCTGTGTCTCCGGTAACACTGTCTGGGGCACCGGGAACAGCGGCTGCCCCTCTCCCTTTGTCTCCTTTCCCCTTGAGGGGGCACTTCACATCCCTATTGACAACGTGTTGGGGACATTTCGAGATGGAAGTGACAGTGGCATTTCCATGACCTGAGAGCGGAGCCGGGGCCGCGCGGGCTTTGAAGGCATTCGCTGTCCGGAATCATGAGCTCGGCTGTGCCGGGCTGTTAAAGCGCCGTGATGGGAACAGCAAGTGACAAAGTGTTTCTGCAGAGCACGATCCAGCCTGGCAGGACTCATCTCCCCGAGCCTTTGGAATTTGCAATATTCATTAGGACTTGGGAAAAAAATGTGCTTCCCTTGGAATGATGCAAATCGTCAAAGGGACCCATTCTCACGCCTGTGCCCCTGGGTGTTGCTCATGGCGTGGAGGGGACCAATTGTCCCCCTTCCAGCCCGTTCTGGGTGCCTTTGGAAGGCCAAGGGGAAGGGAAATGTCATGGCTGCTGTGTGGCCTCTGTGCCCTGTCCTCTGCCAAGCCAGGGAAAGGTCCCTGGAGGAGTCCAGGCGTTCGTGGGTCCTGGCAGAGGCTGGCTGGGGGACAGGCAGTATGTGTGTGACAGCAGCTGTGCCATGGCAGCCCCAGGGCTGGGGCTGGCAGGGACCCAGAGCTGTTTCTGCCTGTGCCACGGCTTGGTTGTGGCACTGTGGGGCACCACAGCGTGTCACTCCTTGGGACACCACACGGTTCCAAAGGACACCACACCAGCCCATGGGACACCACGGCACCACGCAGTGCCACGCCAGGAGGGGCCATGCCAGACCACGTGGGACCATAGCATGGCACACCACACCACATGGCACCCTCACAAAGCACAGGGACATTGCTTCTGCAGGATTTTGTCTCCCCTGGTGCCATGTGTCCCCACGCCATCCCCCATGAACAACCCTGGGGACCAGCGTCCTGCTCCAGCCCTTCCTCTTTCAAGAAGCTGGTGCTGGGATCTGGGATGTTCCCCACCCTCTGGGGCTTCCTCCCCCTCTCCTCCCTGGCTTTGGGAGTACCTCAGCCGATGGTTACTGGGGACTTTGAAGGCAGTGGTGACACCTGGGAGCCCCCAGCAGTGTTTGATGGGGAGGGACGAGCCCAGGGGTGTTTGGATGGCAGCACCATCCCTGTCCCAATGCTGCCCTGGGCTGGGAGCCCAGCTGGGAGCAGAGAGGGGAGCAGGGCCTGGGAGCTCGGGGGCCATCTGGAGCCTCTGGAGATGCTGTGTAAACATCCACAGCCTGGGCCCATCTGTCAGGGCTCAGTGTAAACACCCTGGAGTGGGAGCAGGAGCCCCTTTCCCAGGAGCAGGGCTCTGGGGGATGACAATGCATCCAGACTCTTCCCCCAGTGTCCAGGGGACCACGGGGGCTGCCTGCAGACATCCTGACTCTCCTGAGGGATCCCAGCCCTGTGACAGCACAGCTGGCTGGGCCTGGGCTGGCCACGGGGAGCTTGGACATTTGTACAGCCATGGAATGGCAGAATCTAGAAGGCTGGAAGAGGCCTTTGAGATTACTGAGTCCAACTGTTCCTCCAGCACTGCCAAGGCCACATCCACACGTTTTTTGAACTCTTCCGGGGATGGCTGTGGAGCAGCTGATTAGGACCATTTGGCCTCTTCCTCTGCCCCACTAGTTCAGGAATCCTCTGCAATTAAATGAAATTTGGGTTTATTGTAGAAATGCTCCCTTGCTGCCACTGCTGCCAGAGATGCAGCAGCACCCAGCCATGTGCAGGGCCCGGCTCTGCATCCCCTCCTGCTCCTCTCCCACAGGATCTCACAGCAATGAGGGCAGGAAAGAGAGAAGGGACCACGTTGGGTGGCTGCAGAGTTGGGTGGGCCACCGGGCCAGTGCCAAGGGCTCTTCGATGCCCTGTGTGTGAGTAGAGCCAGCTCAGAGAATTAATGTCTTAAGGACAAAGGGGAGTGTTTTGATTGTGGACTGATAATTTTCTGCTTGACTTACGGCAAGATTTCCAAGTTTCTGTCCAGATTTGATAGAAATAAGCCTGCTGATAAAGGGCACAGTGGGTCTGTGCTGAGCACGAGGCACATGCACGATCCATCGCGGGGCCCAGAGCAGGCACAGGCAGCTCCCTGCCTCTGCCTGGAGCCTCCCAAGGGGTGGCCACCGGGGAAAGGGTTAATTTAACCAGTTCTCATGGGGTTTTGGAAAGTTCCCTTTTTCCAGGAGGCTGCCTGACGCGCTCTGACAGGGCCCTTTGAGCTGGCACAAAGGCAGCGCTCTGCCCCTGCCCTCGGAGCGCTCCCACCCGCGCCAGCAGCAGTTCAGAGCAGCTATAATCTCACTAGCAGCGCCTTTTACTGCTGTCACTTCGAGCCTCCTGCTCCATGTGAGTGCCTCAGATCTCCAGCAACGTAAAAAAGCTAATGAAGGAGGAATAAACAAGGGTAGCCAGGCAGAAAGGCTGCACGCGGGAACATCTGAGCCAGCCCGGCTGCTGGGCCAGCCTTGGAGACACCAAACTGATCCGTAATTAAAAAAATCTAATCTGCCTCGGTATCCAGAGATAAAGCAGGGGGGAGGGTGTGCGTGGAGGTGACGGGGAGGGGAAGTCATGGTGGGAGCAGAAATGGAAGGAGAGGAAGAGGCAGGAGCAGAGAGGAGAAGGGAGAATGGTTGGAGAGCGCATGGGGCAGAGGGAAGGGGTGCTGGGACCCAGCCCTGTCAGCTTTGCTCCTGTCCCTCCTTCTGAGGGTAAAAGGGCTTGAGGAGCACCCTCCTCGCTGAGCCCAGCTGATCTCTCTGCTGCCAGCCAGAAAGCCGGGATCCTGCCGGGAGCCCAGCCCTGCTCCTGGCCCATCTTGTCCCCCCTGCTCCCTGCCCATCCCAGGAAAGCCTGGCCCGTGGGTGTCACCACCCTGGCACAGCCCACCCGGCCCCCCGGGCTCTGGCTCCTTGTCCTGGGGTCACTGCTGGAGAGAGCTGCTGGTGGCACAAGGTGTGAGCACTCCTGTTTTCCCCTGGCCCATCAGAAAGGGGAGAAATGTTGCTTTTTTTCCTGTAAAGATAAACAAGAGAATGGAAAGCCAAAGCTCATTAAAGTCATGGCTGTGGATCATTTATTCTTCAGAGCCTTCAGGGGCCATGGACCAGCGGGGTTAAGTTGTGGCACTGGGCCAGGCTGTGTCCCTCAGTTGTCCCCAGAATGCCCCTTTGTCTGGCACAGAAGGGACAGCTGTGCAGCTCCCACCAGCTGTGCTGCACACCAGCCGTTGAGCTTCACCCCAAAACAGTGCAAGGAAACCCCAAATCCACCTGGAATACTCAAGAAATGCTGGATTAATGTTACTTAAGATAGCAGCTCCAAGCATTGGCCGTTATCCCATTGTTTTCCTTCGTGCCAATATTAAAACTCCTGGCCAGAGCAGCGTGACAGACTGAGTGAAACTCCAGGAGATCTTATGAGGAATGACAACCTCATACCTTGGGATGGAGTCACAGGTCACCATTTTTTCCTCCTAATTTCCAGAGTTAAAAAAAAAAAAATAATCACAGCCCTCTTGTTCCCTCTGGTTAAAAGTCATAAGAGCAGTAAATTAACAGCATCAAAGATAGGGAAAAAAACCCAGCCCTACATAAAAGCAAGTGGTCAATTTGGAGCCCTGGGAGGAGAGCTCAGGGCTGATCCAGCAGGGCTCAGTGCCTTAAATGTCTCTGTTGTTCCTTTGAAGAAAATCATTGAAGTCAATGGACTCACTTAAGTGTTGGAAATGAGATGTGTGATTAAGCCCCTTGCTAAAGGGAGGCCTCCAAAGTTAAATTATCTCATAGCCACAGCCATGAAACAGCCTCAGGAATGGGGAGCATTCCCTGCCCCACTGCAGAGAGCTCTGCTCTGTGTTTTGGGGTGCAGGCTGGGGGAGAGCTCTGCCCTCCAGCTCCAGCCCCCTGAGACCACAGCCTTTCACTGCCCACATCAGGGAGTCGCTGTCTCTTCTCACCTCTTTCACCATTTCCTCCCTAATTGGCAACTTTTAGAACCAATTTTATTGTCAGCTTCCTTACATCCCACATTATCCTCATCGGGAGCAATTTAGGGATGAATTATCTCACCTGGCAGCGCTGCACATCTGTCCAACATCTGCCAGAGAGGAGCAGGGGGAGTGGGAGAGGTGCCTTGGTGCCTTGCAGAGGTTGTTTACGGAGGGGTTTAATAAACTCCGCTCGATGCAGGAGCAGGTTCCTGCCAGCTCCGTTATTCAAACCTGCAAACATCTACAGAGCCCCAAACAAAAGGAGGCAAAGAGTATATTGCATGTGGTATTTCTTCTCCAGATTGATTTATCACTGTCACGTCTGTTCCTTCCTTCCCTCTGCATTCCTGTCTCCTGGTAATGCCGTAATATCGTTTATTATAGGACATTATATAAAGCACTCTGTCGCTGCCAGTGTTGTTATTCCTAGACCAGACTTCTCTATTCAGACCCAATTCTGCAATCAAGGAGTCTCCTGCTTCGAGGCAGAGCCCTGCAGAGACACCTGCACTTTGTCCCTGAAGGAAGAGGAAAAGCCTCATGCTTTAAGAGTCCTAATCTGAGGGTTGGTCTGGCCAAGCTGCCGTATGGGGCCGGTATGTGCCCCAAAAATGAAGAGGAAATGGGAAATTTGTACTGTGAGTGGGTTTTGATGTAGGTTATGGAATTTGTGTTGGGTTTTTCCTGCTTTCTGTGGTGGCTCTCGGTCCTGGCTATGCCACAGCTGTCCCCATGGCCAGGGGGGATGACCCTGGGGTGATGACCCTCTGGGATGCCCCACTCTGGTGGCAGCAGAGCTGGGAGCTGTGGCTGTGGTGGGTGGAATTGTGGGCACATAAACCTGCGAGATGAGCTTTAAGATCCTGTCTAACCCAAACCATTCTGGGATTCCGTGATTTATTCCCTTTTTTTAACTTGAGCAGCCCAAGCTGATCCTTGTGAATCATTGTGGCACGACTTCCTGGCAAAGTGATGTTTCCCTCGTGTAGCAGGACAATAAAAGCAGAATAACAAACTGTTCTTCTGCTGGAAACCACACACAGAGCCCTTCTCTGCTGCTTTGGTCCCAAATCCTGTCTATGGTTCCCCAGCCAGGGAACACCATTCCCATGGCTGGTGACTGGAGCAGTGGATGTGCAGGATGTGGCAGGTTTTGGGGGGCTGTTTGAAGTCTGAACACCCCTCTGAAGCCATGGGGGATGGCAGATAGCCAGGAGAGCTGATGCTGAGGAAGGACCATAATTCATGGCCACAAAGCAGGGAAGCAGCCAAAGGTATGAGGAGGTTTCCAGGAGGGATTAGGCACCGTCTTTGAAGGCAGGTCCAAAGGGGTGATTGAACAACTCCAGAAGTACAAACCACAGCCCGGCAGAACGTGGGAGGACACCCAGGGGATAAAATCACCCCAAAAGTGACTGATTCCTTGTGCTCTTCCTGGAGAAAGCCCATCTGGCTGGGGCTGGAGCATCCTGAGCTCTGAGGGTGCTTTGGTAGGGGCTGTACTTTTGTCAAACAGCTGAAATATCAACAAAGGGGCTTTGGTGGGGGCAGGTGGGCTCTGGCAGGGGGAAAACCCTGAAAACCCAGCAGTGACTGAGGGCAATGCTGTGGAGGGGACAGGGCACTGCAGGGAGTGCCTGGGACACAGCAGCAGCTGTCCCTGCTCACCATGGCCAGGCTCAAACCCGGCTGTGGTGGCTCCCGGCCACCGCCCGTCCAGCTTCCATCAGCTTTCCTGATTTGGCACTGGGAGGGCTTTGGTGCTGCTCTGAGTTAACATTTCAGGAGTTAACATTTTCTAGAACCCAGGGAAGGGTGACCAGAGGAAGAAGGTTCTTGAGTGTCAACAAAAAAATTATCTCGTGCAAATAAACAGGAGAGATGGATTATCCCGCGCTGTTTGCGCAGGGAATTGCTGGAATGCCTGCTCGCTCCCCGAGCTGCCGCGGGCCCGGGCTGCTTTTCCACGGGGGGCTGGCTCCAGCCTGTCCCACATTTCCTTGGGCTCGTGGAGGGATCTGCTCTGGGTCACCTTCCCAGGCTGTGGTGTGGCCACGTGCTGGAGCAGTGCAGGGGGTTCAGCCCCTCGTACCCACGGGCAGCTTCTCCTCCCGTTCTTGGGTGAAGCACGGACCTCCAGCATCCCTGCTTCCCTGCCTCCTGCCTTCAGCCTTCCTTAGATCCCTTTTCTAGGAACAGAGGCGTTGATCAGGATGGGATCTAGCCAGGATGCACAGAGATGTACAAGAGACAAAGAGCTAAATGCAAAGTGATCCTCACTCTCTCCAAGCAGAGGCTCTCCAAGCATTCCCAGGCAGTCCATGTCACTGAAGTGTCAGGAGAGGGTTGGGGTGACACCCACAGCTTGGCCAGAGGGCACAGCCCAGAGGGCACATTGGGGTGCCCAATGGCACAGAGGGCTCCATTGAGGGACCTGGAGCTCAGGGAGGTCCAGCCTTTGTGCTTGAGGTGTATTTGGTGATGATGGGAAGCCCGGGTGGTGCAGGAGAGCTGGAGATGTGCTTGACACACAGGGGGGATCCCATGCCATGACAATTCCACACTCTGATGATCCCTGCCACGCCAATCCCTGCCTGCTCTCAGTCATCCCATTCCTGGCTTCACCTTCACCTCTTGTCCTGGCAGAAGGAGTTTCACCCATGCAATCCACCCCCAGCCATGAAAACTTCCCCCAGCACATTTCCCTCCTCCCCTCCACAGCCACTTCGTACTCTGCAGGATGAAGAATCTAACCCTGGAGCCAAGGCTGGATTCCAGCCTTCCTTAGGCTCAGGTTGGAGCCTCTGGCCAGACCTGAGCTGTGGCAGGTGGCAGGGGACACAAATCCTCCTGTCCATGGCTGGCTGCTGCTGGTGAGCCTTCTGTGGGGCACACAGATGGTTTAAAGGGTGCAGAGGTGTTTTAGGGGGCACAGAGGTGTTTTAAGGGACACAAATAAGTTTTAAGGGACAGAAAGATGTTTTAAGGGACACAAATTTTAATGGGCACAGAGATGTTTTAAGGGACACAAGTTTTAAGGAGCACAGAGATGTTTTAAGGGACACAAATAAGTTTTAAGGGACATAAAGAGTTTTAAGGGACACAAAGATGTTTTAAGGGACACAAAGATGTTTTAAGGGACACAAATAAGTTTTAAGGGACACAAAGATGTTTTAAGGGGCACAGAGGTGTTTTAAGGGACACAAATAAGTTTTAAGGGACACAAAGATGTTTTAAGAGACACAGAAATGTTTTAAGGGGCACAGAGATGTTTTAAGGGGCACAAAGGTTTTTCCAAGGCCACAAACACGTTTTAGGGGTCACAAAGGTGTTTTAATGGGCGCAGAGAGCACGGCCAGGCCCTGGCTGACACACGGCTGACACGGCCCAGCACATGTGTGTTGAGGAGGAGTCTGCCTGCAGCAGGGAGGAGCAGATCTCCCGGGTCTTCAGCTTTAATATCCTCTGGATTAATATCTAGGAACTACACATTTATGGGAAGCCACACAGACCTGCACATGTGGCAAGTGAGGGGTGACCAAGCACAGGCCCCTGTTCTTCCTTCTGGCAGGGCCAGGGAGGCACAGGGCAGAGCCGTGGAACTGGAGAGGAGCAGGAAAGCAGCCCTGGCTCATTTGTTTTTTGTGACATCATGGCCTCCTCTGGCTTTTTTCACAGTTTTCCTCTGTTGTATTTAATAGACTTAATGGATCACACAGCACTATAAGAACAACAGACCTTCAATGTTTTTATTAAAGCCATCTACAAAAATCCCTCTGTGCTCGAGCTTTCCTGCGGGGTGACTCTGCTGAGATGCTGTTTCCATTAAGGACAATTGTGGCGAATAAAGAAGGAATGAACAAACAAATGGAAAAAGGGAAGGGGAGGGAGCAGTGGAGCAGAGAGAGCTGCTGCTGGAAAGAGGGTGATGCTGGCTGTGTCCCCCTGCCCACGCTTGGCTGGGGCCCCTGTCACCCAGCCTGGCATGGGGGCAGTGCCAGGGCACAGCTGGACTGGTTTGGGGAGTGCTGACGTTGGAATTGCTGCTCCATCCTCCCGGAGGGGTCACGGAGGGGAGGTGCTGCGTTCACACCTGCCAAGGGGGTTATTCCCTCTCCCCTTCGGAGCTGTGGGCGCTGGAAGGAAGGAGCTCTCCCTGTGCCATGTGTGTGACTGTCACCACCCAGCCACTGCCAGGTTCCTGGCTATCCAACCTTCCTGGCTGCAGAGCTGCCAAGCACCGAGCAGGTTGGTGGGAGCTGTGCTGTCAGCAATAATGGGAGCCACGGGCTTTGGCTGGCAGGTTGGGGCTCCATCTTTGCTCATGTGCTGGGGTGGAAAGTGAGCACCACAAAAGGCACCTCTCCAGCCCTGGTGACGCAGCATCCATGTGGGACCTGCTGCTGCTTCAGTGTGGGGTGAGGGGACAGCAGCAGGGGACGTCACGGCCACTGAGATGCCACTGAGGACCCTTCTCTGTGCACTGGAGCACCACCAGGGAGATCCACCAGGCCAGGGAGAGGGGAGTCATGTGCAGGCCTAGGCTCACATTCCCTGATGTGCAGCTGGGCTCTGGAGTGGCTGGGAGAGGCTCTGAGCTTGGGCACACTCGGTGCTGTCGGGCCAACCTCTTTGTCACCAGCTGGAAGCAGCTGGCTCTGCCCAGCCCAGCCCAATCCCCTCTGATGCCGAGCTGGTCCCACTGCCTGGTCTGGCAGATGCTCCACGGCTGAGCAGGGCAGGAGCTGTGGCTGCAGTGGGGTGTGTTGGACAGCCTGTGCTCACCCTCAGCCTGGCAGGGAGAACATCTTCCTCCATCTGCCAAAAGACTCTCAAAGGACTTCTGCTGCTTTGATCCTTTTTCTTTCCCAAAACTGATACCCAGACATTTCATTTTGTGGGTGCTCAGAGTTCAAGAAGGTCTGGAAAAGCCCTTCTGTCTCTGCAGAACCCTGGGACTCTCCCTGTCAGCAGCCCCTGCCCGCAGTCCCAGCCCGGACACGGTGCTCTCCTGCCACATGCGGTGGGGAAAATGAGGGACACGCCAGAGTTCCTTTGAAGGGGAGATGTCAGTTTCTAACTGGAGCTTTGAA
Organism: Urocynchramus pylzowi; assembly: GCA_013397555.1. Lineage (NCBI taxonomy): Eukaryota > Metazoa > Chordata > Aves > Passeriformes > Fringillidae > Urocynchramus > Urocynchramus pylzowi. The sequence goes on from VZRH01001420.1 coordinate 40,096, forward strand.
CCTCCCTCTGAAATCCCAGGGAAGCTGACCCAGCCGATCCCGTCAGTCAGCACACACACTCCACTCTGAAGTTCACTCTTCCGCCCGTGCCACCATCCCAAGGAGCGCGATGACGGACGAAGCCTGTCAGTCCTGCAGGTATTTTGGTTGTGAGAGCACCCAGGGCGCCCAGGGTCCACCTCAGCACATCAAATGTCGTGGCCTCTGCATGGCAGGAAGGGAAGCACACAAAGGGCAGGAAGGGAAGCACACTAACACCGTGGGTGGGTCCATGGTGGATGTGCTCGGTGACTCTGGGGCTCTTGGAGGCACCTGGCACATGAGCCCCTTGGGGACACAGCAGTGCTGAGCAGGAGCAGACATCTCTGTGCCACCCCAGGTGGCTGAGGGAAGGTTTTTTTGGGACCCAGCCTGTTGGCACATGCTGCAGGTTGGTGTCTGGGTTTTTATTTTCCCAAGGACTCTCTTTCCACCCTGTGCTGCTCTGTGCGCCCTCAGACACCGCCGAGTTCTCCTCGAGGGTTTGACAGACACGGGCAAAGCTCAGTGATTTATGCCACTCTGACACTGTAACACCTGCAGAAGCCCATCCTACCTGCCCTGCCAGAACTGTTCACTCAGCCCTAAATCAACCGAGCCGGCTCTCGCCTGCTCCTGCCCCTCGCAGCAGAGCAGAGCAGAGCAGAGCAGAGCAGCTCCGTTTGTGCGTGGCCAGCGCTGTTCCCTGTAATGCGCTAAGCTTCCCGACATGATGTTTAGCACATGTTCCCTGCTCTGCCCCCCCGCTCAAAGGCTGCCTTATAGTTTGCAAATGGGATGAAACCACTGTGCGGCCCCGCGCCTTGGCCGAGCTCCCGCCCCGCGCCGCGGCTGCCAGAGCCTTTGCCGCACCTTCCAAGTCATTATGTGCAGTCAAATGCCTGCCAGAAGGGCTGGGAGGATAAAAGAAAGAAGGGGAAAAAAATAAAACAGAACCAAAAACCCCCCAAATGCACGTGAAGGAGCGGCAGAGTAAGCGAGGCATGTCCTCCATGGAGCGCTGCCCGCCGCTCACCGTGCGCCGCCTGCTCCAGGTGGGTCTCCTCCTACGCTGGCCTTTTGGGGAACAAAAGCCGTGCTTGCCCGGGGAGGAGAGCTCCGTCCCCCCCGGGTTTGTCTGGGACGGCTGCCACCATCAACAAACCCGGATCGGTGCCGAGAAGCTCGGGGGGATGTGCCGGGGCAGGCTGGGGAGCGCGGAGCTGCGGCTCAGCCCCGCGCAGACACCGGCACCGTATCGTGGGGATCAGGAAACGCCTCCGAGGAGCTGATGAGTGCGGATACAAAGAGCTGTGGTTGTCTGTGTAAACAGGGAACCGCAGCCAGGAGAAAGGATCAAAGCTGGGATATTCACCCAAAGCCGCAGACCTCTACACGGGCTGCAGGAAAGCGCCGGTGCTCGCCCCGGGCTGTCAGCGAGGGCAGCTCCCGAGGGGTGGGACACAGCGACGGGGCTCATGGCCCTCCCAGCGGCTCTCGCGGTCACAGAGGTGGCAGCGGTGGCACCTGCGAGCGCCCGCCGGGGGATCGGCCCCTCGCGGGGTGGGACAGGGCGAAGGGGGACAGGGTGAGGAACGGGACGGGCGGAGAGAGGAGGTAACGAGCAGACAGAGCCGCCACGCTCCTGCCGATGCAGCCCGTCCTCCGGCACGGCTGCGCGGTGTTTTCCCGGCTCCCACCATCAGGAGAGGCTGTGCGCTCACCAGGGAGCTCCGCTCCCGCTCTCACAGTCCAGGGAACGGGATATCTCTGCCCATATTGGCACCTCCCTCTCCTTTTGTTTCTTCGCTCCATCCTCCCCAGCTCTGCCTGCGCTGGATGCGGTATTTCGGGAAGCAGTCCTTCGGGAGGCGGTCCCTTGCCCAGCCCGAGCTGTGCCAGGAGCGCTGGCGGCTGGCACTGCCCGTGCCTGCGGCTGCTCTGCTCCGGGAGCTGCCCCAGCCACCCCTCGCTGGAGGTCCTGGACTTCTCCCAGTGACCTGGAGCTGTTTGCCGTGCTCCTGCACAAGACCTAGATTTTAATGCCAACTGAGCAGCTGTATAAATGTTTTGTGACATTTCGGAGACGGAATGGATCGTGCTGCTCAAACCTCCTCGTTCCGAGCGCATTCAAACGGTACCTTTTCAGTTTCAGGGAACTTTGTTTGCTTTAAAGGCTTTCTGATCATTTCCAGCCGAGGCCTCAGGCAGCCAGCCTGCCTCAGCCCTCCATCCCAGGACGTCCTGCAGGCCAGAGCTCCCTTTTTCTCTGCGGGGTGGCCTCCACCACAGCCACACTCCTCTGCATTCAGAGCTTCCCGGGGGCTTCAAACTCTTCCCAATCGTGGAGCAGCCATTCTGGTTGTTAACAGCCCTTTCTGAACACACACAGCCCGCTGCAGCGTGTGCCTGGCCCACGGGCTCTGGGCTACCTGGAAAAGAAAAGTTAAAAGCATTGCTGAATTTGTTAATTGGCACAAACTGCAAAACTCCTCCGTGGAGATTCTGCCATCTTATTTAACGAGACCATTCCCTTGGCCTCGAGGCAGAAGGGAAAGACCCCAGACACCTAATGAGCTTCACAAAGGCCGCTGAGTTAATAGAGCTCAGTGTGTCGACTGGAAAAATTAACTTCAGAATCAAGTTTTCTGCAGTAAAAGAAAATGGTTTGAGGTCTAGAAATGATTACAGGAGCCCATTACCCAGTACACCCAGGGGAAGCAGCCACAGTGATACCTGTGTGACAGGGACATACCACAGAACTGGCACAGGGTGCCCAGAGCAGCTGGGGCTGCCCCTGGATCCCTGGAAGTGTCCAAGGCCGGGTTGGACGGGGCTTGGACCAACCTGGGATAGTGGAAGGTGTCCCTGCCATGGCAGGAGTGGGACTGGATGAGCTTTAAGGTCCCTTCCCACCCAAACCATCCTGTGACTCCCTGATTCTCTGATGAGTGCTCTCGTCACAGCAAAGCCACTGCTGTCACCTCTGGCTCCTCAGCTGGGACAGCAAAGTAAATATTTCAGCATTTAACGGCCCCTTTTCTGTGTTTCAGAGCTTGTGGGGGGAATAGAGGTTCATAATTGTACTTCAGAGTATGAGGCTCTCTCTTATATGTGGTCTGGGCTAAAAGGCAAAAAACTGCCTGCCCTGTCCCTCAAAATAATTTCCAATTACTGAGAAATCTCACTCCACACTGGCCTCTCCTTGTTTAAGAACAAACAGTGCCTCGATGCTGGTGAGGATTTAAACCCCACTAAACAGCAGCTGATTTCACATGAGAACTACAAATTTAGTGCTCTCTGTGCTCTCAGAAAAGAGATCTGAATTGGTCAAAATTTCCTTCCCGATCTGTGCACACACAGGGACTGATGTGGCTGGATGATGAGGGTGTTAAAGCCAGCTTTCCCTCCCATCTTGGCAGACACCGGCTTATTCTTTACCCCAAATCCTTACAGTTCATTTTTTTAAACCTCTTGAGCAACTTATCTTTCAGTATCTCTCTTTGGAGCCTCCCATTCATCACGGCTAATTGTGGGCTGCCAGCACCCAGAGGGGATTCTGCAGCTCGGGCTGGTGTCATGGTCTGGTGGATGGCATGAGGGGAATGGCTGAGGCTGGGCTGGCATTTATCATCTCTGAGAAGGGCTTGCTTGAAAAAATAAAGAGGCAGAGTCTGGATGGATGAAACAGAGTCAAGGGCCCACACAGCAAGTCTGCAAAATCCTACCAGGGGAAGGAAAACCATTCCCTTCTTTTCAGCAGATTGGGAAGCACTGGAATTCCTTGGAGTGGGACATGGCAGGGACAGCAGAAGCTGCAGCTCCTGGCAGTCCCTGGGCTGCCTCATGCTTTCTACAGCATGAGGGATTTTTGGGATTTTTCTCCCCCCCTCCACTTCAATAGAGAAAGGGAATAAGGTTTTATATCCTCTTCCCCACTGTTTCACTGAACACCAGCCTTTCTGCAGGAAGAAATTATCTTCAGCTAAGTTTTGTTTGGAAGGAAGAAATAAGCATTTTGATAACCTCTTTGATATAAGGGAGGATGTTGATTTCTACATTTTTTTTTATATCTTATGATAGCTCTTAACCTCCAAATGTTTGTCAAAGTCAGTTAAGAACAGGGAAGGAAGCAAAGTGCCCGGGGGTCCTGCAGCTGGGACAAGGCAGGTTTGTCACTGCACGGGAGGTGCTTCAGCCCTGTCCTTAAGGACCTCTGTGTTCAGATGGATTTTCCATCCCTGCCTTGCTCCATGGCCTGAGCAGCCTCCCCCAGCCCAGGGTGCCATCCAAACTCATCCCTGACACCGTGGCCTGTTCCTGGTGTTCCTGCTCTCAACCAGCCAGGCCAGGTTGCTGCTCCATGCCCGAGGGCAGGTGTTGGGGTTCACTGAACATCCATGGGAATGAAGAGATTTCTCCCACCTCCCACAGGTTCTGGAGCACGTGTTCAGAGGCAGAGGCACCCCCTCCTCTGGGAGAGCAGGGGGAGCAGAGCACCCCGAGCCTCCAAACAGCCGATGGCAACCAGAGCGCTGAGAGCGGCTGCACAGGGTGGGCAGGGGAGAGCCCCAAACCAAGCCAGAAAATCCAGCCTGGAGGGAAAAAAAAAGGCAAAACCCACAAAGCTGAAAGGCAGAGTGCAGTAAGAGTGAGTTACCAGGAGATTTTGAAACACAAAGCCAGAGCTAGCCCAGAAGGAATGTACACAGAATGCATGAAATCTCTGCTCCTCCTCTGACAAAGAGCGTTTTGCAGTGCCTCATGCCTGTGCCTTCCCTCTCCTGTGGCTGTGGGGAGGGGGCTGAGGGCAGGGCTGCAGGCTGCCAGCCATTGATGTCTTCTCCAAAGGCACCCCGAGCTCTCCTCGCTGCTGAAAACCCCAAAGCAAATCGGAGGGATTCACCCAGAGCATCCTCAGGCAAAGGAAAAAACAAATCTGGAGCTCCCAGGAGGACCTGCAGCCTTGGCACCTCCCTGTGTTTCCCACAGTGGGGACATTCCAGGACATTCCAGGGACATTATCCACAGCAAGGGGGTCCCAGAGACGAGTGGGGTTCAGCAGGGATGGGCAAATCCCAGGGATGGCCACAGCCCAGGGAAGGTGGCAGCCAGAGGTGACGTTTCTATCCAAAGTATAAAAATGTGTCCTCACCAGGCACCTCATTCCCAGGGAGAACTCCAAAACTCTTCCTTTCTACCATTCCTCAATCTCCAAGGGCACTGGGTGGTCCATGCAGGGCTTGGTGAAGCAAACCATGCTTGGAAAGGCTCTTCTGCAGATGCTGCTCCCTGAGTTGTCCATGTGCCCTGGGTGGGATGAGCTCCCTGGACACTGCACCATCTCTGAACTTCAGGTGTTTTCTCCTGCTTGCTCATGCCCTGTCACCTGTGCCAGTGCTGGGGTCCCAGCGCCCACCTGGCTCCTCTGCTCACCTCACCTCTGCAGGAAAAGCCAAACTCCATCACCCCAGCCAGGCCATAACCGTATTTGACCTTTCATTCTGAGTAGCACTGTGATTTGGTCACAATCCTAATCCATCTCTTTGGCACTGAACTTCCAGCATCTCTCTCCCTTAAAATTCCCTGGAGGCCACTCACAGGCCTGGAGCTGCTGCCATCTCCCCATTGTCTGACCACAGCAAAGACTTAAAAGCTGCTGTTCTGAAACATTTCAGCAAAAAAAAGAGAACATTATTAACAGCAAGATGATAAGACTTGCAGGTTTCAAAGGCAGGAGACATGAATGATTCCTTTTCCTAAAGAATGAGACCCAATGAAAATGCAACATTTCCTTCAGAAGGGAGAGCTCCCTCTCAGCCAGAAGGAGGCCAGGGAATGGCACGTGCTCCTGGTGGTCCCCAGCGAGGAGGGCTCTCCCTGCACAGAGGGTCTGCACTGCACCCCCTCAGCCTCCCCTCTGCAAGGATGGCAAACCAGCACTGCAGAGGGAGGCTGGTGGCTTCTGTTTGCCAGAAGGCCATTAGGATAAAAGGAAAATCCCACTTAGCAGAAGTCATGAATTTCCCAGAGTCAGGCTCTTGGCACTGGTGGGGACGGGAAGTGCTGATCATTAATGGATGAGCTGAATGATTTCCTCCCTGGGTGCCTCTGAGATGAGCAGGAGAGGAACATGGAGCAGGGTCTCCTCTCCCCAGGGTGTCCAGGGGGTGGTGGCATTAACCACAGGGCCCTGGCCAGACCTCACTCCCTGCAGCTGCATTCCCAGGGGGTGCTCACGGGCAACCCAACCTTCAGCTGGGCCACCTCCCAGAAGAGGGGTGGGCTTGTCTTCCCCTGCCTCAGGGCAAGAGTGGGAGAACTTTGAGTCCCTTCCAGTGCCTGAAGGACTCCAAGAGAGCTGGAGAGGGACTTTGGACAAAGGCCTGGAGGGACAGAACAGAAGGGAATGGCTTCTCACTGGTAGATGAGATATTGGGAAGGAATTCCTGGCTGTGAGGGTGGGGAGGCTCTGGCACAGGGTGCCCAGGGAAGCTGTGGCTGCCCCAGCCCTGGCAGTGTCCAAGGCCAGGTTGGACAGGGCTTGGAACAACCTGGGCTGGTGGAAGGTGTCCGTGCCCATGGCAAGGGGTGGGACAGGATGGGCATTAAGGTCCCTTGGTCCCTTCCAACCCAGCCATCCTGTGATTCCATGAGTCTGTGAACATCATCACAGGGCAACCACGGGGTGCCCAGCCCCTCTCAGCACCCCAGAGCTGCTGCCTGAGCTCCCCAGCTCACTGGATCCAGCCAGGTGAGGCAGGATCAGCTGCTCCCCGCCCTGAGGAGCCTGCACAGCACATGCTGAGCTGTTTAGGACAAAACCTGTTGCCTGGCAGGCAGAGATCCACCTGCAGGCTCTGATGGATGGAAAGTGTTTAAGTGAGAGCGTGGCAGCCCCAGGACAGCCAGCCCAGCTCTCCTCCATCCCTGCACTGATTTATTCCCTTCTCTGCCGCCCCTAATGCTCCTCTCAGCTCTGCTTGGCTCAATGCAGCACAAATTAACAGAGCCCACAAAAGCCCTCTGAAGCCATTCCCCTGATTAACAGGCCTGTAGTGCTGAAAGATATCTTCATTTTCCTAACCTGGCACTGAATGGATGGCAGCCACGGAACTGCAGCACGTCATTCCCCAAAGGGAGGAGTGGCATGGATTTTTCTATACTGTAGGAATTGCCAAAGATTGAGACAAATGACTCAAGAATCAAAAAGGGGAAAGAGGAAAGCTGAGGAAGGGTGGAAAAAACGCTGCAGGACTCCCTGGGGACTGAGGGCTGGGCAGTGGTGGCCCAGATTGTGACCTGCTGTGGCTCTGTCCGTCCACCTGGGCTGTGCAGGTCAGAGCTCTGCCCTGGGGCTGGCCCAGGGACACTGGTGGCTGCAGCTCCTTGTGTCCCTGTCTCAGGAACCAGCACATTCATCAGGAGCCAGCAGGGCAGTGACACACGTGTCCCTTGGATCCGTTAAATACGAAGTTGGAAAACACCTCCGAGCCCAGCGTGTCCGGCCCCTGTGCAGTGCCAGGGCTTACACAGCTGCTGCTGCCACATCACTGGGGTTTTCTTTTCCCTCCTGGCCATGGTGGGGCCTCCAAGCAGGGTCATGAGTCCTGCCTGGCTCCCACCCAGGGACAGTTCCTCAGCTGGACCCCTGAGTGCCAGCCAGGCTGGGAGCAGAACGGGGGCAGCAGCGGGGTGGGGCAGCGCTGCCTGGCCATTCCCAGGTCCTCACCAAGCTCCATTTTCACTCTGTCATAGGGACCAAAACCCCAGGATATCCTGGGATTCATTCAGGGTGAGAACCCTCCCTGCACAGGAGGTCTGGGAAGGTCTGGAAGCTGGGCTTAGGCCACTTAGTGGCTCTCCAAGCACTTGACCCTGGGATTTAATGACTTACCGGGCCTGGCTGCACCTCCTGCATCTCTCCAGAATTATGCAGAGGCTGTTCTGTGCTCCAGAGGAATCCTGGGGGTGGGGAGTGAATCTTCCAGCTGTCCCCTGTGCTGGGACTGGGGCAGCCCCACCGGCCACGTTTTCTGCTGTTCCCCCTCTGCAGCCACGTCCTCACCCCAGATAACCCCAGCCAGGGGAGGGGAGGAAGCACTCCGGAGCCAGATAAAGACAGAGGGATTATAAGGTGTTTATGCTTTTGCAAAATTAAAGTCCTGAAGGTGAGACAGGTTTACATTGGCACAGAATGAATGGTTTGATGCAGCACAAGGGGACAGCAAGAGCAGGGAGCGGGGCCATCCATCAGCCCGCGCCGATGGCACAGGGGAAGGAGATGCCGGCATAAATCAGGCCCTGTGCAGGAAATAAGCAGGATGGATGACAGGCAGGAGCTGGTGATCTGTTATTCCCACCGTGCCAGGAGATGCAGGAAACGTGGCTGGGTGAGTTCAGGTCTCGTTCCAGCTCTGGGATGAGCCTCCCCTGCTCCGCCAGGATGGGGCTGCAGAGCAGCTCTGGGATGGACACTCTGCATGGACACCCACACGGGGCACAGCAGGACCTGGGGGCTTCACCCCCCTCCTCTGGGGGTGTCAGTGCCAGTGCCATCTCCACAGCCTTGGAGAACTGAGCCCAAAAGGAAGCAGAGGAGGTTTTCCTTCCCGTGGATAGCGGCTGAAGGGGATTAGGAGTCTCTCCTGTCCTTCTGGCATCTCTGCATTGCTCTCCCTCCCTGCCAGCGTGCTCCAGCTCTGCTTTGGGGATGTGGGCACTCTCCTGAGGGAGATGAGACAGGAGCTGGGCTGCTGCACAGGCTTGGGCCCATCTCTAGTGTGCAATTCCCTAATTTTGAGACTTTGGGCTCAGTTTCTCTGTTATTCTCCAGACCTCCCCAGCAGTTCCTGGTGCCGCTCTGACTTCAAAGGGAAATGAGACCTTACACGTTTAATTGAGGCAAATTTCCTCCCTGTTGTCGGGTCAGCAAGGGGGGATTAATGGGGGCCAAGGCTCAGCCCTCTGGGGACACCCAAACATTTCAACACATGGGGCAACCCTGGAAGGTGGAAAACAGGCGATGGGGAGCTGGAGGTGACCAGGGCTGATCAGGAGCAGCTGAGACACATAAATCTCTCCAGACATCAAGAGCTGCAACCTCCCCCCACCTCTTTATTTAGGCTGTGTTTTTTGAATGTAACCTGAAGCAATTAAGCTCTTTCATCAGATGTCCTGCCTTCAATTTACCTCCTGCTTAGCGATAGCACCGGCAGAGGAAGGACGTGGGAGGCTCTGCAGCCTTGCACGGGTCTGGATGTGGGCACAGACAGCTCGGGTGTGCCCTGCTGTCCTGGGCCGTCCCTGCAGCTCCGCCACTTCCCGCAGCAGCCCTTGCCTGGGGTCACCTCTCGGGAGGGAAGCAGCTCGGGTGCCTCACACGCTGTCCCCCCGTGTCCCCTCCCCTCTCCCGGTGCCTGCCCCTGCCATTCCCGGGGGATGAAGACGAGTTTTAGCAGAGAGGGACGAGGTGTCGGCGTGGCTGTGGCGGCAGCTCCAGCCCTGTCCCGGTGGGATGCTCCCGGGAAGGAGGAGAGCACCCCAGCCCTGCCGAGCTCCTTCGCCCTGCACCGACAGAGCCAGTGACAGATTGTGCCTCACCCGGCCAAGGTGTGAGAGGGGACACTTTGTTTGGACAGTTTAGGGTCACTTCCAGGCTCCCGGAGCTCCAGCTGCTGGCAGCCCCGCAGGGACCCGACCCCTGCTCCTAGAGGTCCAACCCCCGGGGCCGCGGTGCTGACACCTCCCTCCTGCCTTGGGGCGGAATTTTGGATGGGTTTCCCCCCACCGAGCCACCCCAGCCCCGAAGGTCTCCTGCTGGCAGCGCTGGGACGCGGCTGCTCCCAGCAGCCATCCCCGATCCTCGCTCCTCCCAAAGCAGAGGGGACAACCCAGCCCCGGTGGGGTTTGGGATCGCCCTAAAGGATTTCGGATCCCACAGAATCACTGCCTGCCGTGGTGAAGGCAGCGAGTCTCGCTCTTGCCAGGGGAAGTGGCGATGCCGCCGCCGTGCCAGCCCCGCGGGCAGCGCGGGCGGAGGGCGCAGGGGCCGAGCTGGGCAGGAAAAGCCCCCCCTCCCCCTGATTTGAGTGCTCAGCCCCTGCTGCGAGGCTGAAGCCCACGAACATTAACCCTGAGGCTGTAAAACCTGACTCGGTGTTTAACAGCCACACGGCGAACCACAGCGAGCCGAAAAACTGCGCGGAAATTCCCAAGCCAAGGACTGCGACTGGAATTAATTAGTTCTTGCTCTGACAACCTTTTCTGGTGCCACCAGGTGGTAACAACGTGCAGGAGCCGGCTGTCCCTTCGTGCCACCCGGTCCCGGACAGCTGCTCTGAGGCACTGGTGGGTGGGAAGCAATCTCTGCGCCCCGGGACATCCATCTCCAGGGAGCAGCGGCGGAGCAAAAATCCTCCCCGCAGCCTTGTATGGCGATGGGGAAATGCTTTTGAAGGATGGAGGGATCTTAGCTGCTACCGAATGTCAATTTTCTCGAAAGCTCTTTGGAGAAAAAGGACTTTGCGTGAGCCCCGAGCACGGCGGTGCAGCGTGGGGGAGTCCCGGTGGTCCTGCCTGACCAGCCGCTGCGCTGGTGGAGCCGTGTCCTCGCTGTGACTGTCCCCAAAACAGGCACCCACAGACGGGGGACACGCCAGGTTTTCCTGGGGAAACCCCGAGCCTGGTGCCCCCAAGCAGGGGAGGGAGGGGAAGGCTGGAGAGGGGAAGGGCAGCAATGACCCGAGCGCTAAACGCTCCATGCTAAAGGTTCTTTCCGGGCTTTTCCCGAGCCCTGGTTGCCCCCGGGCGAGCGGAGCCGCTCAGGGCGCTTTTCACCCGCCGGTCCTGCCCGGCCCCTGCCCGCCCCGCTCCACCTCCCGCGCTCCTGCCTTTGCTTCTTCCAGGAGCAAGAAAGTGAAAATCCTTTGATGTCAGGAAGCGATAGAGAATATTTTCTGCTCCCAAAATAAAAGATACAATTTTCTAAGCATCTCCTCTCCTCCTGGGGCCCTCCCACCTTTCCCATCCCTTGTTCCCTGCTCTTCCCGCCCCGCTCCCTGCCCAGGTGAACTCCTGGGCAGAACCGGTTGTCATCTTTTCAACAACTCGTTTTTCCCTCGCTCCGAGCGTGCAGCGAGCGGCTCTTAATGTTTACACACCTCTGGCTCTGGGGTGGGAGGTGAAACAATCCTGGCTTTCATTCCATGGAGGGCACCGGGAGATGGGGCAGCCCCGGCCGTGGTAGCCACCACAGCGCCGGGGATGGCCAAGCTGCTCCTCCCCAGGGACCCCCACGCTTCCCCTGTGCCAGGATACAGCTCTGCCTCTGGGATGGCTCCTCCTCCGCAGGGAAATGCCTGAGGAGATCCTGGACATCACCTGCCCATGGCCACTGGCACATCCCTGGGTGTCTCCCCACCGTGGAGGGTCCCATCCCTGATATCCCACGGCGGTGCTGGCTGCAAGCTGAGTTTACCAGGACTGGTGCAGGAGCGTGGGCTGCCAGCAGCCCCTCCCTGAGCCGTTTTGTGGTTTATTAAAGGCTGAGCCCATCCCAGCCATCCTAAGCTCAGGATGTGACCCCACTCCCCTGCAGCTGTGGTGTCTCAGAGCCTCTGAGCTGGTGACTGGAAAGGAGAACTCTCTCTCGTGTAGCAGGATTGTCTCCATCCAAGGGTTTCTCCTGGGAGCTGTGCTCTGGGATCTCACAGCTGTGTGTTTGCGAGGCTGCCCCGATGGAGTGTCAGAGATGGCAGGTCCCTGTGTGTGCAGGGCACATGGCCCATGGCCCACGCCCAGGCAGAGACTTCTGCTGGTCCTGAGCCCCGGAATGTCTCCTTCCCTGGGTCCTTGGAGCCTCCTGACCCCGCTGAGCACTGCACAACTCGTGCTGTGGGGGGCTGACAGACTGACCAGGTGTGATCAGGTGTGATCAGCTGGGTGATGAGAGCCCCCCAAGACCTTCCCACAGAGACATCACCTTGCTGCAGGGGGAGTGGGAGCACGGAGCCACCGAGAGCAGTGGGCACTGCTGGGAGCGTGGGGATGGCGAGGACAGGGAGAGGACTCAGGGAACGAGATCACTGTGCCAGACCCCTCCAGGAGTGACCTGTGAGCACCCCTGGCCCTGCAGTGGGTGCTGAGCATCGCCCCTGTGCCCCCTCAGGCAGGAACAGGCTGGTTCTGCTTCGGCTGCTGCTGCAGCTCCTTTATTCATTTATCATCTTAGCCCCAGCTCTGAGACGTGACAGAAAACACACAGCTGAGGGAAAGAAGTAAAGTTTGCAGAGCAGGGTGGGATTTCTGTGCTACTTGGGGGACTGTGTCCTACTTTCTGCTGTTTCTTTCCCTCTCTGACAATACTCCAAGGGCAAAGCCTCCAAGGACCCCAAGCCCTTGACCTTCTTCGTCAGGCAGAGCTGCTCAGACGCAGCCTCCCCGACGGACCCCGGCTGGCGTTGGAATCAGGGATGTTGATTGCATTCAGATTCTAATTTACTCAACTTGCTACTAGGAAGTCATCAGAAAAGATGGTTTAAAATCATTCAGGGAAAACTCAGAGCATAAAATTTTAATTGCCACCTTGTGAAATGAGGTTCTCCCGGGCTGGCCAAGCCTGGCTGCTGTGAGGAACATCTCCTCACCAGCTTGGTTGCCGTGGGCAGGAGGATGGAGATGGGGACAAGCAGCTGCAGCAGCTGCTGCAGGATTTGATCCCTACAAGCAGTTTTGGGAAAACATTTTGCTGGACACCAGCAGCAGCCCCGGGTCAGACACTCCAGGCACTCTGCTCCCCTCAACCCCCGAACTTTCACCCCTCCAGCAAAACCCTTTTGGCACCTGTAAGAGCTGCCACCTCCACCTCTGCAGCAGGAGTGCATTATTCATGGTAGCCTGGTTAAGAGAATAATTCTGCTTGGTTTTGACTCAAAATGGCCCAGGAACAGCCTCCAGTTTTGGTGATATAATTCAAAACAGAGAATAAAAGACCCATGGGTGCGAGGCTGGTCCCTGAGCCTTGGGACTATGGCATGCTGCCTCTTCCTGGGCACACACTCCAGCCACGGAGCCCCCTGGGGCCTGTTTTTAAACAAACTCATGTAAATCCATCCCAGATAAGTTGTGAACATCTCCTTAATCCTGTCTGGCCCTGCACAATGACCTGCACCCCTCAGGTGCTGAGGGAACGGGGCAGGTGAGGGCGGGTGGAGCCAGACACGGCCTCACTCCTCTGCAGAACACCACGAGTTTGTGACTGGAAACAGGAAAAAGCCTCTGCCTTTCCTCTCATCCTCCCTCTGAGCAGGCTCCTGGCCTTACACAATTATTTATGTGCTGGAAGAGGCAAATCAAAGATCATTAAGGCGAGCCCAGCAGCAGAGAGCCAGAGCTGGAGTGGAGCTTTGCCAGGTGACCCGAGCCTGCTCCCCGCTGCCTCGGGCACCCCTGTCACCTGCCAGCGTCCCCAGGCACCTCAGAACCCACAGATCACAGCAGGCACACCTGGCTGGAGTGTGAGTGTGCCCAGGACAGCATTGATCTCTCTCACTGCAGAGAGCAGAGCTGTAATGGGCTGGGATGAGCCGGGGCTGGCAGATCCTCGAGCAGCTGGAGATCAATAGCTTTCATAAAGCAGACTGAAAAATAGGGGAGAAGCCTAATGGCACCGGAGTGCTGGGCTACACTTACACAAGAAAAACAATTTGAGGAGGACAAAATAGCAACATTGATCATGCCACTATTCCCCCATTTTTATCTTTCTTTGGGAAAGTTCTCAGCGAACTCCAGACATCACAAACCTTTACTGGAGCCCCGGTGCAAGCAGAGGCTGCTCGTGGCATTGCTGCTCTTGGCACTCCCAGAGTGTTGTGCTGGGTTTAACCCTTACTTCCATTAGGAAAATTCCCTGGGCATGCCCCTCTCCCCCTCCCTGCACTGTCAAACCTTTTGCTGGAGGGAGGAAGAGCATGTCCTGCACACAGGGAGAGGGGCAGAGCTGCTCTGCTCTTGTATCACCCTGCCCTGCCCCACACAGCTGGTGGGAGTTTTGGGGTTCTCTGTCCCTGCCAGGGAGCTGCCCTGGTGGCACCACTGTGGTCACAGGACACGGCCCCACAGCAGCTCACAGCAGGAGTTATGTGCTCAGGATTAACTCCGTGCTGTTCTTGGCAGCACCTGACCAGATGATTTATCTTGGAATACACCTGCCTCATTTATTATTTTTTTTAGAGATCTGTTCTGCAGTTGTGGATAAGTTCTGCCAAACAATGCTGGACTGGGGTTTTCTGTGGGATGCACCAAGCAATTCCTGAAACCAGGGGCCATGTCAGAGTCTGTGGGAGAGTGTCCAGCTTGTCATGGACTTAATAAAGTTTATTGAGTCTTTCAGCCTTTAGAGTCTGCCTGATCCTTCATCAGGGCTTGCAGCTAAACTGCCAGGGAAAATGAATCTGCTGCTCAGGGGCAGGTGCCATGGATGCTAGGGCAAGGCTGGCAGGAGGGCTGGGCAGAGAGGAGGAGGTGACCACAATGAGAGCTGGGTCACAGCCAGGGAATCTCAGCTTCCAAAGGAACAATTTGCAGAAGCTGCCATGGAAGTTACTGTGAGGTCAAAGTGATAAAGCAGAACCCAGTGGTTGGGTAAAGCAGTTCAGGAGAGATTTGTCTGCCATGGAAGGAAGACTCATGGCAGGATTTGCTTGGTGGCAGTACCAGAGAGATGTCCTGAGACTGTGAGGTGGTGGAAAGCCCAGGGAGGCTTCAGCAAGAGAAGAGATCATGGAATCATGGAATCCTAGGATGGGTTGGAAGGAACCTTAGAGCCCATCTCATTCCAGCCATGGGCAGGGACACCTTCCACTAGCCCAGGCTGCTCCAAGCCCCATCCAGCCTGGCCTTGGACACTTCCAGGGATCCAAGGGCAGCCACAGCTTGTCTGGGCAGCCTGTGCCAGGGTTTTACCACCCTCATTTTAAAAAATATATCCAATCTAAGCGGACCCTCCTTCAGTTTAAACCCATCACCCTTGTCCTGTCAGACCTTCCCCTGCTTCAGTCACGGCTGAGAGCAACAAAGGGGGACAAACCCAATCCTCACCCTGCCTGCAGCCTCATGTGCTGTTTCCCTGGACCTGGGGCTCTGTGCTGGTGTTTTGGGGGGTGCACAGCTGCCCTGGGGACACTGCTCCCAGAATCCTGGGGCAGGAGGGCACTGCCAGAGCTGTCCTGAGCCAACCTCTGCATCAGCCTCCTCATGGAGAGATCCTGGGAGAATCCTTGGGGACTGAAAATCACCCAGGCAAAAACCCTTGTGAAATGTCTCCTTTCTATCACTTCAATCCCATCCATTCTCCCCAGAGCCACAGGAGAAAAAAGAGCCCATCTGTTTGGAATTTGCTTTGAAAAGGAAAACCAACCTTCTGGGACAGCATCTCCCAGCGCCTGCTCCTCATCCGCTGATCTCCGCAACCTTGGCACACGGAGCATCTCAGCAACGATTTTTCAGCACACCCGAGTGCAGGAGAGAGCCTGATTTACAATTATCCTTCAGTTACAAAGGTAATTTTAACTGGGATTAGCTGATCCTGTAAAGTAATTGAAGCCAGGAGGTCTGGGGCTGCTGCGCTGTTATTATCACCAGATGCCATCGGAGAAACAAAGGGTGAGGGCTGTCTCCAAAAGTGCTTCTCAAAACCTTCCAATTCCATCTCTCCAGGTATGAAGGGAGGGTGAAATCTGACAGGCAGGGAGAGGGGGAGAGAAGTGTAGGGATGAATGAGCAGAGATCCTAAATGGGTCAGGATGGACAAAGGGAAGGTGGTGAGGAAAAGGGCTGCTCGTGGGCTGCACTCCTGCCCAGGGACCTCTCTGCAGCCTGCTCTGTGCCCAGGGAAGGGCTGTCTCTTCCAGAAGGTACTAATTATCCCTTTTAGATAAAGAAACCATCCTGCAATTAAACGAAGGAACACCCTCTGCCCTCACCCTCTGGGATACTTTGATACATTCGCAAATGCTGCAGCTGCATTTGGGGTCACCAGCCCAGCTGGCACCCCTGGCCCTCGCTGCCAGCTCTCCCCAAATCAGAGAGCCCTCAGGGGCTCCCAGGACATTGGTGTTGCTGTCCCAGCTCTGCTTGGAGCGGGGCTGCTCATTTGGCACCGGCCCCAGCGTGTCCCTGCAGTGAGCACTGGCTTGTGCAGGAGTTCACTGAATTGCTTGGGGGGTTTTGGCTCCTGTGAGAAATCACCAGATCCCACAGGTGATGGTTAGTGGGAACAGGAGCACGGGCAGGAGTGTGGGCAGCACAGAGGGAAGGGCTGGGAGCTGCCTCAGCCTCTCCCTGCAGCACCCCCAGGCACACCAGGGTTCAGCCTCCAGCCTGGCAGAGCCACCCCAGGGCACAAGGGACCCTCAGCCTGGCAGAGCCACCCCAGGCACAAGGGACCCTCCAGCCTGGCAGAGCCACCCCAGGGCACATCCCAGGACCCATCCCAGGACCCATCCCAGGACCCATGGGAACATCTGACTGGAGCAGCTGGGTTCTCTGACAGGGGCTCCACTGGCACCTGCTGCTTGGAGTGCCCAGATTGTCCCCCTGGGGCAGCAGCTGGGTGGCATTGCTGCCACACCTGAGGGGGGTTTAGCTAAAGTGCCTTCAGATACCCTCAGAGCAAAGTGGGACCAAGGCCCTTGTGGGACCAAGATGTGTTCAGCTGAGATATTTCTGCTTGTTCAATAAAGCAAAAGAAGCTTTAGGACAGTTCAAGTGCAATTGAAGCCGTCATGTCCCAGACGTGGGGGACAGTCCTGTGTAATCAGATTACAGCAATTCCCTGACAGGGCCAGATCTGATCCTAAACTACACGTCAAGGTCACTTCAACTCCACACCAGAGGGAGAAAAATCCCAAACACAATCAGGAAGAAATCACAATAAAAAAGGAATTGCTTCTGCTGGGATTGCAACCAGCAGCGATCGCTGTGATTTGCACTAATCAAGGCCAGCCCGGCCCCGTCTGCTGGAATTATCTCTCCCACTAATCCCCAATGTGTTTCCTATTTGGGCTCTTCTGGGCTTCCCTGTGGAGCAGCCTGGGTGAGCCTGTGCTGGAACTGGCAGGGCTGGAGCTTTCCTTCCCAGAGGAGCACCTGGGACCACTCCAGTGCACTGGGACTCTGGAGAAGGGTGACAGGGGGATGCTCCCGCTGGAGGCCCTACATCCCAAAAACAGGAGCATCCCAGTCCCCAGAGGGAGGAAAACCCTGTGGCTCCCAGAGCTTCTGGTCTCTTATTTTAAGGTCAGAGCAAGGAACTGTGTCCCCCCCACAGCACTGCTGGGGCAGAGGGAGGCTCAAACACAGCCAGGAGCCTTCCCCAGCAGCACAGGGAAAGGAGCAGGACCATCCTGAGGTGTCCTGTCATCCTCATCTTTAACCAGATCAGAGGGAAAAGGGACTGTACAGGTAAGCCTTTATGGTGATTTGGTTCTTCATAAAAACGATTTTGTTTGCAGCACAAAACCATTTGTCATGGAAAAAGGAAAAAATAAACCAGGAAAAGGAAAAGGGAAAAAGAAAACCAGGAATGTTCCTGAAAGACAAAGGAAGGCAGTTTCTGCTGCTCCACAGCTGCACCACACTGTCCTCTCACCCCTCTGGCTCTGCAGTGCCCCTTAGGAAAACAGCTCAGTGCTCCCAGCACCATCCCCACCAGTGGGGCAGCAGCACAGTGGGAACATGGAATCCCCATAGTGGCACGGGTGACAGACTTGGTGGGTGTCCCCCTGGCACTGCCTGGTATGGCTGGTGTGTCCCCTCACCCCTCAGTGAAGTTCCACAGGCTGTCCTGGGAAGCCCCTCCATTCCTACCCCATCCATCCATCCATCCATCCATCCATCCATCCATCCATCCATCCATCCATCCATCCCTCCCCTGCTGTTTATCTGGCCCAAACACGGGCTGGCAGTTGGAATTTGCATTATTCCTTGTTTGTTATTCTTTACCCTGAGCAGTCTCAGCCAGCGACTCGGGGAGCACAAACCCCGCGGTGGCCTCGGGACACAGCTGTGACTGCTGGTGGCTTGGGGGGCCTGGGGTTTTCCCCTGGGGGGGCCACGCTCTGGGACAGCCCCATGCAGCCCCATGTGACACGTGGCAGAGCCAGGGCTGGAGTGAGCAGCTGTGGTGGCTTGTGTGTACACAGAGTGACGTGAGAGTCATCACGGGCACCAGCAGGGATCACCCAGCACTGGCACAGCTGGATCAGTGCCAGGAGGTGTGGGAGCAGGGCTGGTGATGCACTGGCACAGCTGGATCAGTGCCAGGAGGTGTGGGAGCAGGGCTGGTGATGCACTGGCACAGCTGGATCAGTGCCAGGAGGTGTGGGAGCAGGGCTGGTGATGCACTGGCACAGCTGGATCAGTGCCAGGAGGTGTGGGAGCAGGGATGGTGATGCACTGGCACAGCTGGATCAGTGCCAGGAGGTGTGGGAGCAGGGATGGTGATGCACTGGCACAGCTGGGATCAGTGCCAGGAGGTGTGGGAGCAGGGCTGGTGATGCACTGGCACAGCTGGATCAGTGCCAGGAGGTGTGGGAGCAGGGCTGGTGATGCACTGGCACAGCTGGGATCAGTGCCAGGAGGTGTGGGAGCAGGACTGGTGATGCACTGGCACAGCTGGATCAGTGCCAGGAGGTGTGGGAGCAGGGCTGGTGATGCCCTCGGGAGCAGGACTGGTCATTCCCATGGGAGCACCCAGTGCTCTGGGCTGGGTGACAAGGCAGGGATTGGTCACGGGTTGGACTCAATGATCCTGGAGATCTTTTCCAATCTTTCAGGGATTCTGGGATTCTGTGACTGGTCCAAAAAGGGCTCTGAACAGCTTAGCAGGGCTCCACTGGGTCCTGGCTCATTTGACACAGGGGTTTTGGCTCTCTGTTGGCCAGGTAATGAGCCCAGTGCCAGCTCTGAAATAACCCAAACAACTCTCACTGTGCCAAGAGGCTGCACGATCTTCCAGACCTCAAATCCAGGAGCTCCAACACAGCATGAGCTGGAGGCAGAAGCAGACTTCCTGCAGAAGATAAACTTCCCCACTGCACCTGTGTCCCAGGGGAGGCAGTGCCAGGACAGTGGACAGGAGACTTTTCCTTTTGCTGTGAAAAGCTGGCAGAGACAGGACCCACCGGCACGGAGAGCTCTCCAAGGGCACTCAGTGCATCCAGTACAACCCTTTGCCAAAAAAAAAAAATGAATCAGGTAAAACCAATCTGAGAAGAATTGAAGGGAAGTGTGATCCATTCACCAGTGGAGTGTGAGTGATGTCCACAGCCAGATTCTCTGAGTAAACTCTCCATCATGGAATATTCATTCATCTCAGCTGCTTATGAGGAAAGAGTAGAAAGCTGAAAATGTTCCAGTGCCAATTATTTATTGAAGGGATGATCTCCTTGGCAGGCTCAGAACACTCAAGCACAGTGTTTATCCTGTCTTCCTTGGGAGAGGCTGGATCAGCAGAAATGGGGAAAATCTCTGCCGGTGTTCAGGCTGAATTTCCCTGTGTTGAGTTTCATCACCTTTATTCATAGCTCCACTGCTTTTGGGCCATTCTGGACAATATTTCTTCCTTTTCAGTGTTTACACCCTTCAGATATTCCTAGACACCCATTATATTCCCTGTTAGTCTTCTCTGGGCCTGGCTGTATTTCCTTATTTTAATCTTCCCCCATCATCAATCCCTCCTGCCCCTTCATCATCTGTGCCTCTCTTCCCTGAATTCCCTCTGATTTGTCGACATCACTCTTGTTTATGATTCCGAGATCTCATTTAGCATTTGATTTCTGCCAAAAATAAAATTGAGCTTGATTGTTTTCGCTGATGACTGAAGGAGACATGAATTGTTGCTTGGAAAACAGTCCTTGAGACAGCAATATGTGAGGGAGGGAAAAGCAAGGCAGCTCCATCAGGCAGACAAACACCCAGATAATGTCGGCTCTGGCTCGATTGGATCTTGGGAGCTGGGACGTGCTGACAGTAATAGCCCCCACTATTGGAGTGTTTAGCTTTTAAACAGAAATGGGAGTTATAACTCAGGCCCTGGAATAAATCACCAGGCCAGGAAAATCTCCCAGATACAGGCCTGCACAATAAACTGGGCTGAAATCCCTCATCCTTGAGGAAAGGAGCAAAACTGCAGCTTCTTTCGAGTGGGAAAGTGAGGGGGGGTTGAGTCAGATCCAGCAGTTTGGTCACTGAGACCTGCAGCTGGGAAAGTCACAAAGGGTTGTGGTAGGGAACGTCTGAATTGCCACAGGGCTGGGAAAAAGAGTGGCAAAGGGCAAAGAGAGACTGCAGAAGGATCTTCATCCATGGAGGGACATCCAGCCTGGCCACCCTGGGAGCAGCACTGGGACTGGCACTCACTGCCCACCCCTCTCAGGTGTCTGCCTGCACCTGTACCTGCATCTACAGCTTCATCTGCACCTACACCTGTACCTGTACCTGCACCTGGATGGAGCTGTGGGGTGGTGCTGCAGGGTCTCCATCATTTCTGGCTACCAAGTGATGTCATTTCTGTCTCCAAATGCTGGTTTAGGGACCTGGTGTTGCTCCTCTGGATGACCAAAAACCGGATGGCTCCAGCCTGTGACTCTTCCAGGCGTCTCCTCGTGGCTTCCCTGAGGAGGACTGACCTCCCTGCCAGTCTCACCATGACTGGCACTGTCCCCTGGGATCTCTTCAGCCACCACTGGGACAGTGCTGCTCCACACACGGAATCACAGAAGGCTTGGGGTTGGAAGGGACTTCATCTAGTTAAAGTATTCCGTGATTCCATGGTTTTACTCCCTTGGGAAGTCACGGTGTGCCCCTGCCCTGGGACCCCCGGGCAGAGGGCAGGGAGCAGCAGTGGCCATCCCGTATCCGTGCAGGATCGGGGGCTGAGGAGCAGCACCGCGGGAGAGGGGCGGCAGTCCGGAATGCTGTCCCCGTGCTGGAGCACATGAAACCCCCCCGGATCTGAGACCCACATCCACCCACCGAGCAGGTGGGGGCCGGTTTCCCCTGGGAAGCAGCTACCTTCCAGGGAGACCCGAACAGAGGATCTGTATCTGCGGGGGATTTCCATTTAAATGCTCCTTGGCAAAATCCCCTTAAAAGGCTGCTGATGACTCGTGGAAAGCTTTGGAAAACATGCTAATTACTGGGAAACAATGCTGCATCTCCATGGCTAGAGACCCTCTGGTTCCCTCCCTCCCTTCCCGGCACCACCAGAGGCATTTCCATGAGAAGGGCAGCTTTGTCTCTCCGGGCTCTTCGTGCTGCTTATTCCTGCACCTGAAGTCAGGCTCCGAAGTGTGGGATCCCTCAAGGCATCTCCACAGCAACCCCCCTTCCCTCCCCCGAGCAGGGCTTGGGACAGGGAGCTCCTGTCACGCCCGGAGTGGGACAATTAGGGACGGGATTCATTAGCGCTATTACTATGCACGGCGTGTGCTGCAGCAGCATCCCAAAGCTGCCGTCAGGATCAGGTGTCCTGTGCGCTGGGAGTGTGTAAAACTGCTGTCAGACACAGCCCCTGCCCCTGGAAACTCGGCTGCTTTCTCCACGGAACACGTGTTTGTTTCAGCAGAGGGGAGGACCCCGGGTGTCCCTTCGCTGTCACCTCCCACCGCTCCCACCCCCCCAAGGGCTCTGTTCCAACGGGAGCATCAGCTCGGGAATCAACCCCCTGCACGGTGGAAAAAGCCGTGGTACTTCATGGCTTCAGCTCTGTTTGGTTTGTTTTGCAGTGGCAGAGCTGGGATGGGATGGGATGGATGGGATTTCATCCCTTCCCATGGGCAGCAGTGGCCTTTGGCTGGGGGATGAAATAGCCACGAACTTCCCCAGCAAAAGTCAAGAAAAATGTCAGAGAGAACTTGGACCATCTTGCAAGGATAATGATCCCTCCTGATGAGAGGGAGTGGAAGGGAAGGGGAGAGGACCCTGGTTTTAAACATAACCCAAATACCTTAAGGAAAACCCTAATTCTGAGTGTCTGTGCCCCACAATCCATCTGCTGCCTGTGCTGGTGTCAGAGCCCTCCTTCTCTCAGGCTTTTAGACCTGTGTCACCCTGTTCTTTTGAGATCTTCTAAACCTTCTGATGTTTACATTCTTGTAATGGAGTTTCTCACACACTTTCATGTAAATAATAATTGTTTTGCATTCTTCTCTGTAGAAGGAGAATTTTGATGGACTGTTAGTCTGACCAGTGTGGTTGGAAAGGTGACATTGTCATCCTCCAATCCACTGTCACTTTTGGAATTCTATAAATGTTGAAGTCTAAAAAACAAAGTTCTTTTTTCCTGTTCCTGTTCAGGTGCTGGAACACCGTGCGTGAGTTGTGTTATTTTGTGTCGCAGCACTGACAGACCTGCCCCGTGAGTCATGATCCTAAATAGTTCACTGGGGTAGGGATGTAGAGACATTCCCGGTTTTCTCGGGAGCAGTTGGATATTTCCCTGTTGCTCAGGGGGACAGGGACAAAGCGACAGGAGAGGAGGGAGCTGTGCAGGGAGAGAGCGGCACGGCTGAGCGGCACTGCGGGCACACGGAGCGCTCCTATCGGCCGGGGGACGGCCGGGAACACGGGATGGCAGCAGCTCCAAGATGGCAACAAAGCAGAGGGATGGCAGCAGCTCCAAGATGGCAACAAAGCAGAGGGATGGCAGCAGCTCCAGTCCCCGGGCTGGCACCAGGCAGCCAAGGCTGGCACAGCCATCCCTGCAGCAGGTGCAGTGCCAGGCATGTCTGCGGGCAGGGAGTGGGATGTGCCCGGGACATTCATTGCCCAGGCCAGCAGAGGCTTCAAGAGGAAACAATCCCATGAACGCTCACTTCCCCACACCCAAATCCCTCCTTTTTCCTAGAGAGGCAAGATCAACACGGCTTTGCATCCCAGCAAGGGATTAACCATCCACGGTGCCTCGATGCAGGCTGGAAACCTTCCAGGAAGTCAGCACCCTGGCGCTGCCTCTCCCTCTAAACGCCTTGGCTTCCTGCAGGAAAATGAAATCCATTAACAAGTTCCACCCCTGCTCGGAATTCAAGGCTAGAACTGTCAATGCTTTGGGAAGGAGCTAAATGGGGGGATTTCCATAACAATCAGCAGCTACAGCATTAATCCATAGTCATATTAACCTGGGATGACAAGGACACGTCTGGCTGTTGTCTCTGATGTAATCTGCCATTGTGCCCGGCCCCGCTGAGCCCGGCTTTGTGCCGGGCCTGGGCTGGGAGCAGCTCCTGAGCCCGGCTTTGTGCCGGGCCTGGGCTGGGAGCAGCTCCTGAGCCCGGCTTCGTGCCGGGCCTGGGCTGGGAGCAGCTCCTGAGCCCGGCTTTGTGCTGGGCCTGGGCTGGGAGCAGCTCCTGAGCCCGGCTTTGTGCTGGCCCTGGGCTGGGAGCAGCTCCTGAGCCCGGCTTTGTGCTGGCCCTGGGCTGGGAGCAGCTCCTGAGCCCGGCTTTGTGCTGGGGCTGGGCTGGGAGCAGCTCCTCTCCCCAGCTCTGGCCGCAGCTCAGAGATGAGAGAGAGGGGGATGCAGACAGGGGACAGCATTTGTGTGTGTGAGCATTCGTGTGTGTGTGTGTGTGTGTGTGTGTGTGTGTGTGTGTGTGCACAGTCTCTGCCCAGGCTCTGTGCCCTGTGCACGGACCGGGTGTTGGTGTTGGGCCTTGTGAGGTGTCAAATACACCTGGTGAAATGAGGGAAACGGCAGAAATTCCAGTGTGGGATCAGGGCTCTGGGAGGAAACATGTGGATGTAGCACTGGGTGGATGTGTTGGGTGCTGAGCTGTCAGAATTCAGGACATCCCTCTGGGTGCCCTGATCCCAAGCCCTGGACAGGGGGGCTAGGAAGTTCTGGCAGAAGGCCAAAGACACCTGGGAATTCGATCTTAGCCCATGGGAGAAATGACCAACTTTGTATGAAGAAGCACAAGCCACAGAGGTTTAAATAGAGTGATAGTGAATTGAGCACAGGGTGAAAAATATAATTTTGGGGGTCTAGGAGACAAGATGGAGGATTTGAATGTTGTCCTGTCCTTCTTCTTTCTTCTTCCTAGCCTCCATCTTATGGGTGATGTTGGCCCTTTTGGATTGGTTTAGGGTAGAAGTAGACAGTCTAACATAGGGGATAGGTGTTGGAAAATAATGATAAACAATGTACATCTAATTCATAGTATAAGACACGGACACAGCCCAGGGGCAGGCAGTGCACCTGGACTCGACCTGCTAGACAGAGCTCTGTGGGTCAAAGAAAGAATGTTACAGATAAGAGAAAATAAACAACCTTGTGAACTACTGCTGAAGAACTCTGACTCTTTCTTCAACTGCTGGGCTGTGAGAAGAGACTCTCGGGGGCATCCTGACCCCAGGAAACCCGAGACTCAGCGTGTTGTGGCTGCTGGGCTCTGTCCCTGTGGATCTGCTGGCACAGGGATGCTGCCATGCCAGGTGCTCACAGGGGGTGCTGGTGATGATCCTGGTGGTGCCAGGGCAGCTCAGGGGGATGGAGAAGGCATCAGGCCCCTCTGCTCCTTTACAGTGCTGGCAGTGTGTTCTCTGCAGGGCTGGGCAGCCCCCACTGACCCTTCTCTTTCCCTCATTTTGCTGTATTTGCTTTCCTAGAAGCAGCACCTTCTCTGTGTGGAAGGATTAGGACATGGATACAGAGCTGCAGTGCCAGGACACTCCACCCCAAATGAGCCTCATTTCTGGCCCTTCTCTTTTTAAAAACCTCCCAATCCATTCCACGATTTCTGCGTTACTACTTAGTTCTGTTGTAAAGGGGGTGGAAATCGGAAACTCTGATTCACCAGGATCCTTGCACAGAAACTTCACACGCTGGAACAATTAATTATCCATTAAACCCTTTGTCTGTGTCATTGCATTGTTCCAGGCTCCCATTGAAGCCCCTCAGCCAGGCAGTCGAGCTGCCAGCTTGCCAGTGTGGTTAATCAGCTAACGAGCTTAGAAATACAACAGACACAGCAACACGGGGCTCTCCAGAGCCACCGTGCCCAAGGGTCTCCAGCCACTCCAGAAAACATGGAATTAGCCATGGATTGGCCCCAGTGTGGGCCAGCAGAGCTGTGTGAGACACGGTGCTTGGAGATGTGGCATTAAAAACCTTCTACCAGCTCCAGCATCATGGAATCAGGGAATGGCTTAGGTTGAAAAACCCATCTTGTTCCACCCCTTGCCGTGATCAGGGACACCTTCCACTATCCCAGGTTGTTCCAAGCCCTGTCCAACCCAGCCTTGAACACTTCCAGGAGTGGGGAGTCCACAACATCCTTGGGCAACCAATGTCTCAGGGCATCATGGATGCAGGGAGTGATGGGGACATGCAGGTGGCCAGGTCACACCGGGCAGTGGGGACAGTGCCCAGCAGGGCAACAGCTTGAGGGCAGCACTGCAGTATGAGGTGGATTTAATGGGGAAAAACTGCTGAGAAACTGGGAAAATTTCAACTTAGCTGAGGTTAGAGGTGACGCTTGTGTCTGGAAAGTTGTTGCTGTGTGGACAAAGTCTGGGAAAGCGGCATTGGAGGGAAGCAGGTGGAGGCATGAGATCTTTGAGGATACCTTTAATGGCAGAAATGTTGTCTCCGCTGTATTTAGGCCTTAATTACAGCAGCCATAAAGGTGTTTATTTCCTGGCGACCAACGGCGGGCCAAGCAGAGAACTCTCTCATCAGCTCTTACAAGTTTCAATTACTTTTTCTCAATTATGTTTATGTTTTCCTTGCAGCTTTTGGGAACAGCCCGTGGGCAGAGGCACTGTTCCCAGGAGGACGGAGAAGGTCAGGAGACAAAGCCAGAGGCTGGAGAGCTTTGGCCAAGGTCAATGCGGACAAAATCCAAAAATTTAATTGCAAAGCTGGATGAAGGGGTTTTAGATGACCATCAGCCAAAGCTGGAGCTTTCAGGGCAGTTTTTTAGTCCTGTCTCCCACTGGCCTTCCTGTGCCAACCTCCTCACGGCCTTTGTGTGCCCGTGGGACACTTCTTTGCCATGTCTGGGACACGTGTGGCTGTGTTTGTCATGGGCAAAGGCTGCTGGAAAAGGCTCTGCTTCCACATCCCTTTAACACAGCCATGGCCACGAGTCTCTCACAGGCTCTGGAACAACGAACAATGAGTAATAAAAGTCCAGAAATCACTCCCAGGTTTAGTCTCCCAAAGTTGAAATTTTTCCATCACTATGCCACAAACCCCCCAGCCTCAAAGCCCTGGAGAGCAGCAGAGATAAGAGCAGCTATCAGCTTGAAGAGGCTCAGGCAGATAAGCATCTTGCCTTGGAACAGCTGATAAAGCTGCAAGCTGGGAGGAATCTATGCCAGAGCATGGGAGTGAAGGGAGCCTGGGCTGGGAATGTCTCTTTGGAGAAGGGTTGTGGATGTCCTGCAGTGTCACTGACCTGTGCAGGACACCTCCCCTCCTGCTGAATCCTTGTCCCAGCCCTTCCCCTGGATGGAGCACAAGGAGCTCACAGCTCTGCCCTCGCCCCCTCCAGTCCTGCCCCTGCTCTGGCTGTTCCCTCCCTCGGCTCTCCCAGGAGTGCTCCGTGTGTCAAAGCCTTATCTGGGAGGAAACAACAATGAAATGGCCTCGAGCTGCACCAAGAGAGGCTTAGATGGGACATCGGGGAGAATTTCTTCACAAAAAGTGTTGCAAAGCATTGAACAGGCTGTCCAGGGCAGTGGGGGAGGTGCCATCCCTGGCAGTGTTCAAAAACTCTGTGAATGTGGCACTGGAGGACATGATTTAATGGTGAACCTGGTGGGGTTAAGCTGACAGTTGGACTTAATGATCTTAAAGGTCCTTTCCAACCTTAGAGATTCCATGATTCTCTTCTATGATGTCACTGGTTTTCTTCTCTGGGATTACCTCCTAATCCTGCCACAGAGGGTCCTAATCCATCCCACATCTCCTTTTGAAAGCTGCAGGGCAAAGAACTAAAAATATCCTTCCCTTTTCCCTGCAGAGGAGGGAGCCTTGGGGTGAGCAGGAGGCTGCTGAGATCCCAGCCAAGTCCAGGGAACACAGCACGGATAGTGAGGGAAGCTCTGACATTCCTGGAGCTCCACTGCTCCCAGCCCCAGGGCCATCGCTGCCACCAGGTCCTGTGGCTGTGGGGGATCTTGGCACTGGGGGTGGCAGCCCTGCCTGGGTGGATAAAGGAGCAAAAATGGGAACATGAGCAGCTCCAGCACAGTTATTCCTGTTTCCTGCCCCAGACAGCCCCCAAGGCTTGGGCACAGCTGCGTTACTGGACAGGTGAGAGCGGGGCAGCGGCACCGTGCAGGCACAAATCCCTGCCGGGACTCACGAGCGTCTCAGACTCTCACCCAGCGCCGTTTCTGTGCCAGTCTGTCTCTGGCACAAACCTCGGAGGTTCCCAAGTCCCCTCCTGCCCGGGGGTTCGTGTCCCCAGGCGGGAGCACAGAGCCTTGGAAGGGCTGGAGCGGATTTGCTGACTCTGGGAGTGTTTAGTGCCGATGGCTCGGCGCTGTTCATTAACGGGGGAAGGAGCACGTCCCCTGCCCCTCCCCCATTTCCAGACCAGGTGGAGACATGATTTATTGCACTCTTTAGTCATTATTCTCAGTTACCCAATTATGTTTTTTAAAGTTAAAAATGCAAGAACTTTGTTACGGCTGCATCTGGGGATTCTGCAGCATCTGGAAGATGGTTAGGAAAATAAAACCCAGAGGAAACCAAGAACAGCAACACCAGCAGCTTCTTGAGTGCTACCTGGCAGCAATGTCCCCACCGGGTCACGGGGTGACAGAGCTGCCCAGGCCTTGACCCCGGGCTTGGCAGAGCCAAGGGGGGCTGACACCGGGCAGGGGAGTGCCAGGATCTGGGCATTTGGTCCTGCTTAGCAGAACCTGCTCTTGCCTAAACCCAGAGCAATCAGCAGGGAGGGCTCAGCTCAAGACAGATGAGGCTGCGGTGCTGCTGACTCAGCACTTCCCCTCACTGGCTCCTGGAGCTGCCACGGTGGGTTTGGAACCTCTGGATCATCAAGGTTGGAAAAGCCCTCTGAGACCATCGACTCCAGCTGTTCCAAAGCCACCACTAAGCCGTGTCCCCAGGTGCCCCATCTAGGTGTCTGTTAAATCTCCCCAGGGATGGGAACGCCACCACTGCCCTGGGCAGCTGTGCCAGGGTTGGACAACACTTGGGGGGAAGAATTTTTCCTTAATATCCAATTAAACCTCCCCTGGAGCAACCTGAGGCCATTTCCTCTTGTCCTGTCTTGCCCTTGCCTGGAAGGACAGCAGACTTTGGGATGGCTGAAGGCTGCAGAGCCTCCAGCTCCCCACTGTGTCCCATCTATTTCAGGAGCCCAGCCTTGGAGCAGCCAGTTCCCAAAGGAGGACGCTCCTAAAATCCAAGGAATTCATTACAGAGTCCCAGGTGAGGTTAAAGTCTGGAGGGGAGAGTAATGGTACTGATTTACTCCTGCAGGTATTTTTGCCTCTCCTCTCCCCGTGTGCAGCACGTGGCATTCCTGCTGTCAGGCATTCCTTAGGTGCAGGGATATTTTTGCCTGTTTGCTGATGCTCACATTCCTCCCTGCCCGTTTCCAGGTCAGGTCCCAGCACACCTGGAGCTCCCCACCCCTTCCCTGCGCTTTCATCTCCCCAACCCACTTCCTACCTGCCTCCTCTTGGGATCTCTCCCCCTTGGCTTCCCCTCGAGGGCTGCAAGGAGGGGCAGAGCCCCCCAAAACTCCCAGTGCCTTCAGCACCTTTTCCAGCATCCCTGCAGTACCCAGTGCCCAGAACCTGGTCCTTTCCAGCAATCCAGATTTCCACAGGGTCCCTTGGAAGCCCAGCACCGGGCTCTGGTTAAAGATCACCTCAGATGAACATGTCTGGGGCACATGGAAATGGTTTTTTTCTCCCCAGCTCTCTGCTCTGCTTCCCTGTCATCGCCCCAGTGAGCTGAAAATGTCACCGCTGCCACCACAACCACGTGTGCCTGCAGAGCCCAACGAGGCACTTAATTAGGGAGGGGAAGAGATGGTTTTTTCCTGCCTGACCACATCCCACCCTGGAGTCTGCTCAGAGCCATCGATAAGCTCAGTGTCCTGGTTCACAGCCTCTTTGCAATTACAAATGGAGAAAACATAAAGAAAAGGACCTTAAATCATCTAAATTAAAGCTCTGAGAACTGTGCAGTTCCACTGCCTCAGCTCAAACAATCACAGCACCACAGCTTTTCCTTCAGCCCTGATGAAGAATTTGGGCAGGGCTCCATTTCTAGGACAAGGGAGGATGGTTTTAAATTAAAAGGTTTATTTAGGTCAGACACAGGGAAGATATTTTTTACAGTGAGGGTGGGGGGGCCCTGGCACAGGGTGCCCAGAGAAGCTGTGGCTGCCCTGCTCCTGGAAGTGTTCCAGGCCAGGCTGGATGGAGCTTGGAGCCACCTGGAAGAGTGGAAGGTGTCCCTGCCTTTGGCAGGGGTGGCACTGGATGACCATGAAGGTCCTTTCCAACCCAAACTATTCTGTGAACTCCTCAGCCAGTGCTCTGGAGATGCAAACAAAAGAACATTCTACTCCAGGGCCACAGGAGCTGCCTGCTCTGCCTGCCTCTTCTCCAGCACCCCAGACCCTCTTCTCCCTGGCAGGGAGGTGAGAAATGACTTCAATAATGCCAAGTCTCACCCCTCCCTTGAAACATATTTCAAACCCAGGAGTATTTATTTCCATCCTTGGATGGACCAGGCATTCTTATGTCTGGACACACACTCTTGATGACTGGCAGCACAAACCCTGACCTTAATCCAGGACTGTTCCCACCTCTGGAATCCTCAGGTACTGATGCAACCATCCTTTACTCATTCCCTAATTACCTCATTACCCCTGGAAAAGAGGGAGAGCCTGTCCTTTCAGGAACAATCCCCGATCCTGAGGGAAAATCCTGAGGGGATTCTCCATTTCAGGCATTTCCTTCAGTCTGACAATTCCCTGCTCCACGGGGTGCTCAGGTGCTGTTTATGCAGGATCAGAGCTGTTCATTATGCTGATGGCTCAGATGAGAGACAAGGGATTGCCAAGGAAACACGGCTTTGCAGTGACATCCCAGGTGGTGATGCTCACATTTTGGGAGAAGTGGGGGCTCACTCGGGGCTGGGGCTCCCCCAACACGTGTAGGGATGGGAACAGCTCTGAGCCTGATGTCTCCTGGCTTCCCACCACACAAACAAACTCCCAAAATTAATTCCTACACTTTTGACTGCTATTTTGTTTCATTTGCACTCCAGGATTTGGTTTGGGGGGATTTTGGGGGTGCTGAACAGCAGGAGAGAGGGGGTGCCCAGGGGTCTCCTGTCTGGGAAGAACCACTGTGGAGGCAGGAACACAAAGGGCTTTGCAGTTACCCAAAAAACACCTGATGCCACGAAGTGAGAGAGGAGAGGGGTGGCTCAAGGGGCTTGGAGATGAGTGCTGGAATTGAATCCAGCAGAAGCAAATCAGGAATGAATGTCAGGGATGAAATTAAAATGGTTCTTGTAGAACCTTTTCTTGTTGAACTTTTTCTTGTTGAACCTTATCTTCCAATGGTTCTTGTTGAACCAGAATGGTTTCCCAAAAGGTTGGAGGCAAACTGTGCCATGGGCTGCCTTGGACAATAGGGGATGATTTAACAGAGGGCTCAGGCTGGCCTGGTTAAAGTGCATGCCCTGGGCACCTCTTTGGGATCTGTAGATGACTCTGGTGTCCCCAGGCATGTCCCTGTGGCTTGGGTCAGCTCAGCTCAGCACAGCTTGGCATGGCTCAGTTTCTGTTTTCTAGGAAAAAACAAGCAGGAAAAAGGAGAAATTATTTTTAAAATAACTGGAGAAGGAAATGGGGTTGGAGGGAAACAGAAGCTTGTCACTCGTTAAAAAAACCCCAAAATAAACAGGATGCCATCCAGGCTCTTCAAACCAGAAATGTGACCTAATTTTCCTTTCCAGTGATGAGCCAAATCCCTCCCCCCAGCAAGAGCTCCCTGCCCAGCCCCAACCACCCAGCCAGGAGCCCCGGGACCCCCAGTGCCCCCAGCCCCAGGCTGGGCACCAACCTCAGTGCACAGGCAGGGGTTTGGTGCCCAGGGAGGGCCAAAGGACACTGCAGGCCAAACATCAACAACTGAAAACATTCACAACTGAAAACATCAACAGCTGAAACATCAACAACTGAAAACATCAACAACTGAAAACATTCACAACTGAAAACATTCACAAATGAAAACATNAACATCAACAACTGAAAACATTCACAACTGAAAACATTCACAAATGAAAACATCAACAACTGAAAACATAGAATGATGCTGAGTCCCTTAATGGCAAGTCCAGGGGAAGTGGTGGCTGTGGGTCAGGGGTGAGTCAAAGAATCAGGGTTTGGGTGGGAAGGGACTTCAAACCCCATCCAGTGCCACCCCTGTCATGGGCAGGGACCCCTTCCACTGTCCCAGGCTGCTCCAAGCCCTGTCCATCCTGGCCTTGGACACTTCCAGGGATCCAGGGGCAGCCACAGCTGCTCTGGGCACCCTGTGCCAGGGCCTGCCCACCCTCACAGGGAGGAACTCCTTCCCAATATCCCATCCATCCCTGCCCCCTGGGAAGCCATTCCCCCCTGTCCTGTTCCTCCAGGCCTTGTCCAATTGATTTGGGCTGTTGGGGAAGCTGCCTGTTGTGGCACTCAGCCAGGGGAGGTGACAGGGCTGTCCTGACCCTGCTGCCACAGGTGAGCGTGGGGCTGCTGAGGTTCCCACCTCTCTGCACCCAGAGACAGCACCTGGGATATCTGTGGCTTATTTCTCCTCAGAACAAGGAGTGCACGCAGTGATTGTATCGAAGCGTGCAAATAGCAGAACAAACAAAATCCTCAACTTGATAGGAGCAGGGGTTGTTGTAGCTAGGAAAAAAAATGATCAAAAACATGTCACACAGGAAAAAGGGTTTCCATTCACAAAGAAATCATTATGGTTAATTTAATTCATTGTAGCATTTAATATAAAAAAGCTTTTCTACAGAGACTGGGAAAAAAGCCAACATTTATATATAAATGGGTTTTATTTTAAAAGCTAATGCAGTGGGCAGGATGCTTCGGGGTTATTTTCTCTCCCTCTTTCTTTCAGTGCATATGCAAAGCTGGTATTGTATCCAAAAAACAAGGAATTTGCTGCTATCTAAAGTTTACAAATTGCTTTTTTTCAAAAGCACCATTTCATATCCCTTAGAAATGGAAATGACAGGGTTTTATCTCCTCACTGCCTTTCTCTCTGCTTTTTTAAAGTTACTTATATTAGTGTCCAAGGCACTGATTTGCAGAATGGGCTGTGAATATTCTGCCACTGCCTTCCCTGGGAATGCCTGACATCTCTTACAGGGATGCATTTTCCAAAGCTGCTAACCTGGGCGTTCCCCTGGAGCTGCCCTTGGAGGCTGGAAGGAGAATCAGCTGTGTTTGTGCAGGGGACAGATGGCTCCTGAACGACTGGTCTGATCAAATACCTTCAGCCAGGCACTTGCAGGGGAAGGAAACATATGGCACATCCCAGGGGCAGGGATGCAGCTCCCAGGGCTGGGACTGTGTGTGGCACCGTGCCCTGGGTCACACAGAGAGAGAGGAGAGTGCTGGGACAGGGCTCAGGGCGGGCAGGTGGCACCCACCTGGTGCAGAGCAGAACCACCTCTGCACCAGCCATCCCCAGGGCTCCTTGTTCCCAGAGTCACTTGGTGATCCTTGGATGCAGAGCAGAGCCACCTCTGCACCAGCCATCCCCAGGGCTCCTTGTTCCCAGAGTCACTTGGTGATCCTTGGATGCAGAGCAGAGCCACCTCTGCACCAGCCATCCCCAGGGCTCCTTGTTCCCAGAGTCTCTTGGTGATCCTTGGATGCAGAGCAGAGCCACCTCTGCACCAGCCATCCCCAGGGCTCCTTGTTCCCAGAGTCACTTGGTGATCCTTGGATGCAGAGCAGAGCCACCTCTGCACCAGCCATCCCCAGGGCTCCTTGTTCCCAGAGTCTCTTGGTGATCCTTGGATGCAGAGCAGAGCCACCTCTGCACCAGCCATCCCCAGGGCTCCATGTTCCCACAGTCTCTTGGTGATCCTTGGATGCAGAGCCTCTGTCTGCACAGGGATGGGCTGTGCCACCCTGCCTGCCTTTCCCACTTTCGACCCTTGCTGCTACCTCATCCTGTTATTTCCATGCCCATAAGCATGGAAATGGAAATAACAGGATGAATGAATGGAAATAACAGGAATCACAGAATAGGTTGGGCTGGGAGGAACTTAAAACTCATCTTGTTCCAACACCTACCACTACACCAGGTTGCTCCAGGTCCTGTCCAGCCTGGCCTGGAACCCTCTCTGCTTCAGCCTCCTTTTGTGTATTTGAGGAGCACATCTCATCCCCCTTGGATCTATCCTTTCCAGGCTAAACACACTCCAGGCTTTCAGCTCCATGTGCTTCCTTGCTCCTTCCTTGGCACTGCTTGCACCTGGCACAGATAGGAACTCAACCTGTAAAGGTCCTTGCCACCTTTGCACCTCCTGCTAGGGCAGGATCCTGGCTGGATTTTTATTTCCCTTCCCTTCCTCTAAGATATCCCTTCAGGGATTCTCAGACTATTCAGCAACACCAACAAACACAGCCACATCACATGTGTGGAGCAGGGAAAATTATCCCACTGTGGAGCAGCTCAGCAGAAACCCAAGCACAGCAAGGTGAAGCACCTTGCCCAAGGTCATCCAGGAGTGGGGAAAGCCNGCTCCAGGTCCTGTCCAGCCTGGCCTGGAACCCTCTCTGCTTCAGCCTCCTTTTGTGTATTTGAGGAGCACATCTCATCCCCCTTGGATCTATCCTTTCCAGGCTAAACACACTCCAGGCTTTCAGCTCCATGTGCTTCCTTGCTCCTTCCTTGGCACTGCTTGCACCTGGCACAGATAGGAACTCAACCTGTAAAGGTCCTTGCCACCTTTGCACCTCCTGCTAGGGCAGGATCCTGGCTGGATTTTTATTTCCCTTCCCTTCCTCTAAGATATCCCTTCAGGGATTCTCAGACTATTCAGCAACACCAACAAACACAGCCACATCACATGTGTGGAGCAGGGAAAATTATCCCACTGTGGAGCAGCTCAGCAGAAACCCAAGCACAGCAAGGTGAAGCACCTTGCCCAAGGTCATCCAGGAGTGGGGAAAGCCAGCCAGGGCACTCCCCAAAACCCCACGCTTTCATAGACACCTCCACAAAGCCATTTCCTTTGTAAAATGCCAACTGCTATTAAATTCCTGGACTTCTTAGCCCTGGAATTGCATCCATCACCCTCTCCCAGTGCTCGGCGCTCTGTTCTGGCTGTATCAGCTGGCAGGACACCCTTGTCCTGGGGAAGCATCTGCATGAGGCCAGCGCTGATTTCTGAGGGGTTCAGGCTCCACCTGAGCACCTGCTCCTCAGGCCTGGGCTTGTTCCTGCTGCTGTCCAGGCACCTTGGCCGGGAGCTTCAAAGCAGGCAGGATGGGCCCTCTTCCAAAGGCATGGAATGCAAAGTTTGGGAAGCGTGCTGGAACCGCTACGTCTGTAGCACATCTCTGATTTATTACCCCCGGTGTCTGTTGCTGCTCAGGACCGGAGTTCCTGTTCAGACCTTTGCTTTTCCATGCCAGTAGCTTTAGCTTTTCAGCAGGAAAGCTTTCTCCCTGGATTATGCAAATACTCTGTGCATTGTCGTTCCCTGTTTGCGTTACGTTCACCTCCCCTTTGCTTTGATTAATGCTCCCTCTCCCCCACATGCTTGCTCCAATATGTTTGTTTTAGGGATGGGCAAATGAGCTGGGAATAAGAAAAATGGAACTGAACCTTCACCCAAAACTTGAAGTGGGTGGTTTGGAAAAGAAACCCACAACAGAATGAATAAGGCTTTGAACCACACAAATAGTTCCCTTGTTGGTGCAGCAGAGACAGTCTGGGCCCCAAAATGATGAAATGCTGTGTCCTCTGCAGTTTCCAGCAGCTCTCTGTTTGCTCGCAGCAGCTCTTGCCCCCAGGCAGGCTCTTGCAGAGGGATCAGGGGGAGGGGGATGCAGCCAGCCCCGGATGCTGCCGTGGGATCAAGCCCCCAAGAGCTGCTCTGAGCTCTGTGCATGGCCCAGCCCCGGGATGTGGTGTGGAGGCTCACACTGCCATGGCCAGGCTGCCCAGGGAACGCCAAAACTGCTCCAGAGACTCTCCTGGGACCACAGAATCCCAGAGTCAGTGAGGCTGGGAGAGCTCTCTGAGATCACTGAGTTCAACCACTGCCCCATCCCCACCTTGTCACCCAGCCCAGAGCACTGAGTGCCACGTCCAGTCCCTCTTGGGACACCTCCAGGGATGGGGACTCCAAACCTCCCTGGGCAGCCCCTTCCAAAACTGGAAGGGGCAAACTAAATACCCAAATCAGCCTGGGAAAACCCCTTTGGAGCCCTCTACAGAACAGGACTGCTGAGATGCAGAGAGCTGTGGCTGGGACAGGGCTCCGGGGTGTCCTGGGCACAGGGGGACGGTGCCCCAGGGACACTTTGCAGGGACAGGGAGCTTGGATGAGCCGGTGGGGCCTCACTGCTATTGAAAGGGATGAGACCCCTCTGTCCCTCGTGGGGCTGAGCGTGGAGCACTGGGCACTGTCATGGCTGAGCTGGGCACTGCTGGAGGGACACGCTGAGGTTTGGGGACCGCAGGCACTGGGCACGGGGCCAAAGTGCCAGTCACAGCTCCCACTCCCATCACGCTGGGGTTTGTTTGGGAGAACTTGTCAGAGCCTGGCAGGTTTCCCACCGCTGATGAAAGGATGGAGGATGTCTGAAAGCTTCACAAGGTGATACAGCCATTAAGGCACGGTGACAGACTCGCACAGAGGCACCGAAAAGCAGCAGAGATTGGCAGCTCCGGGGCCGGGAACCAAACAAGAGTTGCGGGATCAGCGCTGGGTGTGCGAGCGCTCGCGTGGGGCCGGGCACGCTCGGGAAGTCACCATCCCTCATTCTCACCTCCCTGACAGCTCCCAGGAAGATGTAAGCAAACAGAAGGGTGGGAGCCCCCGCCCGCAGTCCTGCCTGGAAATTATAAAGGGCCATTCACAGAGCTGCTTTTATGCCTTTAAACTGTTGTGCTGGAATGCTGTGCTGCTGAAAGGTGGGCTGGGCTCATGGCCGCAGAGTCTCTGCTTCTCATGGGCACAGGTACAGCACAGGTGAAGGGGCTCCAGCCTCCCCTCCACATCCCCCTGCCTGGCACAGCACCAGTGTCCCAGGAGGGCTGGGACCAGTGTCCAGCTCTGCCTTGGACACTGACTCATCCCGGTGCAGTGCAGGGGTGCAGGATGCCTTGGGAGCAGGGGGAGGAAATCCCATCTCTCCAGGACTGTCCTGCCCGTTGCTCTCATGAGACTTCTGCCACTCAAATGAATTCTGGATGCAGATCCTGCCTGTAGCAGGTGGGCCTGGAATAAAAATCTGCTTCATGCCCTGCAAAGGGTCATGCTGATAATGCCCAGTGCTGGATCTGGAGCATCTCTTGGCTCACCCAGGCCCGGGGGATGTGGGTGTCTGTGCCTGCTTTCCCAGGGATCCAGTCCAAGGCACACCAACAGAATGCCCCAATGAAATGGCTCCAAACACCTTTCAGAGCCTCTTGCAAAGCGGTCGCTTCATGCAAGTGAAGACAGTGGGAAACACAGGGCAGGAGGGTGGAGGGGATTCAGGGAGTGATGCAGGGAGCTGGGCACAGGGATCACAAGCTAGGACAAGGAAAAAGAAGTTCCCATCCCTGGCTCCCTGCAGCCAGAACTGGCTCCTCTTCCCCTACCCAAGCTGGGGCATCCAATAAAGGGGGAATTACAGGGCTGAAGTTCTGCACCACGCAAAGAGGAAGCATCAGCCAAACATTCCTGGCCCCCACCCCTGGCCATAATTAATAAACTCAAAGGAAATTAAACCACAAGAAGAAGAAAGCCCAAACACCAAAGCGAGGCGCCCCGGCCCAAGCTGCATCACGTGCGGCGCGGGGGAAGCGGCCCCGACGCCCCGGCAGAGCCACAGAGGTAATTGCAGTCACAGGGCGAGAGGCTAAACCAGCATGAAATGAGGCAGGGAACAGATATTAAATTTGCAAGCCCCGGGCAACAGGACTCCGTTCAGTTTATTTGCATTAATCAGGTCAGGGGAGTAACCTTGTTTTTTTCCTGCAGGAGATACCATCAGCCGTTATTTGTTTCTCATGTGAAAGTATCACAAGGCACAAACAGCGGCTGGGAGAGGCTGCTGGGGCCTGGGCCACATCCATCCTGGCTGGGAGGAGCAGCTCAGCTGGGCCAGGGCTGTGGTTGTGGCCATGCTCCATCCCCTGGGAGCCACTGGGATGGTGGCAGGACCATCACCAGCACCAGAGGAGACCCAGCTCGGGGTGGAGTGAGTCAGCAGCCACACACCTGCTCCAGAGAGCTCCTCACCTGCTCACGGCAGGACTTGCTGCGAGGGGAGAAGTTTCTTCAGCCAAGGAAATTCTTGGGTGAAAGAAAACCTCTGAGGGCTGCCCACAAATTCAGGAACAGCCATGACAGTGCCAGTGCTGTGGGAAAGAGCCATGTAACTTGTGACTCTGTCATTTTTGGGGAGTTGTTCTTGTTGCCTTATGGAGGGGGACTAGGCCGATGCACCAGCACACCTTTGGGGTGATGTGGAAAGGACAGTGCTCATCCCTTCAGACATGGCCTGGGGACATGGGCACACAGTTCCTGTCCTCCAGCCCTAGGCAGGTGCCTGGACTGGAGCAGTGGGAACCCCAGGCACAGAGGCCCAGCCACGGCCTATGAGAGAGCAGGAGATGCTCTTTTGGCAGAGGCTTGGGATGGAGCTCCCAGGACCCCAGCCATGGGCCCAGCACAGAGCTCCCAGGATCCCAGCCATGGGCCCAGGGTGGAGCTCCCAGGATCCCAGCCATGGATCCAGGATGGAGCTCCCAGGATCCCAGCCATGGGCCCAGCACAGAGCTCCCAGGACCCCAGCCATGGACCCGGGATGGAGCTCCCAGGATCCCAGCCATGGACCTGGGATGGAGCTCCCGGGATCCCAGCCATGGGCCCGGGATGGAGCTCCCAGGACCCCAGCCATGGGCCCAGCACAGAGCTCCCAGGATCCCAGCCATGGGCCCGGGATGCTCCATGGCAGCTGCCCTGCCTCACCACGGGCACAGGCCGGGGCACTCCTCACACCAGCACCCGCCTAATGACCAGCAAAGGAAGAGAGGACCGGAGCAGCCACCCTGTGCTGAAATATCAAAGAAAAGAAGTGTTTTGAACCCGATCCAGGCTGGCAAAGCCTTGAAAGTGGCCAGAAAAGCAAGCCCAGGCCTTGATCCTGCCATTTCAATTTTGAGAGTTCCTGGCAGAGCAGGCTGGTGGGAGAAGGGGAGCGGAGCTGTGCCTGCCCAGACCTCAGCAGCGCTCACGTCTGAAGGGGAAGCTCAGCTCAGACCTGGGAGCTGACAAAACCCACCCCATGCTGGGGAACGCTGGGGATTAGGGAATAACTGGGGCTGCACAGACAGGGATGGGAGCAGAGAGGCTGTGGGATGTGTCTGAGTGCGTGATCTCCCAGGTAGGGAGGGTTTGGGATTGTTTGCTTTGTCCGGCTACAAAAGGCAGAGCCTCCGTGCCCACCGCAGGGTTCAAGCAGGCCCTCCCTTTCCCAGGATCCAGCAATATTATCCAGCTGCTAAAGCTCGTGGAAGCGTTGAACTCTCCTTTCAAGCTCCTAAATAAATCACAGCGGAGGGCAGGCGGCTGCGGAGGGGCTGCCGGGCAGGGGCTGCTGCCTCCTCGTCCTGCCAGATTGCTGCCTGTGCACAGACCAAAGCCATCTTCCAGCCGCTGATTTCACATTCCAAGGGAGCAGATTAATGCCTGCAAACTTCTCAGTGGAAGCATTCAAACGCTAATTGGTAGTTGCAAGTAATTAAAGTAATTTACTCAGATTATAAAGAAATTTCTTAACAGTGATTAAGCAACTCTGGGACGTGTGTAGTTGTTTGTAATCACTCCCCCAAGGGGATTAAAGCTCTTGGCTGTGTGTAATATGTCTTGTAACACCCTATGGGTCCTGTTGGCTCATGATAGCAAAGAACAGCTTGTTGGAAGAGATATAAATCAGGCCTGTGTGCACATAAAGTACCTCACATCGGGAACAGCTCTCCTTCACGCTCCAAGCCTGGGAGCACAACTCTGCAGCGAGGGCAGACATCCCATAAACCGGGCTTTGCTCCACAGGCAGAGCTGTGTCATCCCTCACAGACACCACCGAAGGGAGAGGCAGAAGGGAGGGCAGGGCTGTGGGGGAGCACGAGCCACGGCGTGGGGACAGCTCGAGGCATGGCTGTGCTCACCTCTGCTCACTGGCTCCCATTCGCTAACCCATAAAACAGGAATAAATCCACTAAAAAAATACTAAATGGATCCGCTCACCCAGTTGATTTAGTGCTCCAAAAAAAACCAGAGGAAAACTGCCAGCTCTCTGTGAAGTTGATACCTAACAGATTACACTAAACCAGAGCTAATCAGCAGATTATCACTCTGATTGTTCCATGTCCTTGTTATCCCAGCCAAGCCTCCAGACCTTGCTCAAGCCTGTATTTAGGCTCAGGGAGGCAATTCCCTCATGGAGAGCTGGGAGGAGGGAGCCCACATTGCTCATCTGTGACATAAGGATTTTTCTTGCTTGCATTTCACTTTTATTGAGTGGCTGCAGTGAAATATTCCTGTCCTAGTCCAAAATGTGCACACGGGGCTGAGCTGGGCTGAGCTGGAGTCACGGCACAGAGGAACACCTGGAGCTGGTGCCCTTCCCACCACAGGGAAGCTCCTTTCCCGTAAGAAGGGATCTCACAGCCAGACCCCTCTGCCCTGCCTGGAGCAGATTCTCTTTAGCTCTGGGAATCCTGCAACTCCAGTAAGATGCTTTTAGCACATGAGTCCAGGGAGCAATTCCCAGGAAAAGATTCTGCGTGTGTCGCAGCCTCCTCTCACGCCCGACGCCTGCGGTCTCACCATCCTGCCGCACCACCAGAATTTGTTTTTATGTTTTATTTATTTATAGGGTTTCCCTCCATGCTGGGAATAGAGAGCTGTAAATATTCCACGAGTGCTGGCTGCAGCAGGATGCCACTTTACCTGGGCACACAAGGGCTGAGCAAACTGGGAGCTCATCTCCACAATGACTCTGGCACTGCGCTTCGGTGTTTGCTTTCTGCACATTTTTGGCCAAACGAAGACAATTGTTCAATTAAAATTATTTTTTTTTTTCTCTAAAGGCAGCACAGGAAGGATGGAACAAGCTTTGTTTGCCTGCCTGGAGGAAGGCATTGTTCCATCACGAAGCCACCACAACCCTCTGTGGCCCCACGGGCTGACCCTGGGTGTCACCAGGGCGCTGCGCTGCTCGGGACAAGCTTTCCACACTCACATATAAATAGATGCTTTATTTCTGTGCTCTGTTTACTGTGCGTAGAAATCTGATTTTCCCTAATGGTCCTTTATAAATAGTTTCCACCCACCCCCTGCTTGAAAGCTTCTCTGACTCACATTGGAAATTAGGTTCTTCCCCTCCTCGCTATTGAGAACAATTATAGCTCTTTGTTCCGCGGGAATTAAGAAGCACGAGGGCTGAATCCAGCCACATGAAAATTGTCACTCTCCTTTGTTTTCTGCCTGTAATAATTATCCTGCCAACTGCTCACTGCCATCCTCAAGCCCCGGGTGCCTCTCTGAGCACCCTCCACCCTCCAGCCCAGCCTGCCCTGGCTTTGTGCTGATTCAGGTTTTAGTGGCTGCTCTTGGCCACATCCTTCATTTACCTTTTCCTTCCATTTCCCAATGGAGTGGCATTCCCGGGGGAAGAGGCCTCCAGTTGGGCTGAGCAGGCTCGTGAGGGGACAAAAAGGGAGCAGCCTGTCCTTAGGCAAGATCCTGGGCATTGGCTGTTGGTCAGGAAAGGCAGCAGCACCTTTCCCAAGGGTTCCCAGGTTTGGGCCACCCCCAGGGTGAAGCCAAGTGCCCTGGCCAGGGGTGACACAGCTCCTGCCCTGGTGGGATGGGAAAAGGCTTCCCCAGAGCACAGCACAAACCCACCCACATCCCACATGGATGGATGGATGGATGGATGGATGGATGGATGGATGGATGGATGGATGGATGGATGGATGGATGTGCACGTGTAGATGTGGCACTTTGGGACATGGGTTAGTGGTGGCCTTGGCAGTGCTGGCGAAACAATGCTCTTAGAGGGCTTTTCCAACCTTAATGATTCAGTCAGTCCATGATTCCATGAAAAAGAGAGCAGGGGCAGGCAGCCAGAACAATTGACAGAGGGATAAATGCTTTTCTTTTCCCACAAATCTTCTCCAGTGTGAAAACCCCTGTTTAAAAGAACACAACCAAACCCTGCCCGATTTTTTTAAAGGATCTAAAATGACTCTCCATTGACCCCTCCAGCCACACTCTCATTTTTCATTAAACTGTTCCTGGGATTGTATAAGCAGCGAGAGAGAACAAGCAGGCAAAAGGGTGAAAACAACCCAGAGGGCCCTGGGGCTGTAATAACTGAGACAGGAACATTTCAAATTATACCTAGGGTCAAAATGATTTGAGATTGATCAGGAACGAAAATTACCCCTGAGCTCCCGTTGATTGTCTGTGCCTTGGGTTCATCCGGAGGCTGCGTTTCTCCTGCATTCCCGGTTTTCCTGGGGGTGGGGATACCTTGACCTGCGCCACAGGAGAAAGGAAGGAGCCTTTGAACCCTCAACATCCACGGGTTGAGCGGTGTCCCGGACAAATCCGCCCCAAATTGTTTCCTCCCTCCACCCCGGGAGATCCTTGTTTTGCCATTATCAAGACAATGCTGACAAGACCAGACTGTTCAGTAGCTGCAATTTGGGAAACAAAAGCCGTTCCTGGAAAGTGCCCCTGGCTCTCCAGAGCTTTGTCACTTCCACTAGAAATGGGCACGGTTCGTGCAGGTCCCTGTGCCCTGGGGACAAAGTGGGACATCCCCTCCAAGAGCTGCAGAAGGGCACACCCAGGCCTTTAGGCATCAGCTAAAACAAATGAAAAATAAAATTTGTATTAAATATATTTATTTATATACAATATATTATAGATGCATATTGTATATAACCAGTATTTTAGATATGAATAATTTATATAGAATCAGTATTTTCTCTACATTAATTGCTTTATATTTACATATTTTTATCATGCATGTATTGAATATTTTTTATTTCTATGTCAGATATGTGTCAACTTTTGGCTTTCATGTTCTCTCCCAGTGCACCCTCTGTTGGGTCCCCCCGGGTCCCCCAAGCCTGCAGGCTCAGTCTGAGCCCAGGGAACAGCAAGGCCTGGGCAGGGCACTAGCTGCTTTGATGGTTTTCCAGCGTCTAAATCCCAAATATTATCATTTTGTTGGTCTAATGCACCAGAGTTCAGTGTTCTGATCTGGTTGGCTTTGCCTTGCCAATGAATAATCTGCATTATCTCGCTCTGGCCAGTATTGTCTCGCTGGTGGAAAACCCTGGTGACTGGCCAGGCCAGGATCCACCTGGATGAGTGCTGGGCTGGAAAGCTCCTGGAGCAGGAATGTCACCCCAGCCCTGGGAGGATGGTCCAGAGCAGGAATGTTATTCCTGCCCAGGGAGGATGGTCCAGAGCAGGAATGTCATCCCAGCCCTGGGAGGAAGATCCAGAGCGGGAATGTCATCCCAGCCCTGGGAGGATGATCCAGAGCAGGAATGTCATCCCTGCCCTGGGAGGATGATCCAGAGCAGGAATGTCATCCCAGCCCAGGGAGGATGGTCTGGAGCAGCAGGAATGTCATCCCAGCCCCGGAGGATGGTCTGGAGCAGCAGGAATGTCATCCCAGCCCTGGGAGAATGATCCAGAGCAGGAATGTCATCCCAGCCCCAGAGGATGCTCTGGAGCAGCAGGAATGTCATCCCAGCCCCAGAGGATGCTCTGGAGCAGCAGGAATGTCATCCCAGCCCCAGAGGATGCTCTGGAGCAGCAGGAATGTCATCCCAGCCCCTCCGCCCCCTCTCCCTGCGCGGCTCAGGCGGCTCCGCTCCAGTTCCCCCCGCCAGTGCCCGATGTTTAATCAGGTGCAAAGAAGTCTCGTTTCCCTTGGCTCGCTCTCCCAAGGATGCCTTTCCCTCCATTTCATTCCCTCCTCTGGCATCCAGCTGGAATGCTGGCCCAGCACTGCGTGTCTGAGGCACCCAGGCCTACACCCTCCTCCTTTCCCCAAAAATGGAGTTTTCCCACCAGCTGTGCCCAGCCTTGTGGGGTTTTTAGCTCTGAAGGATGGGACGTGGCAGGGGCTGTTTAATGGGAATTTCAGGTGAGGAGCTGCTTGCAGAGGATCCAGCACTGGAGCATCTTCTGAGGGTGGAAGGGAGTGCAGAACCCTGCTCCCATCACCGCTCATCCTTTCTCCTCCTGGTCTCCTCTTTTTCTGCTGGAATTTTTTTGCCTCTTTCCAAACCTTAACAGCTGCGTGGTACTTGAAAGAAGGAAAGAGAGAAATGACTGTTACAAATAAATATTTAATTCAAAGGGCTCAAGCTCTCCCTTTAAGGTAAGCCTGACCTTTAATCACTGGCTCCATCCTGCTGGAGCCCTGCCTGGGAGATCCCAGCCCCTCCTGGGTCTCCAGGCAGACCAGGAGCACACACCAGGATGAGGGAGATGTTTTCCCACCCAGCCTCCGTTGCTGCACTCAGGGAGCCACAGGATGAAGTTGCCGAGCTCCTGATGGCTCTCCAGGCTGTGACATGTTCAATCCCATCAGGAATTACTGCTGGGATAACGCATGATTAACCCAGCACAAAGCACCTGCTGGTTGGAAGGGCTGTGGGAAGCTGTGCCAGCAGGGAACGTGGCAGGAAAACAAGGGGGGGAATGGCTGGGGAATGCTGGCCAGGTGTGGGAA
The DNA here is from genome assembly GCA_013397555.1 of Urocynchramus pylzowi. NCBI lineage: Eukaryota > Metazoa > Chordata > Aves > Passeriformes > Fringillidae > Urocynchramus > Urocynchramus pylzowi. The sequence continues at coordinate 84,186 of VZRH01001420.1, forward strand.
GGGGGTTCTGCTGTCCTGGGATGGAGAGAAGAGTGTGAGGGGTGTGAGGAGGGTGTGTGTGTGTTAAATGGGGTCTCCATGGGGTGGGCAGGCTGTCCTGCACAGAAAAGCTCTCTCAAGAGCTCCTCCACGTCCAGCTCTTGTGTCCTCAGCACAGGAAGGACGTGAAACTGTTGGAGAGGGTCCAGAGGAGCCCATGGAGATGCTCCAGGGCTGGAGCTCTTCTGCTCTGGAGCCAGGCTGGGCGAGCTGAGGGTGTTCATCTGGAGAGGAGAAGGCTCCAGGGAGCCCCTTCCAGTGCCTAAGGGGCTCCAGGAGAGCTGGAGAGGGGCTTTGGACAAGGGATGAAGGGACATGGATACACTTACAAAGGTGGGACAATTCTGTGGCCAACCTCAGGCTGCCAGGGGTTATGTGGGAGGGCAGCCCATCCATGGGGAGTGTGGCTCAGCCCCCCAAAACACCTCGAGCCTTCAGACTGCACCAGCCTCTGGTCCTGCCTGAGCTGCTTTGGATGTAAGGAGATGATGTGGAGGTGAAACCTTCTGCATCCTGTTTCCAGCCCCAGGCAGGGAGGACCAGGACATTTATTTGTGTTGAGCCAGAAGGAAACTTCCCATGGCCCAGCCTATTCCCACAAACTTTCTAGGAAAAGCACCAAGTGGGCAAGTCTGTGTTCCATGAACTTTCAGTAAAGCCTCCCCTCTCCACAGAGCACCAGTAAACAATAAACCCAAATTTACTTGGGAAATAAACCCAAAATTACCCGGCAAAGCCTAAAATTGCATTTCCAAACCTTCAGCCAGCAGTTCCCAGAAGTGCCAGGGCAGAGCTGCAAAAAAAGCAGCACTGATGTGTTCTGCATTCAGGGAGATGCTCCATGATGGCAGCAGGAATGTCTCCTCAGCTTGTAGGGATTTTCCCGAGCTCCTTCTACCCCAGTAAAGTGATCCCTGTCTGGAGCTGCCTCAGCCTCGTGTGCTGGCAGAGCTGAGGTGGGATCACCAATCCCTGGGTATTCCCAGCAGAGATGCCAGGCTCACACAGCCTCTCATGGGACCCAGGGCTGGGGGTGCCAGGGGAAACAGCCCCAGGGGGCCTGAGAATGGGCCTGGGTGGGCAGAGGGGGCAGGTGGGGGCTGCTCATCCCCTGCTGGGGCAACCAGCAAAGCCCAGCTCAGCACTCGGGATTTTGATGGCTTGTTGGGCCTAAGGTCCTTTTCCAGAGTCTTCTGTATTTTCCTTCCACTCCTTTTTCTTTTCCTCTTCATATTCTTTTTCCTTTTCCTTTTTACTTTTTTTTGTCCCTTTCTCTGTCCCTTTTCTCATTTAAAATTCCTTCCTTCCTTCCTTCCTTTTTCCCTTTTCCCTTTTCCCTTTTCCCTTTTCCTTTTTCCCTCATTCCCTTTCTCTCCAGGATGACACAATCTCTCAGGCCCTCCCTGGAGCCAAGCACAGATGTCACCAAACACAAGGTCCCAGTTCTGCCTCCAAGGTCAGAAAATCAGAACTGTGGGGCAGTGGGAACACCAACCTCCTCCTCCAAGCCCCAAATCCTCCATGGGAGGGGCTGCTGTGGGTCTGGATGGGGACAGATTCCCCCTGCCCTGCTGCTCTGGAGCTGCCCCTGGGCCCCCCAGATCTGGCTCCCCCCAAACCAGGCTCCCCCCAAACCAGGCTCCCCCTGCAGAGTCCATTGGGCAGCCAGAACCCACAGAAAATGCAAATGGCTTTTACAGTCATTATCCCAAATAAGCTGTGTTTTAATTCAGTTTTAATTAAAGGGGGGAAAAACATGCCCAGCTAAACAATTTCCAAGCGGATGATGGGTCAGAGCAACAGAGAATTCCTTTGACCCAACTGGCCCAACTTTTTGAAAATTTAATTAAAAACACCCCAAGTTTTGCCCCAGTAAATTGCCCAGAGCCCACAGGCCTTTGAAGAGGTGTAATTAGGGCTGGTGGGCCCCTGTAGGATGCTCCAGGTGGATAAACTCCTGAAAAAAGGCTCTTGTGTGGAGGTGGGATGGGAGGGTCTGTGCAGGAGCCCCCTCCCAGCAGAGCCCCGTCCCTGGGTCACCCCCTGAGTCACCCCAGGGTCAGGCAGCCACCTCCTGGTGCTCCTGGGTCACCTCTGCTGCAGAAAGGTGCAGGAGGAAAAACCTAACTGTGGGATTTTCCATCCGAAATCATTCTGCATGTGTGGGATCTGCAGGCAGGGATGCAGGGATACCATTTTTGGGGATGCTCCCTGTCACATCAGGATCTCCAGGACAAAGCCACCACTGCCCCTTAGCAGCCTCCACAAAAAAAAAAAAACAAGGAAGAAAAGTCTGTCCCAGCTGATCCTTCAGGTCCGTGTTGGGACTCCCAGAGCTCCATTCCCAAGGTAGGGAACTAAACCTGGTTATTCCAGGTTTGGAGATGAGGCCAGGCTTCCCAAAGCACTCAGCAGCTTCTCTTTTTTTCCAGTTTTCTTTAAAAATAAAACTAAAATAAAGGAGTCCTTGCAGCAGTGAATGGTTTCTGGGACTTGTTTCTGGACATCCTGGAATGGATCGAGGATGGAGGAATGGCTTTAAACTGGAAGAGAAAGAGTAGATTTAGATGGGATACTGGGAAGGATTCCTTCCCTGTGAGGGTGGCACAGGGTGCCCAGAGAAGCTGTGGCTGCCCCTGGATCCCTGGAAGTGTCCAAGGCAGGGCTGGACAGGGCTTGGAGCCACCTGGGCTAGTGGGAGCTGTCCCTGCCTGTGGAGGGGGCAGGACTGGATGGGCTTTAAGGTCCCTTCCAGCCCAAACCATTCCCTGATCCTCCACTTCCATCACCCCTTTCCATGTCAGATTCATGCCCAGCTGCCTCCCTCCTGCCACACATTCCCATGGCTGTCCCCATCCCAGAGAGCCCAAGGAGTGGAGTTTGTGCTTCTGCATGTGAATAAAACACCACAGCACTGAACTGTCTCGGAGGAGAAGCCATTCCACAGTTCCCACCCGAATTTCTGCTGGAGCTTCAAAGTGAGCGTGCTGCTCTCGGAGTCAGGGAGAGGAATTGAATCCAAGATCCCCTGAGCACAGGCAGGTGCCTGCTGCCATTGGGTGGGAAGGCAGAAACAGAAAATACATGGAAGAAATTGGAACAAGGAGGCAGGAAAACGCAAGTGGCTGCACAATAACATTAAAATTAAAAAAAAAAAGAAAAAAAAAAAAAAAAAAGGGGGGTTAAGGAGGGGGCGGTTCACGGANAATTGGAAAAAGGAGGCAGGAAAACGAAAGTGGCTGCACAATAACATTAAAATTAAAAAAAAAAAGTAAAAAAAAAAAAAAGTAGAGTGTGTTAGAGATGGAGCTGTTCCAGGAATGAAAACGCTGTGACGGGCAGGTGTTGATGCCACCAGGCATAACAGCAAAGAAAGGAAAATCAGGATAGTGTGGGGGTTTTTTTAGCATTTATTCCAAAAACACTTGCTGAACATGGTGCAATCTCTTTGATATGAAGGTTAATTGAAAGAAATGGTACAGACCCCTTGGAACTCAGTCTGAAATAGCTCCAAAGAAGGAAAATTTGGGGCAAATGAAGAAGACAAAGGAAGACAAAGAAGTGGAAAAGCAGAAGATTTAAGCCAGGCTTTGGAGAACAGAGGAGCTGCACGCCTGGCTCACACCTGGCTGTCCCCACACCCTTCTCATGCACTGGGGCACTCTGTGGGGTAACCTGGATGTCACCCCAGGAATACCACATGGAAATATTGCAGGATTTTCCCTGCCTGGTGATTCAAGGCAGAAAGCAAAGGAAAAAGGACATAAAGTTACAGCCAGACTCAAAACTTCCTGCTCAGGCCTTCACTGGAGCCATGGCACAGGTCACAGGCTGCCGTTTTAGGACAGTTTTCAAGGCTGCAGATCCTGTTTAATATTCTCCTCCCAGGCCTCTTTGTTCCTCCAGGCTTGGGCCAGAATGAGAAATGTAAACCCTGAGCTGGGAAAGCCAGGAACAATTCCTGGGGTCTGCAAATCCGGCGAAAATCACCGTGGGGTGCGAACACCCCGGGAGAACTCCTGTGCCATGGTTTCAGAGGGAGTTCAGGATCAAAAGGGTTCAGGACAGAGCTCAGAACTGCTGGAAGCTGCTCTGAAAATTCTTGCCTCGTCTCCAGTCAGCACTTCTCCAGTTCGGCTGTCAGCATTCCCAAAACCTCAGCCACGAGATCTCTGCTCGCAGGACATGGACGAGCTCCGGCTCCCGGCTCCCACACTTGGAAGCTCTCGGTGTTCCCCTCCTGGGCAGAGCACACCCCGAGAGCCAGACACGGCCCCCCCGAGCCCCCCGAACGCGGCTCCCATCTCCCGGGAGCGTCTCTTGGAGAACGTCTCCCCCTTGGCTCCATCGCCAATATTGGAGCTGCGCTGTAATTGGCCATGGAAGCCTCATGGCGTTGATGTTCGCCTTGATTAGCCGAACGTGCAAAGCACTTACAATGCAAATTTCCCTTTAAAAATTCCGTTTCCTGCGAACCCTCAATGAATCAGCTGCGGAGATCTCCCACTGAGAGCTCTCCTGCCAGTAAAAGTTGATAGTGCTAATGTTTGTGGAGTGGGAGCGCACAAGGGGGAAGAAGCACTAAAGCAAACTCATCCAAAGCGTCAAATATTTGCAGAAAAATGCGCCCATTCTCTGCCCCGCTGTCCCGATTGTCGCCCCCCGCCCAGCTGATCGCAGCCGCCCCCCAGCTCTTCCTTTCAGCCCCAAGACGCAGCTGTGTTTTCTTTGTTCGCACTCCCTTTGCAAACGCTGCTCTTGCCTTATTGAAGTCTTTGAAAAATATTCTGTATAGAAACAATTCTGCCGACACATCAGATTTCCCCGGGCTCCCTCTCCCCGCTGCTGCCTGCCCATTTGCATGAGAATGGCCGGGATGCTGCCGCAGCCATCACCTGGCTCCGCGCTCCCGGTGCCCTCCCGTGAGGTCATTTCCTCCGCACGCCGTGATGTCACCGGCCGCAGGGACACCTTGCTGATGGCAGGAGAGCGGCCGGAGTGGGCAGCGAGGCTCTGGCAGCTCCCCAGCACAGGGATGGCACAGAGATCCCGGCTCTTGCCTTCCTTGGCTGCTCCATCGCAGCCACCTCCACCCTCCCTGTGTGTCCCAAACCCTCCTGCCCCCACCTCGGGGATAACTGTGAGGGCTGTGCTGGTGCAGAGCATCGTCACCTCCTGGAAATACTGGTTCAAAAAGAGCCTTTTTCCAGGCAGGGGCTTCCTGGGGAGAGTGGGACAAAAGGAGCAGAAGGAGGTCAGGGCCCTGCACGAAAAGGGAAGGACGGGGAGGGACTTCCCCGAGAGGGGGGTAATTAATCACCACAAACTCTGCTCTGCCAAACCAGAGTCCAGCAGTCCCTCTGCTGCCTGCAGACCTGGAGGGGGTCCAGGTCTCATATCAAGGGTTGGTCTCAGGCTCTGGGCTGGGAGGATCTGCTGGGGGCTCCGTCCTGCACGGCACAGGATGTGCAAATGGCTTCAAAGCTCTGTGGTGGCTTTTACAGAAGAAGGACCTGGCTCTCTCGGTGTGGGCCAGCTCCTCTGCCTCACTGCAAGGCTTCCCAGTGCCTTTGGGGTCTGGCTAAAGCGTGCCACCATTCCCAGATTTTCCCACAGGACTCACCAGCTGCAGCAGCGTGTCCTTCCCAGTGTCCCACTGAACGTCCTGCTGGACCCTCCTGGGAGCCCAAGGTGCTGATGGACAATGGGTCAGCAAGTTCCACCAGCCTGGCACTCCTGCAGGGCACCACCCACATGCCCAGGATTGGCAGAAAATGCTTCCTGGGAAAATCCCTACCCTAAATTCCTAGAGATCCAAACCATTCTGGGATGAAAGTACGAAACCATCTCAGGGGATTGCCTGGTGCAGGGGCCATCTGAGCTGTAGGTGTTGAGATAAAAAGCTGTTCCAAATCTCCACATCTTGCCAACTTTTATTACTTTATGGGCCCTTCTGTGCTGCAGAGCTCTCCTGCCTCTCCCCCCTGCTCGTCCTTCCCTCATGGCACCCCCGGATCTGGCCACCCCCTGGTGTCCCACCCGTGTCCCAGACAGCCTGTCAGACATCACATCACACCCCAAGCTGGCTGCTCAGCTAGAGAGCAGCCCCATGGCTGGAGCCAGGCCAGCCTGGCCTGTCCTCCCCCTCCCTCCCTGGAGCAGAGGCCAGACAGGCAGGGTGGGCACGGCCCAGGCTGGGACCCCCCTGCCAGCAGCACGAGCCAGCTCTTTGTGTCCCACGGCGGGCAGGGAGCCCAGGTACCATCCCAGATCGAGCTGATTTAGAGCCTCTCATGTTTTAAATCTCCCATAACTGTCATGGCCTCAGCTTTTCCTTCCTTTGTTTTCCAGATGGTATTTTTTCCATCTTATCTTCTTTCATCAAACTCTTGTTTCCTCCTTCTGGAATCACCACATTCCTGATCTATATGCAGATTAAACCCCGGGAACAGATGCTATTGTCAACTTTTATTAGGTTATTGCATTAAGAAAGGACGATATCTTTACAGTCATGATATAAAAGAAGACTCATCGTAAGTCTCATCTCCTGGAAGTGACAGCAGGAAAACAAAAGCTCTTCTGCACCAGAGCCACAAATCAGGAGCTGTGTATGGATCCCCCAGACTTTGGGAGGAGCAGAGAGATCCCGGGCATGAGGGGCTGCATCAGGATCCCAGAGCTCAGCTCTGAGCTTCCTGGGAGCCTCAGCCCCAGGAGAGCTGAATGATGGAGCCACTTGAGTGGTTTGTGTCACCCTCTGTGCTTAAAGAGCCCTCCTCGAGAGCTGAGCCCCCGTTCTGCCACCAGGGCTCGACTATCCCCCGTGCTTCGCCTCCTCGCTGGCTCTGTGTTCCTTATTTACACACAGGCCTCCAGCTGCAGCTCTCATGCTGCAAAATCATTCAGTGCTCTGCTCAGCGAGAGATAAGAGAGGCAGGAGAGCTGCCAGCTCCACGAGGAGGGAAGGGAGGAAAGGTACCCACAGCCTTTCTTCCCTCATGCTGGTTGGGAACTTGAACTTGGCTCCCTGGGCCAAGGGAAAACTCCTCCAGCCAATGGAGTGTTTGGGATTTGCTGGGCACTTGGACTAGAGGGGTGTGGTGAGTCCCTTGCAGATGACAATAGAGTTCTCTTCTCTTCTCTTCTCTTCTCTTCTCTTCTCTTCTCTTCTCTTCTCTTCTCTTCTCTTCTCTTCTCTTCTCTTCTCTTCTCTTCTCAGATCTGCTCTNCCTTCCCCTTCCTCTTCCCCTTCCCCTTCCCTCAGGGATGGAGCTGTGCTGGTTCCAGGGCAGACCTGTGCCCCTCTGCAGCTCCTTCCTGGCATTCTCCCGTCACCTTCCAGCTCTCCCCACATCTCTGCTCCCTCTTTGTCCCCTTTCCCAGGCCTGACAAGCTGTGGCAGTTGGAAAGGAGCAGGGGCTCTGGAAAAGTGCACATGTGGGGTGCAGGAGAGGGAAGCAGGCGTGGGGGAGGCATCAGAGCACTCGCAGAGATGTCTCCCCTGCTGGAATCCATTTATTTCCCCAGTCCCTGCTGGGATGTGCCAGGCTCTGGGAGCACCCTCTCTCTCCATCACGGGGGGTGTTCTGAGGCTCTGCAGCCCTGGGGTCTCTGTCTTGTCCCTCTTGCCCTGAGCCCCAGTGATGGACACTGAACAAATCCCCATCAGACCCTCCAGCTCCCCGCCCAGAGAGTTTAAAAAGTGCCAACAGAGCAATTTCCCGCTGCTTGCAGGGAGCAAACCCGAGTGAAAGCAGAGCAGAGGAATGCAGGAGAAACTGGGCTAAGCTGGGCTTTGGGAGCAGCCGGGTTTGCGCTGGGTGCTGCTCTCCTGGCAGCCATCCCGAGCCTCTGCTGTGCCAGGGCTGCTGGGGAGGGAGAGCCAGGGGTCACGGGGGAGCTGGGGGGCTCCAGGGAACCACTGCTCCCTCTCCTCATCCCTGCTGGGATGGAACTGGCTTAATGGGACTGGTATTTTTAGGGCTGACTGGCCAAGCCGGTGCTGCTGCTGGTGCTTAACCTGGAGGCTGCATAAGCCAGGGGAAGCAGAGCTCTCCCAGAAATGAGATTTTTCTTCCAAGCACTCATCTTTATCCTCGCATTTCCCAGCCCTGTGCTGGGAGTGGGGCACCCACCCATCTCCCTCCTTTATCCTCACATTTTATAGTGCCACAGCAGCTCAGTGCAAAGACAAATTACAGTCCCAGATGGACTCTGTGTCTGTCCCAGCAGTTGTCTCACAGAGTCCCTGTTCCCCCCATCCCCTGAGCCAACCTCAGCCTCGGGGGCATAATTTGAGCCCTGCATTGTTCCAGGCACTGCAGTGCCAGCCTCGGTGCTGCTGGTGAGCACAGGGCCCAGCAGCTCCTGCAGGTGAGGCTGCAGCTCCCTGGCATGCATGGAAACACTTAACTCCATTCCCCAGCACCTCCACGCTCGCTGGGCTGCAGCTGAAGCAGAGCAGCTTCAGCGGGGAAGCACCGAAGGCAACTTCTTGTCAGTGTGATTTGAAGTGACACTTCCCTTCCTTCCCGGCAGCTCTGAGAGACCTCCCGCTCTCCACAGCTCTGCTCTGGTCCTCGGGTTTTAGCTCCTGAAATTCCCTGGTGCAGCAGCAGCGCTGGTGGGTGTGACTCAGCCCGCTCGCAGCTCGAGTGGCCTCGCAGGGACAGGCAAAAAAAAAAAAAAAAAAAAAAAAGAAAAAAGGACACAGGGAACCCTGGCCGCACGGACATTT
>VZRH01001420.1:93081-107395 GCA_013397555.1 Urocynchramus pylzowi
AAGAGGACACAGCGATCCCTGTCAGCAGTGACATGTGGCTGTCTCTGCGAGTGGCTGATGTCCTCTATCCCCCTTTCCCAAGGAAGCGTCTCCAGGCAGGACAGCACGAGCACAGCCTGTCCCACGGAGCACAGGGATCGCAGGGGCTCTGTCACTGTCCCCATCCCGGGCCCAGCCCTCGGTGCAGGGGGATCTGCTCCATCCCCAGCTCTGCCGAGGGTCTCCTCAGGGACCACGTCCTGCACCTGCAATTTCTTGGCTTGTGCAACCTGCACTCCAGGCATGTTTACATGAATTCCAATTGGAATCTGCATTCCAGCACGGACTGAAGCTGTGCCTTGCACCCAAAGCCTTTGGTTTCCTTTTCCCTTCTCTTTTCCCCTCCTTTTCCCCTCCTTGTTGAGCTCCATCCCGGTGTCCCAGCTGGGGCTGGCAGGCACGAGGAGCAGCAGGAAGGAGGTGACAGGAACCTGTGGCAAGCTGGGGACGGCCACTGGCTCCTGGGCTCAGCTGGGATGGGAGCTGGATCCCAGTTATTGATTGCAGGGATGCCGGGGATTTGGAACAGGCTGGATTGAGTAATGGGCTGTAATTTCGTCCAGGTTTTGCAGATACATTGATGAATATCCAGCAAAGAAAAAAGGAGCACAAGCTCTGTGGAGATCCCTGGGCAGAGCAGGGCTGTGTCTCCATGAGCTCCTGGGCTGTCTTCTCCTGGGGCAGCTCCTCACAGCAGCCACCAGCTCAGCGAATCCCAGCTGGATCCTCTGCAGGGGCTTTGGGATGGGCTCAGGGCTGGGAGCTTTTTGCACCTCTCCTCAGCCAGCTGGCACATAACTGCTTCCCACAACTGCTTCCCAGCCTCCCTGGCTTCCCTGGAGCAAGGATTGAGGCTTGATCCTGATGCTCCAATGGACACTTCTTTCCCTTTCCAAAAGCAGTCCCAGGCTGGCCCCAAGCAGCCCCAACACACCTATTTTCCTTTCCCTTTGCATTTTCTCTGTGATTTTCCCCTCTTCTGCATCCTGTGGGATCTCTACATCCAGAAAACAGGGAGATCACAGAGAGGCAGCGCTGGGCTGGTCTGGGGTGTTTGGTTTTGCACCACAGCAAGGCTGGAGGTGCTCAGGCTCTGGGGGACAGGGAACATCACTGAGGGACCCCACTCGCTCCCTCTGGAGCTGGGGGGGCTCCCGGCTGCGTGCTGGGGGAGGGAGGGAGGGAGGGAGGGAGGGTTTCAAAGGAACTCATCCCAAGGCCACATCTGCTGCATGTGTTTAAAACAACTCATTAAAGTTCCTGAAAGGCCTAAAAAATGAGTAATTCTCTAAATGAGGGAGGCTATAATAGCCTCTAACAAGCTGTAATCGGAGGCTGGTGAGCACCTCCGGAGCTCGTGGGCTGGGGGGGCCCCCCCACCCCCGAAAACACGGGGATGGAACACGGGACCACGGGGGAGGACACGGGCACGGGCAGGGAGGGTGCTTGGCAGGAAAACGTGGGGAGAGGGGAAACAACAGCCAGGAACAAACACATTTCAAGGGAAACAGCAAAGACTCCGGGAGATGTATGGGAGGAACTGGGCTCTGGTTTTAGTGGGGAACCCCACCACCCCCCAGGGCTGGGTTTGTAATGCTCTTCTGGGCTTGGGGGTGGGGGGGGCTTCTCCTTTCCTTCCAGCAGAAAATTCCAAGGCACAGGAGTCCAGCAGGGAGGAGGAAGAGGTAAAATAGCCCAGGGAAGTCTTGGGAAGCTTGTGCACAGTCCCCAGAGCTCCAGAGGAGTTGGGATGGTGGGAGCTCCTCATCCCCCACAGTCCCCAGAGCTCCAGGGGAGTTGGGATGGTGGGAGCTCCTCATCCCCCACAGTCCCCAGAGCTCCAGGGGAGTTGGGATGGTGGGAGCTCCTCATCCCCCACCATCTCTCCACGGGGAGATCCCGTGGCCAGGATGGTGGCAAGGGGGGGCACTGCTCTGTGGGGTGCTGCAGTTGTCATCCAGCAGGATCTGGTGCTTTGAAAATTGTCAGAATTGCTTTTCCTTCCCCACCAACTCCAAGGCAGCACACGCCGCCCCTTCCCCGAGCACCTCCTGCTGCCGCAGCGCCGGCATCGGCATCGGCTGGGGATGGAGCCACCAGCCTGCACCAGGCCTGGGCTGTCTTCCCACTGCCAGCGAGCAGATGACATTTCCCTGGGCTCCCAAAGAACTGGAGCACATTGGAAATTCAGGATTCAAGATGTTCAGCTCTTGTGAACAGCTCACGCTTCTATACTGGGAGATGATGCACCAGGCTCCTGGCACGGCTCCGGGCTCTGACTTCATGGAGGGACATCACTCATGGAGCTGTGCCTCAGCCTGAGCCTCGGCCCACCCACTCCTCTGGGGCTGCTGTGTCCTTGGGGTGAGGATATTCCCAGCAGGGAGAGGATTTGGGGTGGGAATTGGGGTCTGGTGCAGCCTCTGCCTGCCCAGAGCTGATGTCCCCCTTGAGAAGGAGGAGGCAGTGGGATGCACAGGAGGAGATGCAAAGGACAATCAGAGCTGTGTTCCTGGCAGGTCTGGAGACATTTCACATGCTCTTCTTTGTCTCTTAAAGCTCCAGGCCCTGGAAAAGCAGGTCCAAAATGAAGGTTTTGTTGAAAAACCACCTCGTGGCCACAGGGAAAGAAAACACCAGAAACAGGAGCAAGGTGTCCCCAGAGCAGCCTGAAGGGTGGGGGCAGGGCCCCACCAGCCTTGCTCCATCTCCTGGGAAGCACATTGGGACTTCTCTCAAACTGTTTTTGGGTGGGCCTTGACTCAGGTTGTCATTGGGGTGTTACTAAACAAAATCATTTAACCGAACCTGGGGCATCCCTGCTCCCTTGGGAGTGTTACTGCAGGATGGGCCCTTCTGGATTTCCTCTGCCTGAGCTCACCCATGCCTGAAATAGGATCCCTGGCTGATCAGATGTGTCCCAGCAGACTTCAGGGCTGCTGAGGTTGTGAGCTCCTCCAGGAGCTCCTGCAGTGCTCTCTCCTCCCTCTGGAGCAGGCACCGTGCTTGGATGTGATCCTTGGAAGCTGGCATTCCAGAGACAGGCTGATGTCACAGCTGCTGTCAGGGCGGGGGTTTATTTATCCAATTGTCATCATTAAATTCCAGTCAGTCATCCAGGTGTCCTGTCCAAGAGGAAGGTCAGGGAGAGAGGAAAGGAAATGTGAGAGAAACAAGAGAGGCTGTGAGATCCACAGCTGTATCCTCTGCCTGTCCATGTGAGCACTGCTCCTGGGGATGGGATGGGATTGTGCACGTGCAGGGGAGAACACGTGTGTGGGAGAACACGTGTGTGCTGTGCAGAGCATGAGCAGCACGGGGACAGGAGCCTCTGGGCCCCTCCAGGGCTGGCACACACGGGTGGCACCCCTGGGACATCGTCCCTGCACCCCTGGGACAGGACCAGGAAGGAAGGAAGGAAGGAAGGAAGGAAGGAAGGAAGGAAGGAAGGAAGGAAGGAAGGAAGGATGGATTTCTTTGCCCTTCCTTGCACTCACCTTGGATTGGTGCTACCCCAGGAGGTGTGAGCAGGGCTGGGGTATAAAGAGGAGGTGATGCCCTGGATCTGGGAATGTGGGGGACACCCACCTGGGGACAGCCTATCCATGAGATTGTGGTCGTGGTGTTCCCAAGCCTTTGGGCGCCAGTGCTAACTCGAGCCTTGGACCACCTCTTCTCCACCCAGAGGCAAGTTTCTCTGGAAACCAGGGAACAGGGGAAAATCCTCCCACCTCCCAGCTGCCCGCATGGCTCATGGCTCCAGAGCTGCCTTCCTCCCCCTCTCACACCTTCCTCCATTTCTGCAAGGCCCTGGGAGATGTTAGATCATTTTTCCAGCTCCTCCAGGTGTCCATAAAATTAGCTGCAGATTCCTCCTTGGAATGGTGAGCAGCAGTGAGGAGGAAACCTGAATCCACGGTGGTGCCCCCTCCCCATGGCTTTCCTGGAGAAGAGGAGCAGCTCTGTGGATGGCAGGAGCACCCAGGGCTGTGCCAGGGGCTCTTCCCAGTGGGACACCCTGTGGATGGGACACAGCTCCCACGAACACACGGTACCAGTGTCCCCTTTTGGCTCCTGCCCCCGTTTCCCTGGAAGCCACCACTCTGGGGAGTGTGGGGAGAAGTGAGGATGGGGAAACCTTCAGCTCTGGCCAGAGGTGCAGTGCTGGCCCAGAGGCCCCTGGCAGAGCCTGTGCCCTGCAGCACATCCCTGGCCCTGCAGGGAGGGTTCCAGGTGGCTCTGTGCTTGTGGAGCCGTCAGGGCTGGAGGGAGCAAACAGCTCCAGCAGGCACAGGGAGAGGGATGGTTTGAGGATGAGGTGGTGGCCAGCAGCAGGTCTGCCCTGGATCTTCATCACGTCTGGAATGTCAGAAATCTGCCGGCTGGGGGAGAGGGACGGGGCTGGGGCAGGTGGAGATGCTGGGGTGCAGAAGGAAGGGGGTGCAGAAGCCAGAGCCAATTCCTTCTCTTCTTCTGTTTCCTTTTTGTGCAGGCAGGAATGATCTCATGTTTTGTCTAATCTAAATTCTGTCAAGCAAGCAGGGAGCAGAAAAAAAGAGACGGAAAGCGAGCAAGGGAAAGCTGCACAGTTAATAAAAATCTGCCAGACACATGTTCCCTGAGTCCAGGGAGGGGAGGGGGAGCTGGGATGTACAGAGCCTTGGGAGAGAAGGGGAAGGAGGGCTGGGGTCCGTGAGCCCCCCGTGCCGAGATCCATCCCCTCCTTCACCTGGTGAGAGCTTTTCAGCCGAGGCACGGCCACCCTGGGGCTCCCTGTCACAGCCTGGCTGGGCTCGCCGGTGGCTGCCACTTGGGTTGGTGGCCACAGGCCCCTGTGTCCCTTTACCTGTGTCTCCAATGCCTCCCAAGGTCATCAGGAAGGAAGGAAGGAAGGAAGGAAGGAATGCCAAACACAGCAGCAGCTTCCCTCCCTTCCCTCGCATGGCACGTTTGCTCTGTGCTGTCTCACTCACTAAATCACAGAGCGGGACAGACGCTCCCTCGGACGTGCGTGTGGAGGGAGCCTGAGGGAAGGCTCAGAAAAACCTTTGCCTTTCATTCTCATCCTCCAAAAAGCTTTTCTCACCTGATAGATTTCACTGACTTTTGTTTTCCTTCGCACGTGGAGGAGCGCGGGGCTGTGGGAGGCACGGCCGGGAGGAGCGGCGTGCCTCGGGGCACGGCTGGAGCCACCACCGCCACAAGGGGTGGCTTTGCTTTGAAATGTGGCTTTTCTCAGCCAGAGCTGTTCCTCTCCTGGCGACAGAGACGTTTGTGCCAGCAAAAAGGAGGAGGTGTTATGGGGGTGGGAAGGGGAGGCTGGAGGTGGGAGCGGCCCAGCTTGTCTCCACTGCTGGCTCACGGTGGCAAATGCTTGTCACATCATCTTGGTGTCACATCCACACTCAGCTGCCAGCGTGACAGCTTCCCAGGGGAGAGGAGTCCTTGCCAGTGTCCCTGACAGTGTCCCTGACAGTGTCCCTGACAGAGTCCCTGACAGAGTCCCTGCCAGGCTGCCTTTGGCACGGTGTGTTCTGGCTCATGGATGTTGCCTCGTCACGGAGCTGGGTGGCTCCAGTGTCCCCCAGAGGCAGCAGAGTCACCAGCAGCACCATTCCAAGGTGGCCTCTCCACCGGTGTCTCCAGGAGATCATGGGATGGGAGCTGCTTCCAGGTTTCTGGTACCCAGCTACTGGTTGGCACCAGCTTTGGTTGGCACCTCCTGCAGGTGCCCGTCCCAGATGTGTCCAGGGATGCTCTGCATTCCCCAGGGATGTCCCTCCATCGTCCCCACAGCGACATGGCCCCAGGAGGGGCTGTGAGGGCAGGGGGTGTGAGTGGCCTGAGGAGAACAATTCAGTCTCTCACAGCACGGGGGGAGCAGAGATGGAGAGCAGGGAGTGCAAGGGAAGAGCTCTGAGCTCCGACCGAGGTTTCCAAATGAGGATCCTGAAATACATTCCCAAGCCACAGAAACCACACTGGAAAATTGGCTTCGGGTTCCGTGCTGCCAGGGATGGAGAGGGGGCTCGGCAGAGCCCAGATGGGGCCTCTTGGTGTCGATTAACAAAACAAACAAACAGCGTTGCCCTAATGAGCTCCGGCTCCGAGGGGAGGAGGGGACTGGGACCGGCTGCCACCGCTGCCATGCCGCAGTCAGGCAATGCCCGTGGCCCTTCCCGGGGTGACATTCCCCTGATCCCACAGCCTGGTCCGCAGGCACCGCGGGATGCCACCAGCATCTTCCTGCGTGTCCCCCCCTGGTTTGGCCTCTCCCATTCCTATTGTTTTACCGCAGGACTAAGCGTTCAAACCCAGCCTGCTCCCTCTGGGGTGAATCTTTCACAGCACGGCTCCGAGAGGGGACACGGATTTTGTCCCGTGCCGACACTGGGGCCCTGGGTGGCTCTGCCCAGGGTGTTCCCCCGGGGGTGAGCTCTGTGCTGCCCCGGGCGTGGAGGGGCAGCCCCGCTCCCAGCCCTGCCCTTCCACCCCGCAGCCAGGCAGGAATCACACCAGCACGGGGCTGCTTGTAATAAAACCCCAGTGCTTGTAAAACCCCTTTCAAGTGAGACCCCAGATGGCATTTTCCCCTCTGCCTGCCTGCAGCAGTGACGGAGCCAGACCTGTGGTAGCCGAGCTGGGGCTCCACTCCAGGGGCACTTCCCCACTCCCTCTTCACCTTCTTCCCATCTCCAGGGTCTATCAAAGCTCCCAGGGTCCATCAAAGCTCCCAGTTAACTGCTGGTGCTGGGAGAGACCCCACCCCCAGCAGGGACCCTCTGCTCCTGCCACGGAGAGCAGGAGGGGAGCACAAACCACCCTGGACCTCAGCACCTCTCCAAGTCCTCAGGGATGTCAAGGGTCCCTTCCCACCCACACCATTTGTGATTCCATGATTCCCATCACCAACAGGCTTTCACACGGTTTGTGTGCACCCAAGACCTGAACATGTGACACAAGAGGCACAAAAGCTCGAGAGAGAGATGGATGCTGGCGCCAAGATTCAGCTGATTTTCCATCATACTTATTTACAGCACCCTGGGTGTTTCCCTGGATCTCACTCATGCTCCAAACATCCTGGTTTTCCTGCTGTTGTCCTGGAACACAAGGTGGTTTCAGGGGCCTGGTGTGCTGGGGCACTAATGAAACCCGTCTGGGAGCGATGGCTTCTTTATCTCCCCACTCCGTGTTCCTGAGGACCACATTTTTTAATTTGTGTTGGATAAACAGTATGGGATTGTGTACGCAAAGAAGCTCTAATTATCCCCTGGGGTTGTGTTTCCTTAAAGGAAATGAACTGGGCACGGTGTTCCCTCTGGAGAGGCGCACCGGAGCAATCGCTTCCAGATTGCTCCCAGTGCCACCAGAATCCTCAGCTCCAGCAGCCCCCAGGAGAGCAGAGGGTGCTGTGGGCCCTCCTGGGGGCTGCCTCCATGGGCACGGGGGCCCTCCTGCAGGAATAAACTCACAAATAAATCCTGGGGGCCGCCAGCACAGCGGGGGCCTTTCGGTCTGGGAAGGAGACCTGAGCCTTGGGAAGGAGACCTGAGCTTGGGAAGAAGACCTGAGCCTTGGGAAGGAGACCTGAGCTTGGGAAGGAGACCTGAGCCTTGGGAAGGAGACCTGAGCTTAGGAAGGAGACCTGAGCCTTGGGAAGGAGATCTGAGCCTTGGGAAGGAGACCTGAGCTTAGGAAGGAGACCTGAGCTTAGGAAGGAGACCTGAGCCTTGGGAAGGAGACCTGAGCCTTGGGAAGGAGACCTGAGCCTTGGGAAGGAGTTTGGAACCTTGTGCAGCAGGGGAGTGGATCAGGCCCTCGGAGCTGCCCTCCCCAACAGCCTGGGGCACCCCTGGCTTTGCTCCCTTGCCTGCAGATTTGATCTCCCCACACAGCTCTGCTCCATGTCACAGAATCCTGGAGTGGTTTGGATTGGAAGGGACCTTAAAGATCACCCAGTGCCACCCCTGCCATGGGCAGGGACACCTTCCACTATCCCAGGTTGCTCCAAGCCCTGTCCAGCCTGGTCCCAGACATTTCCAGGGATGGGGCAGCCTGTGCCAAGGCCTCACAATCCTCAAAGGGTGAATTCCTTCAGGGAAGAATTCCCTCCCAATATCCCATCTTACCCTGCCCTGTGGCAGTGGGAAACCATTCCCCCTTGTCCTGTCCCTCCAGGCCCTTGTCCAAAGTCCCTCTCCAGCTCTCGTGGAGCTCTTGCTGCTGTAGAAATGTCACCTCGTGTCCCCACGGAGCCCAGGTTCTCTGGGCAGCTCCCGAAGTCACAGCTGCTCCCTGATAACCCATAGGCATCATCTGCCCATATCAGGGAGCTGATCCATGAATCCCTGGTATTTATCCCGCTCCACGACACTCACCAATCTCTATTTACACTGCTGACAGCAGCTCTGGGCTATTTTTAGGCTTTACTGCTGATTGTATCATCAATGTTCTGGGCAGTTAACTTGGCAGCAGGGGAGTAAATTCCAGGGGCTTCACCCCTCCGGGGAACTGACATCCAACCCTGCTCATGGAGACTGGAATCCAAGGTGGGTCCTCCTCTTACCCAGTGGCCTCCATGGATCCTCTGGTAACTGCTCAGATGGGCAGCCAGGGGTGGCACCAGTGCCCAGGGAGGGCTCTGAGCCCCCTGAGCCTCCCGAGCTCGCTGCCCTTCCCAAGAGCTGGCTTTCATCGCTCCTGCACCGGGAGCCAGGTGCTCCATTGGCATCAGCAGGGCCAGGCAGAGCCAGAGCTGGGATCCTGTGAGGGACACAGCAGGTCCAGGGCTTGGAATGAGCCCAGCCTGGGTGGGGAGGACACAGAGTTTTGGGGGGGGATCCCAGAGTTCTGGGGGTTTGTGCAGGAGTTGGGTGGAGGGATAGACTGCCTGGCGGTGCTTTGAGATCCCTCCTGTGTGTGAGGAAGACGAAGTGGACCCCACGTGGATCCAGAGTGGATGGGTGTGGATGGGAAGTGGGGGGATGTCGGCCCCAGCCCCCCCANCCATTCCCGGGGCTCGCTCGCTGGGAACCGGCTCTGCCGAAGGATTTAAATTCAATTTGTTTTATTGAAGTTCCTTTATTTTCCCCCAACCAATGCATCAAACTCTCACTTTACTGAGATCAGCTGCTCTCGGCCTTCCCTGACACCCCCCCTCTGCTCCCCTTCCTTCACCCCCCACATCCCACTGTCTGGATGAGCCTCTAATTCTTTCTCCTCTTTCAAGCCCACCAACGCTTCCTGCGGTAGGAGCCGTAGAAATGCCATGAATTTCCTTTGTGTTCCTGCATGAAAAAGGCGGAGGGGGGAAGGAGGAAAAGCACAGCGCGTGGCAGCGCTCGGGCTGACAATAATCTCTGCGGTTTTTCTCCCAGCCCCAAGTTTATCCCTGTGCAATTCAGCGTAGGAAAGCTAATAACGATGTGTCAGGAAGAGCTGATGGATATTTGCAGAGTTGAGCAGCGGGGCCAGCGCTGCTCCTGCTCTCCCACCCAGTGCTTAGCCAGGGCTGAAGGCTCCGGCCCTTTCGTGCTTTTTAATATCAGTGATTTATAGGGGCGGTGGCTTTTTATTTTTTGTTTCGTTCCCCCTCCTGCCCACAACCCCCAAAACCCCCAGATCCCTGCCTTGATTGCACCTTGACAGCTCCATCCTGCGGGGACAGAGCCCAGCAGCCTGCAGGGACCCAGCCCAGTGGCACCAGGACGTCTCAGCTGGCTCCCATTCCCACTCCACTGGCCAACGGGCACTGCCCAGGCAAGCCAGGCCGTTATCCTGCTGCTCCTGCATTCCTGAGCCTGCCTGGGCTCTGGGATGGCCCTGCCCAGGTTGGTGGCCCTGCAGATCTGTCAGTGCTGGGACCCAGCTGTGGGAAGGATAGGGAGGTGTGTGGCTGCTGGAGGTTGGGCATTCTCATTTTCCCTCTCTCACCCTGTGCAGGAGGGGCCCAGCCTGGGGCTGGGGCACCCAGTGTCCCCAGGCATGGGGACATCGCTGGCCTGGCTGTCCCCAGAGGTAGAAAGACCTGTGAGTGCCCATGGCTGCACTACAGAGGGGACAGAGCTGCTGTGTCCTTCCAGAGGGACTGAGATGTCCAGGGATATGAACTGTCCAGAGGAGATAGCCCAGGAACTGCCCTTGTCCCAGACCTCCCTTCCCACTGTGACAACTCTTGGGACACGATGGGACATTCCTCCCACCAGGGACAGGGAGGGTGCCGGGGCTGAGTCCTCCCTGTTCCAGCAGCTCCTACAGGCATTCCCAGAGCTGCAGAGGGAAAGCCAGGCTGGCTCACAAGGTTTCAAGAGCTGCTCCAAGTTTCTAATATTTTAAAGGATTTGTCTACAACATTTATTTATTTGGGTTCCTTAAATCAGTGGAGGGAATTGCCTGAGGCTCACAAGAGTTCCCAGAGCTCCCGGCTGGCATCAGACAGGGGTGAGGGAAAACACAAACCTATTAGAGCAGAAGAAAATAAAAAAGACAAAGGATTAAATTGCTGCTTTCACTACCTGTGACCTCCGAGTCACAAATAACGGGGACAAGGTAATGAAATCTTTGGACTGAGCACAGCATCTTCTGCTGTTCCAGGATTTTGGCTGCACTGGCGGCAGCTCAGGCCTTACACCTCACAGATGGCTTGTTCTGGGGAGATTCCCAAGTTACATCTTCCCTCTCTGCCTTTTCATACAAAATGGGACCATCTGTCTCTTCCTGCTCCCATTTTCCCTCTCTGTGCTCACTGCACATCCAGGGCCCTTCTTCCCCGGAGTTTTCCTTGGGGAGCACGACTGGGCTCTGACCTCGCCCAGCTCCTGCTGGCCACGGTGACCCCTGGGCTCTCCCCACCTTTGCAGGGGTTGCAGCAATTCCTAATCACGAGAAATATCTCACATTGAGTGTACAAACCCTGCTGGTTGAGCTGGTTGCTCCCTGCAGGCACCGCCCGTGTCACACCTGGCTGCTCATTGCGGGGCTTGCCACTACCAGGAACCTCTGGTTTCCCCTTTGTTTGTCCCCAGGCTGCTGTGGCACGTGTCCCTGGGCACTGGTGTGCTCCATTCACACAGCCCTGAAGGGACTGGGAGGGACCACAGCGGGGTCATCTGGTTTTGAGTCGAGTGCTGAGGGCTGCACACACATCTGTGGACAGAATTCTGCATTATCCATGGCCTGGCACAGCTGTGCTCCAGAATGTCCAAGGTGAGCCCCTGCCTTATCACACCTGCCTTATCACACCTGCCTTATCACACCTGCTTTATCACATCTGCCTTATCACACCTGCTTTATCACACCTGCATCCCTCCATGGGATCACCCGGTGTGGGATGGGTGTATCCCAAGGGATCACCCCATGTGGGATGGGTGCAACCCATGGGATCAGCCCGTGTGGGATGGGTGCATCCCAAGGGATCACCCCATTGTGGGATGGGTGCATCCCATGGGATCACCCCGTGTGGGATGGGTGCATCCCATGGAATCACCCCGTGTGGGATGGGTGCATCCCATGGGATCACCCCGTGTGGGATGGGCGCATCCCATGGGCTCACCCTGTGTGGGATGGGTGCATCCCAAGGGATCACCCCATTGTGGGATGGGTGCATCCCATGGGATCACCCCATATGGGATGGGTGCATCCTGCCCAGGGTGTGGATGGAGCTGTGAGGTGAGGGAATAGGAAAAGTCACTGGTGGTGTGTGGTGTGTGTGTTTTTGTGGGGAAGGACCCAACGAGGGTGAGAAGGATGAGGGGGCAGGATTGCCCTGAACCACCCCAGGCCAGCCCAGCCCCCCCCAGCAGCAGCTTCTCCCCCTGCCCTTCCCCAGCCTGCCCTGCCGAGGTGAAAACCTGGTTATTTCCTCAGGGGAGGACCAACAGCTTCCCCAGCTCCGGGCTCTTGTGCTTGATTATCCCCCTGCCTGCACCCGCCACTCGCCGTGGAGAGTCCCCGCTCTGGAGCTGCAGAAACAATTATGTTTTCATTACCAAAGCAAATTAAGGCGCTTGCTTAATCGAGTTTATTAAATACCAGTGAAGTCCCTGGGTAAATGGATGGCAAAGCAGCTTCCTGTGCTCGGCTCGGGGAGGAAACAGAAATGTAATCAAGGCGAGGGCTCGCAGGGCTGGGCTGGGCTGGGCTGGGCTGGGCTGGGCGGGCAGCTGCCCGGTTCCCGTGGGATGTGCCCGGTTCCCGTGGGATGTGCCCGGTTCCCGCGGGATGTGCCCCGTTCCCGGAGAGCCCTGGCCCAGCTCAGGGACCCTGTTGGAGGTCTCTGTCCCCGGGCCCCCTCCTGCCACGGGACACCCCCGCGAAGCTGGGGGGCTCAGCGGGAGCAGCGTGGGGGCAGCTGCGGGGTGACCCCGTTTCTCCTCGGGATCGGCACTTTTCCTCCCGCTCCCATCGCAGCCTTTGGCGGGTTATTTTTAGCTCCCTTATTTCCCTCAGGCCAACTTTTCTGTAACATTTCATCCCTTTCTCCGTCTTTCTGGTTGTTATTTTCCTCCTTCAAGCCGCCTTCTCCTGCAGAGCTCCATCTGCCTTCCCCCTCTCCAGCCCCTGCGGGATGAGGGGCGAGAACTCGGAGGGAGCGGGGCCGGGCGAGGCTGAGCCGGGCTGCCAGCAGGGGAGGGCTCCTGGGGAGGCATTTTGGGAAGCTCTCTGCGCCGGGGTCAGGCGGGAGGAGCTGGAAATCCCCTGGCAGTGCCCCAGCGAGCGGCTGCTGTGCTCCGGCAGTTCTGCCAGGCAGCAGCGAGGAGAGCTGAGGGAGGCTCAAGGAACCCCAAATCTGCAGGAATCCCTTGCACCCTTCTCCAGGAGCGGTCCCTGGCTATGACAAAGGGATTTGCCCCATGCAAGGACCTCCCGTGGGAGAGTCAAGGCTGTGGAGAGCAGCTTGAGAGAGCCTGGTGTCCCCTGGGGCTCACAGGTCCTTGTCAGCAGGGTGACACAGCTGCTGGGTGTCCTGCTGTGCTGCCCTGGCCTCTGTCTCAGGGCAGACTGGTGGCACCGGGACACTGGGGAGCTCCCTCGTCCCCAGGTATTATTTGTCTTTGAGCCTTCCTGTGCCACACAGATGAATGGATTCTAACAGACCAAACCTGGCTTATTAAAAGAAAAGATAACCAAAATGTCAGGGCTGATTTGAAATGGAAAACAGGGTCTGGGAAAGAAAAAATAAAAAGTCTAGACTGTTTTCTCTTGAAGTGCATCAGGGGACCAGGCATGGCCTCTTCCCAGCTTCTCTTTGTCCTTCCTTTTCCTCCAAAGCGCCTCTGAAGTCTTCCCTGCTCCTTGCGCGGGTCCGTCCCTCGCCAGCACAGCTCGGGCGGCAGCGGGGCCGGGGGAGGGGGCTCTGGCGGGGTCTGTGCCCTGGGTTTGTGCCAGAGGTGGGCAGAGCTCGGGCACGCCCGTGCCGTCCCCTGCTCCTGCCCAGGCGATGGAGAGCAGGTGAGCTGTCAGCTGTCAGAGCCGGGGACCCCTGTGTCACATCCCGGTCCCGCTGCCTTTGTCCCCCCGGGCAGCGCCAGCCCAGACTTTGCCCTTCCGAGCTCGTTTCTCTTCCTTCTGTCAGCACCGTGGGACCTCGGAGGACCCGGGGGCAGGTTTGGGATCTCTCCACTTGCTCTCCCGAGGGCTGGTGCTCCAACACCGACGGCAGCAGCCACTGAGAACCCTGGGCATCTCCCCCAGACACGTGCCCGAGCTCTGGGGACGGCTCCCAGCGCTGGATTTGGGACATCTCCCAGCCCTGGCATCACCCCAGAGCCCAGCAGTGCCTCCACCCCCCGCAGCCCCAGGAGGGGAGGGGGATCCGCGCCTCCAGCTGCTCCCTGCTGGTTCCCATCCCCTCCTCCCATGCCACCCCCACACCTGGGACATGCCACACCTGGAACACCCCACACCAGATCACCCCAGAGAGAAACCGAGGAGGTTGTGATGGCTTGGATCGAGCAGCAAACCCAGGTTTATTCACAAACCAGGATATTCATATTTTATAATGTGAAATCTCTGCTTGCTCTGCGAGGGCCTGGGAGCTCGGTGCCTTTCAAGCTCCTGAATAGCAAAATAAGGCTTGAAAGGGAACACTGCTGGGATATTTTCCATCATTTAAAGCAGGGGGTTTAATTCTTTCTCTTTCCCTCTCCCTCTCCTTTCCCTTCCCTCCCTCAGTCTCCAGTGAGGATGTTCCAAGGAGGCCACCAGCTTCAGGGCCGGGGCGAGTGGGGGGGGGGCTGGAAGGTCCATCTTCCTGTCTGGGGGGCACTCGTGGGGG
>VZRH01001420.1:108295-121561 GCA_013397555.1 Urocynchramus pylzowi
GGAAGGAAGGAAGGCGGGGCAGTTACTCCTGAGCTGAGGGGGAGGACAGACACGGCTGACCCGACTCTTACAGGTGTCACAGCTGGAGGGTCTGTCCTGCTTTGATGGCATCACCATTTGTGCCACTCGCCCAGAGTGACACCCCCAGGACTCCAAAATGCCTCTGGAATGCAGCAATGCTGGGCTGCTCTGTGGGAAGGGGAATCACAGCAGGGGCAATGGAAATCGAGGTGGAGGGATTGGGAAATGATCTGTCCTGGCCTTCCACTGAGGCTCGAGCCAAAGATGGGCTCCAGAAGGATCTCTCAGGGTCAGTGACTGTGGCATCTGCACTTCAGGATTTGTTTGCACCTTCCTAGCAGGAACAGGAGAGCAGGATCCTGATCCCAGGGACACGGCTCACCTCGGCAGAGCCAGGAGCACTGGGAAGGGAAGCTGACAGGGTATTAAATGACTCTTAAGTCAGGTTTGTTTGGAACCTTTTAGTTTGAAGGAAATTTTTTAAAATTTCTTTTGAGGAAGGGTTGAGTTTCAGCCCAAAGCCCATTAGGAAATGTCTCCTTGGATCTTACTCTGAGCTGGTTTGGTTTGCAGAGTGCCCACAGGGACTGATACCAAAACAAGCCACTGTCAGCCAAGGCCATCGAGGTCAGGAAGGGATGAGAAGGGGTGTGCTGGATGAGTCCAGACTTGGTGGCTTAGGCTGCTCAGAGCAGCTGGGGCTGCCCCTGGATCCCTGGAAGTGTCCAAGGCCAGCTGGGACGGGGCCTGGAGCAGCCTGGGCTGGTGGAAGGTGTCCCTGCCATGGCAGGGGGTGGCACTGGATGGGCTTTAAGGTCCTTTCCAACCCAAACCATTCTGTGATTCCATGACTTGAGGACAGGCTGGTTTTCCATGTGAGTGTCTCTGCTTGGCACATGAGGAGTGAGACAGATCCTCTCTCCTGCTGGGGGGCTCTGCAGCCCCGGGGAGCCAGGAGCACCTGCCCCCACAGTCACGCATGGACGGCCTTTGCAGAGTTAGCTCAGCTTTGAAGTCAGCTCGTCAGCACAATTCCAGGTGTGGAGCGGGTTCAAGGGGGAAACTCAAGAAAATAAACAGCTGGGTGAGAGCAGCCAGCAAAATAAACCCACCAGAGCTCCGAGTGGGGCTTTGCTGGAGCAGCTGATGAGCTCACGGAGCCGTGCCAGCACAGGGAACAAATCCCGTGGCCCTGGAGTGAGCAGGAGAGGGCCCAGCCCAGCCCAGCCCAGCTCCTGGAGAGCAGTGGTGGCTCTGGAGCTCGCTCTCCGTGAGGTGGGCATGGATCACCCCAGCCTGGCACGGACACGGTGCCTGGCAGGGACGTGGCTGCGCTGGAGAGCCGTGGGATCTTCCCTTGAATGGTGAGGGAATTCAGACGCGGCTTTGAGGGTCTAAAGGGAAAAAGAAAAGAGAGAAAGAAAAAAGGAGGTGAGTGTAAGAAGTTGGGTGTTTCTATAGCAGCAGCAGCAGCAGCAGCAGCAGCAGCAGCAGCAGCCGTGCTCGGCGCCGGGAGCAGGTGGGAGCGCCCGTCACTCAGCACAGCGTGGTGACAGAGCTGGCAGCCGCCTGATAAGAGCTGCTGCCTCCACGGCTGGGGTGCCACCGGCTCTGGGGATGGATCCCTTCCCTGGGAAGCTGCTGGAGATGGGGGAGGAGGAGAGCACGGGCTCAGGGAACCTCGGGGAGTCGGGGGAGGCAGCGCCGGGTGGCACCGAGGGGACAATCCCCGGGTTCCTGGGGCGTTCCCCACCTGAGGGGCTGTTCTGGAGAGAGAGGCTCTTCTCCCAGAGCCAAATCCCAGGGCGTGGAGGCCATGGGGAAAGGGGCTCTGTGCTCCCCCAGCAGGCAGTGGGTGACAGGGGCTCCAGGGGCAGTGGGACTGGGACAGAGCAGCCAGAACAAACCTTCCTGTGCCCAGCGGAGTGTCCTGAGGACAGGAACTGCAAGAGCTGGTGCCGAGTCAAGAGAGCAGCTGAGAAAACACATTAATGCACCATAAAGAATGTCTTTGCTTCCCAATGATCTTTTTTATTACTATTATTTATTCATTTATACGCCGCTGCCTTGCTTTTTTATTTTTTTTTTCCCCTTTTCTTTTTTCTTCTCCTTTTTTCCTCCTCTCCCAGCTCTTTCAGTGCCTCATACCACCCTCTCCACCCCTGGAGACTGCATTCAAACACTGTCTGATGCTGAGGGCTGGCTGGGGGGGTCCGGGGTCATCAGCATGCCTGGCACACTTCGAGCCCAGCCAGCAGAGCTGGGCCCGGCCACAGCTCCTCCAGCCTCCAAATATTTGGATTCTAAAAAGGCTGGGATAGAAACACCAAGAAAAATAAATATTTTACAAACACAGTAACCGAAAACCTAAACAGGAACCCGCCGCCTCTTTCTGCCCAGGGCACGCTACTGAAGCGGAGCTTGGATGTCACAGCTGTGGCACTGACACTTTATTTCCTTACAAAGGAATGTTCTGTGGCTGCAGCATCCCATCAGGCCACTCCCTTGGAGTTTGGGAAGGAACAGAACCTGTCCCGGGATGCTGGGGGCATCAGTCCCTCTGCTCCCCTGGGGGCTCTGGGCACAGCTCAGGAAATCAAACCCTGCCTCCCCCACACCCCGGGAAGGCACGGGGGGAGCCCTGACCTGGCCAGGCTCTGGAGGTGAAGGATGAGGGGGGAATGCTCATTGCCCCAGGAGTCCCGTGGGGAGCCCTGACCTGGCCAGGCTCTGGAGGTGAAGGATGAGGGGGGAATGCTCATTGCCCCAGGAGTCCCGTGGGGAGCCCTGACCTGGCCAGGCTGGGAATGGAGCCCCAGGGAAAATCCCTGCTCAGGGCAGGGCACTGCGGGCTGGGATCCGGTGCTGGCTGCAGGAGACAGGACCACAGAGGCCTGAGCAGGATCCTCCTGGCAGGGGATGGGGCAGGGCCTGGAGACTCCAAAGGGACTCCAAAGCCTTCCAGCAGCCTCACCGGCCCAAGGGCCTGTGCTGGCGACTGGAGGCATCTCCTGTGTCAGCCTGGTCTCTGTGCAGCATGGAAATGCTCCCTCCAGGCTCAAACAGTCACCATCCCATTTCTGACACTGTGAGTGCCACCAGCTGGGACCATTGCCCTCGGGAAGCCACTGAGCAGTTTTTTGGCTCCACTTCGTGTTCTCTGCAGACCAAAGGAGACCTTGTCCCTTTGACTCGTTATTTAGGGGTCCCTCAGGACCCAGAGACACAGATCCATCTCTGGGAGAGGAGGAGGAGGAGGGTAGATGGACCTGAAGCAAAGAGGAACAAGATGTTCCAGTGCGTGTGCTGCGGTCACTGGCTCGGCTCAGCTGGGGACGGTCACAGAGGGCCACCATCGTGGCACAGCTGTGCCTGGTCCTTCCAAATCGCTCCCTTTGCAGAGCTGTGGGGGAGTGAATGAGCACGAGGGGCTGTAGTGGCCTCTCAGCCCTGGACACAGGGCAGGACAGACCTCAGGCTCCTCCTGCTGCCCCTCCAGCCATGCCCAGGCCCCCGGGCTCACACCCACCCCCTGCGCCCCGGCCTCGGGGAGGGCTCCGTGAGCCTGGGGCTCTCTGGGGTGGTGCTGGAGCCTTTTTGTTGTGGTTGTTATTTTTAATCTGCATATTGTTCTGGATTTGCGTCAGAGGCAGCAGGTTGGAGAAACGTGCCTGGCTCTTGGAGCACAACGTGGCAAGGCTGGCAGTGCCCTCCGGCTCCGGGAGAACGCGCTGCCGCCGGCAGCCGCTGGATCCCGCAGCCCCAGCCCTCACCCCGAGGTCTGCGGCAGTTTTTAGTCACTCCTCGCTTCCAGCCCCAAAAGGCAGGCCCTGAGGATGAGCAGGGTGGGGAGGAAGGGGCTCTCAGCAGCAGAGCGAGCAGAGGAGTTGGTCCCGTGGGGCTGCCCGGTGGGACAGGAGCTCATCCTGCCCCTGGGCACGGGGGATCCCACAGCATCCCACCCTCTGCTGCACAGGGAGATGCTGGAGAACCAGCAAGGTCACATCCTGCCCTGGAAGCCCAGAAGTGCCAGCCCGGGGAGCCTGGAGCACCCTGTGTGCATCAGTCCCTGCAGGGTAAACCCAGCAGCCGGTGGGGACAATTCCTGACTGCCACTCTCCTGCTGGATGGAAAGAAACCCTGGTGAAGTCAGCAGGGAGGAGCTGCTGTGAGCCCCCAGGAGGGAGGGACACGAGGCCGGGACCTGGTGACCTCCTTGTCACTGGAGCAGTGTCTGCCTTCTTCCCCTCCTCACTCTGCTCCTCATCCCATCCCACGGGAGCTGCTCCCCACTCAGGACAGGGGCTGCTCCTGCCTCTCCCACCTGTGGGAAGAGCCCCCTGCTCACCTGCCCCTCCCTGGCAGGAACTTTTCCGCCTGGTGTTTGCCAGCCTCCAGGAATGAGGAGGAAAACACGCCAGGATCCCACTGAAAGCACCAACTGTTCTCCTCACATGTAAATGCTGCTGCTCTTTTGATTTTAAATGGCTTTAATGCTGAGTTCATCTGCTAATTCCCCTCCTGCCCCTTGTGTATTGTATATTAGGAGAAATGTTGTTCTGTATCCTGAGCAGTTTATTTTATCGAGTTTAAGAGAAAATCCCATACTGAGATGCTGCAGATAAATATTCATTGTCACATCTGCTTCGGTTTAAGATTGTTGCCTAAAAATGTTAAAAATACAAACATATTTGGTGGGGGAGAGGCTGGGGTGGGAGGGTTGGGGTGGGCTGCTGAGTCTGGGCCTTCAGTGCAACTCGTCAAATGTTTTATCACCAGCAAGGAGAGGAATCACAATGAGGGGAAATCACCCAGGGGAAGGAAAAAAGGGAACAGCAGCCTGAGAAGGCTCAGCCAGCCCCAGCCCTGAGGCCCAGGTGGAGCAGTCCTGTATGGGAGCACCCCTGGCATCACCCAGGTTGGGGGACAGCTGTGGCAGTGCAGGGTGTCCCATTCTCAGCTGCTCAGAGCATCCTCCAGGATCTCTCGGTGCCCGTGACTGGGAGACAGATCAGCAGCACAGGAGTGGGGTGTTTTCCCCAGCTCTGGGATGCTGCACCGTGGGCTGGCAGTGCTGGCAGCACCCAGGAACTGCCTGGAGGCTGTGCCAGGGCTGGAGCCCCTGTCCAGCCCAGCTGTGCCTGGCAGTGCCGTGGTGGCCCTGCTTGGCACAGCTGTCCCATCTCCACCTGCTGAAAGCGTGAGGGGCACCAGGAGCTCTGCTGGTGGCGGTTCCAGCAGGGAGGCTGGCAGCTGCCCTGCCTTCTGCTGCCTCTGGGGAGGGCTTGTCCAGGCCACACCGGACACACACAGTGACAGGACAGCTTGGGACAACATCAAGGGGACTCAGCTTGGCAAAGCCTACGCTGTCCCCGCTCCGGAGACGCACAGAGCTCTTCCCTCCCCGCCTCTGCCAGTCCATTACTTCTGCTCAGCACTACAATTTTATTTTACATTTAAATAAAATAAACTTGACCTTATTTTATTTTTCTTTCAAAGCTTTTGCAGCTCCACCAAGCGCAGCCAGTGGATATGGAAGGCATAGTAATAAGGATAACGCTTTCCACTTGCTGAGCACTTTATATTCTCTGAGCACTGTACAAACATTACCTAATTAAACAGAGCAAGGCAGCAGCCCTCTGCTCCGGCCTAATGCTGGGAAATGGAAACAAGGAAACTCTGAACCAATATGTCAATAACATCAAAGTCCCATTGTCCTGGCCTTGGCTTTGTTGCAAAGGAATCCGAAATTGTCTCAGAGTTTCCAACATGGCTTCGGGCTCTTCACACTTGGGAAACAAGTGTGAAAAAACTGTTTGGGAGTCAGACGACAAACCCTGATCAAAGTTGGCAGAAGTGGCCACGGAGACCCCGGGACTGCAGCCTCGCCTTTGATGCCGCCTCATGTGGGAGCCATCCCGGCGGCTCTCGCCCCCCAGCCCTTTCCAGGGCTGGCATCTTCCTCGGGGCCCTCATGAGCATCTGGGGAATGTTTCCTATTAGGGATTCACACTCTGGTTGAGCTGCATTCCTAATTGTGGAGACTTGAACGGCCCTAATAGGAAACACACCCGCAGCAGAGTCCCTGTGAGTCATTCTCCCATCAGAGCGCTCCTTGGGCTGCTGCCACATGGCAGGGACAGGGCCCAGGGGACACAGGGCCAGGGCCCCGGGGGACCCTGCTCCCAGCTGTGCCACCATCGCTCCAGGCTCTTGGGGGTGCCATGCCAGGTGCTGGGAATGCCGTGCCCGCCCTCTGTGGCACGCTGCCTTCAGGAGACATTCCGTAGGCACCTTCCCGTTCCCACAGCAGCGTGGGCACCTCTGGGGGCAGGAGGGGGCTGGGTCAGAGCCCGGTGCTCAGGGGTGAGTGACCATCACCATGTCCATGTTTCCATGTCGTGTTCATGCCACGCTCAGGTTGCCGTGGCCACGCTGGGGTCTCTGCCCAGCTGGAGCCGTGCACAGCCACTGCCCATCCTCTGGGATGTGGCCAGAGTGGGAATGCCTCAGTCCCACCTTCCACAGCAGCCTGGGGGTCCAGGCTCCGGCCCCAGAGTGCAGCCACCCCTTGTTTAGGAAACCGAGGTGCCCTTGGAATGCCACCCCTTTGTGCCAGCGCCCAGGCGTCCCATTTGTCACCGTGACAGCCCACACGGCACTGGGAAAAGGTCACCTGAGCTGTACCAGCCTTTCCCTTTCACATTTATGCTGATGGCAAATTAATTCTTCATCAGAAGCCCAAGTGCCCCCTGTGCCATTGTTTGATGTTTTCCAAATCTGCCTGGGCTCAGGTGCTCCCCTCCCTCCTCCCCAGCACTGAGACTCACCAAAGGCAAAGCATCAGCCCCTGCATTTTTAGGACAAATGTCCTGGTTCTGGGCATCTTCTGGCTGAATCACCGTGCATTTTTCTGTGTCTGCTTGACAGCAATACCTGGTGATGTCAGACAAGCCTCTGGGGCCCTCGGCTCTCATTACCAGCCTGTCTAATTAAGAAGAGATGCTGCTGCTGACTGCTTTGGAGAGCGATGTGGGGAGGCTACAAATGCCAATCTCCATCACCAGGGTCTGTGCTTTTGGGGTCTGGATCTTTGGAGACAGGAGGGCAGCCCTGAGTGTGTCCCACTCAGTGGAATGACAGGTTCAGCAGCAGGAGGAACCCCTGTGAGCCCCAAAAGGTTTGGGAATCAGGAGCCTGATTGTATCTGAGCAGACTCACTCCAGTTGCTGACAATTAGCAGGGGCTGGCTGATCATTAAAGCAAAATGAGCCACTCCCCATCCATTCCACCCTAGCTGGAGGTTTGGGTTGGGAAAGTCAGGTCCTGCATGTCCCAGTTCAGATCCTTTTCAGCCCTGCAGCCCCTCTGGAGCTCCCAATGCATCTGTTCTGTGTCCCCTTGCTCAGGAACAACCTTTCCCAGGACTTTCCCTCAGGTTGGGGATGTTTGGCACAGGGGGAAGAGGGAACTCTTGTTTTTATTCTTCGACAACAGGAATGTTTTTCCTCCTGTTATTCATCAAATTCTGCTGGAATTTAATACTCACCAGCTCTAAACAGCCTCTTGCACTAACAGTGATTGATGGTTTCCAACGAGTCCATAAATGCTGCCCCTCCTCAGCCCTGCACTTTCTCTCCTTCCCTCCCTATCACTCCATCTCTCCTCTCTTCCCTTCTCTCTCCTCTCTTCCGGGCCAGACAAAAGCTGATCATGCTGTTGTTATGTGGATTGATTTGTTTTCTGTTTCTGCTGTGTTTTGGGGTAGGAAGACATCAGGGATTTGTGAAAGAGCAGTGAAATGCCATGGCCAATGAAGCCTGACTAGGAATTCCTCAGGTTATTATCTCTTAGGTTAAGGAAATCCGGGCAAATTTCTGTAGGGAAACACATCAGGAGCAGAAAACAGCAAAGCCCAGCAGCAGCTGCCCAGTTCTCCCAGTCTGGGGCAGCCTGGAGTGGGAGGTGGGGTGTGTCTGCCCACTCAGGGTGATGTGCCAGCAGACACCCCGGCGTGCAGGGAATGTGCTCAGGATTCCCAGCCCAGGGAGCTGCTGCGGGCTCCATCCGAGGCTCTCAGCAGGATGGAGCAGCCCAGGACGAGGCTCCTGAGCGGCCTCGTGCCCCCAGGGGCTCAGGGAGCGACAGCAATTGCTCGGTTCTCGCCGGGGTGAGCAACTTGTAGTCCCAAGGCACGAATTCCCAGGAGTTCCGGCTCTGGGGGTTGGAGACAGCTGGTGCCAGGGGACAGCGAAGGGGGAGATTGAAGCAGGTAAGGTGAAACCTGGGGAAGTCGCCCTGTGACTCTGTAGAGACAAAATCCTGCAGCAGATGCTGGCAGGGAGGGCACGGTGGGACGCCAGGGACGAGCTGGGGAAGGTGAGGGTGCCAGGCAGGTGATGCTGAGGGACCCCCAAGAGGCAGAGCCCCCTCCCCGCAGCGCTCAGCTCCGCTGGGAAGGGGCTGCTCCCGGGCTCTCTCCGACACGGGGACTCCTGGCCGTTTACTGGACTTCCCACAAGACTGGAAAAATGATCCCTGCCCTTCCCTTCCCTTGCGCTTTCCCGAGCAAAGCTCCCTCCTACCTGGTGGGGGCTGCCCTTGCCTTGGAAAGCCCGCCGCTCCGAGGAGCCCGGCTCTCCTGTTCCAATTAAGCTACCTGAGATAAAATCTGGGGAGCTCTTAGAGGGAAACAACTTAAAGAGATGTAAAATGGTAACTTGATTTACTCATTTGTTCCTGACCGTTTGATTCCTCCCCGAGCCGCCACCCAGCCAGCTGGGTTATGTGTCACCGGGGAAAAAAAACCCAATACAGGCAGATCCCTTATCAGATCAGTGCGTTAAAAGGATTTGGGGAATGCTAATGCAGGCACAGGGATCGGGAGATGGGACTCGCTGGCTACGGGTGGCCGAGCACGAGGCAGCACCTTGGCTCCCCCTTCCCCAGCTCCTGTTTCCCCTGGGATGTGGGAGCAGGGCTGGCTGTTTTCCCAAAGCAGGGGCTGAGTGGGGAATCTCCACCTCATCCAGCCTTTCCCAGAATCCCTGGGGAACATTTCTTGCCCTGTTTTGCTGGATTAAGTCAGTTATCTTTTGGAGTGTGAGCTGGAGGCAGCTGCCCGTGCCTGCCTGGCTCTGCTGTGCGGGGTGTGCTGCACACTCACTCCTGGCTGATGGGTGTCCCGGGCTCTTCCAGGCACAGGAATGCTGTCCCATCACTGACTCCAAGGCCCAGCTCAAGGGAGCTCTCTTGACACTGCTCCCCAAACAGCCCTGATCCCAGAAAGCAGGAGCTGGGGTGTGGATTTGAGATCCACAAGGAAAATCGGAGAGGTTGTGGACTCCCCATCCCTGGGAGTGTGCAAGGCCAGGTCGGATAGGGCTTGGAGCAGCCTGGTTCAGGGGAAGGTGGGGGTGGCACTGGATGGGCTTTGAGGTCCCTTCCAACCCAAACCAGTCTGTGATTCCATGAAAACACCCCGGGATTGGGACGAGAGTCACGCTAAGGACTGGGAGAATTGTTTGGCAAATTACCAAATGCAGTTTGTTCCCCAATCCAGCACGGGGCAAGGTCAGGCTGGTTGGGAGCCCACGGCTCATTCCTTGTGGCAAGTGAGGTTCTGTGTCAAGGTGCACATCCTTGGGAGCAGCCAGAGCTGGGAATTCTCAGTGACAGGAGCCCCTCATCCTGCTGGTTCTGCTGTTAATCCCACACTGGGATGTGGAGAGAGCCACTCCTGGGTGTCCAAGGGATGAAGGGCAGATTAGCAAGGCCCTGCTGCATTAGGCTGGGAATATATTTAGCTCCTTGACATGCTGTGGATTAAGAGCAGCAGGAGGCCTGGCAGTTCCAGGCACAGGGACAGATGCTGGCTGGGAACATTCCCGTTCAGCTGAGCTGACATTCCCTTCACAGCACCTGTGGGATGGGTGTCCCACCTGTGGGATGGGTGTCCTGGCCTTCCCAGGGCTGCTCCCCTGCTCCTGCCCTCGGGCAGGATCCTTCCCATCCCTGCCCTCAGGCAGGATCCTTCCCATCCCTGCTGTCAGTTGGCTGCTCAAAGCAGCTCCTGCACGAGTCAGACTCAAGCCAGGAAGGTTTTGAGGGTGTTCTAGGGCAAAGAGCCCCTCTTTGGGGTTTGTTCTTGTCCTTTGCTGTGCTGTTCCTTTCCTTCCACCAATCCCTGTCCTTGGAGTGGCACTGCCCTTACCCAGGGGATGAGTTCACATTTTGGGGCTTGAAAATGTGCATTTTTAGCTCTTGCTGCCCCCTTGCTCAGCTCCATTCCCATCCCATGGGGCTTTTTCCCTCAGGATGGCTCTGTTACCTGCCCATGCCCACCCCTGTTCCTGAGAGCATCCCACCCTGTTATCCCCATGCCTGGCTCATTTATAAATTGTATGGAAATACAAATGTCTCCCTATCACCCCACAGGACGTGTCACCCTCCCATGCCTTCAGGCAGATGCTCCCAGCAGCACCAGATTGGAGCAGATTTGTGGTTTTCCCTCACTGATACCCTGGGAAAAACCTGTTTTCACCACATTTACAAGGGAGGTTTTCCAAGCAATCCTCTCCACAGGGACCCCAGAACTGGAGACCCTGGAGTGTTCCCTTGTGCCCCAGCAAAGCCCTTCCCATTCTGGATAATCCCACACAGCCTAGGCTGGGAATTCCTGGCAGCTGGAGAGCACATTGGGTTATTTGCAGGCCCCTGGCCATTCTGGGGACTGTAGGAATTCAATCTCCATCCCTGCCCTGGGACATGGGGCTGTCCCAGCCCTCGGCAGCCTATCTTTGCACAGGGGTGACAGGAAACTTGGGAGACACTGACAAAACCCAAAATTGCACTCAGTAAAATGAAAAACAAACTGAAAAAAATCCCCTGTCCAAAACCTGCCTCAAGTCAACCCGAACGCTCGGTTCAATCGCCGAGCAAACATTCCATGAGCGCTCCAAGCTTTGCCTTTTTAAGCTTCTTAAGTGGGCTTGAGTTAAACACAGGCAAATTTCTCCTGAAAACATCATTTCAGCCCAGATCACAGAACTTGAAGAAGCTTTCCTTCAAAGCCAGCAGAACAAACCTGGCTGCTTTGATTGGATTTTTCCCTTTTCGGGGGGTACAAGATCATTCCCGTTGTGTCAGTGTCACGGTTGGGTGAACTTTTGGGGTGAACAACGTGCTTGGCAG
Organism: Urocynchramus pylzowi; assembly: GCA_013397555.1. Lineage (NCBI taxonomy): Eukaryota > Metazoa > Chordata > Aves > Passeriformes > Fringillidae > Urocynchramus > Urocynchramus pylzowi. The sequence goes on from VZRH01001420.1 coordinate 119,510, forward strand.
AGGAGTTCCCCCCAGCTCTGCCTTCTGTGGCCTTATTCGATGGCCAGTGGCCCGGGCTGTGTCTGCTGTCACCTCTGTCACCGCTGCCACCGCTGCTGTCCCCCGGCTCCTCGCAGCCGAGACACGGCAAAGCCAGAATTTCTGGTTTCCATAAAGGAATATGGAGAATATTATCCAGTGAGATTTGAGACTGAGGTGGGAAAGCTGCCAGCGTGCAGCGTTTTCAAAGAGCCTCCTGGATCTCGTGTTGCTGAAAACTGGGAAGTCCCGTGGGCTCGGGAAGGGGAGGTGGGAGGGGTGGGGGGTCCCCGTGGTGGGCACGGGGATGGAGGCAGAGCAGGGGGAAACCTTCTGAAGGGGTCCTTTCATATTGGAATAAGTCATAATTAATGCTATCAGGTGGCAGGAAGGCAGCATCAGGTAACATGAGCAGGGCCTTATCTCTCCCTGCATCCCGGGCTGGCTCTGGGCTGGGGGAAAGCAGGAGACTCACAAAAAGTGTTGGGAATGGGGTGTGGGGGGATTGGGGCACTGCTGCCATGAGGAGCTCTGGTCCTGCCTGGCAGGATATCCTCGGAGAGGTGAGGTGAAACAAGCCCTGGGTGGGTGGGTGGATGGATGGATGGATGGATGGATGGATGGATGGATGGATGGATGGATCTACACAGATCCATCTTCATCCTGACTGGAGGAGGGAGGAGGGAGGGGAGAAGGGGTAAGCACCCAGGAGGCCCCACAAGGTGGGTTTTGGCTGTCCCATCAGCATCCCTTTTGTGGTGCCACCAGTGCCTTGGTGGCCCTGAGGGGCTGGGCTGGTCACTGGTGTTTCTGGGACCTGGGCTCCAGGTGTGCTTTGAGCCATTTGTTCATTAGGAGCTGATCAAACCATTCCCTGCCCGTGCCTCACAAACCAGTTGTCCTTTATTTACAGTTTTTTAGGTCAAGTTCTCTCTCTCTCTTCTCCTCCACAGCTGGGTCACCAGACACATGATTCCACCTTAATTAGTGACATTGTTCCTGACAGTGGGGTTGTCAGGAGCCTGAGTCAGCTGGGTTAGCACATCCCTGGTCTTGGGGACAGCTTGAACAGGAGGGTTTGGGGCAAAACACTGATTTGGGGAAAGCTCTTTTGCCATGTAGAAAAAAACATATTTAAAAACAAAGCACTTAAAACTGGTGGATCAAACATTCCTCATGGAAATGCCTGTGTGGGAAAAAAGCCTCTGTGATCTCAATTACCTTCCTCTGTGAGGATCCTGCATAGCTGAAATTGTTTAGTTTCTGAGCAGCAATGATAAAAAAAACACTTTAGGTTTTTATTTCCCTACTTTGGCTTCCCTTGGGAAAAGAGCCGGAGCAAGCAATTCCACGCATGCACACAGGCACAGGGCACACAACAGCCAGAACAAAATCCCAACAAACACAACTTGTTTGCTTTAATTCTGTTTTTCACTGAAAAAATGTGAACTTCTCCGAAAAAAGACAATGCGACGGGCTCGCCTCAGCGCTGTGGCCTGCCCTACTTTTGGGGAATTTGTTTTCCACTTTGCAGCCATCCTTAGCCTTAAATTTCTCCTATTAAGGATAAGACTAAAGCAGCCCTAAGGCATGGGCCTTGGAGGGAAGATGAAGGGAGATGGAAGTGCTCACGGGAGGCAGGAACACAGGGTGGGATTGCTGGAGTGTCCTGTGCAGGGCCAGGAGCTGGACCCAGAGATCCTCGTGGGTCCCTTCTGGGTCAAGATAATCTGGGATTTCATCCGCCGTGTCCTGGCTGCTCAGCCATGCCCCCTGTGGGCTTGTGCAGTTGACAGATGGACGCAGGGACGATCCAGGGAGGTGATGGATGGTCCCCCCTCCCCGCCCGGCCCCGGCCCCCCTCCTCGTCCCTCCCCAGCACAGAGCGAGTTGTCAAAAGCAACAACCCTTCAAGACCAGCCCCAAACAAATACAGGAATTACGGGTGATGGATGGTCCCTGCTCTGAAATCCATCTCGGGAGGAGATGTCGGCTCCCCAGCACAGCGGCAGCCGCGGGGAGCTCCTGCAGCTC
>VZRH01001420.1:125547-165305 GCA_013397555.1 Urocynchramus pylzowi
CCCACACACCTGTGTCCCTGTGTCCCACACGCCTGTGTCCCTGTGTCCGACACGCCTGTGCCCCTGTGTCCCACACTCCTGTGTCCCTGTGCCCCACACGCCTGTGTCCCTGTGCCCCACACACCTGTGTCCCTGTGTCCCACACACCTGTGTCCCTGTGTCCCGCTGGAGCAGGGCTCCTGCTCTGGCCTGGGCAGGATTGGGTGTGCTGAAGCAGCCCCATGTGCCAGGGCCCCAGCCAAGCAGGGCACAGCCGTGGCCGTGTCTGCTCGTGCTGGGGCTGTTTCCTCTCCTCGCTCTCCCTCTGCCCAGCCCCGGGAGGACGTGGCACAGCTGGCACTGTCCCCCTGGGTGGTGGCAGAGCCAGCTGGGCACCGCTCCCGAGAGCAGCGCTCCGAAGGATCCCGGCTCAGGGACACAGCTGCTCTGCTGTTATCACACAAGAGCAGAGATGAGACAACCCAGTTATCGAGGACAGAGAGAGAGAGAGAGAGAGAGAGAGAGAGAGGGAGAGAGAGGCTCCTTCTCCCCACCATCCCCTCCACCCCCCCAGCCCTTCTCCGTGATCACTCTTGTTATTCATTTCCCCTCTCTTCTCCTTGCCAGGCAGACGCTTTCACAGGGCAAATCCAAACGAAAGCCTTGCAAAGAGGATGCTCATAAAATATTTATGGAGAGCTGCGGTGAACACGAGTAGGATAATGAGGGTCTGTGGGAAATGGGATGTGTCCAAACCCGCACAGTGAAGGCCTCGTACGAGGCAGAGGCGCACGGTGGAGGCCATTAGTGAGTCCTGCAGGCTCTACGCTCATTTCCTTCTCAGTTGCCACACACAGCTCTGCTTTGGCTTTCCCTCGCTGGCAATGGGGCTTTTCCTCCATGGCAGCTGCTGCCTGCAGTGCATGGGGAGCTGGGATGGCTGGAGAGCCCTGGGGGCTGTGCAATGGTCTGTCCAGTCCCATGGCTGTGCTCTCTGCGAGCAGGACAGGGACACTGTGCCACCAGAGCAGGACACAGCCACTGTGCCACCTCTGGGCTGCAGCCTGGTCACCAGCCCTCCTCTCCCAGCCACTTTTCCTGTGCTCCAGCCCCGTGACAGTCCTGCACTCCCCAAAATGGCCACACAAGGCAGCCGGGAAGGGCAGCAAGGTCTGGCACAGGGATGGGAGTCAGTTCCTTTCATCGAGGTTGCTTTAGGAAGTGGAAGGTCAGCTCAGGTCTGAGCACCTCCTTCTCCCCATCCTTCCCTCCCATCCCCTGCAGTCTGTGGGGCTCTGCTCCCATAAACCCCCAACACTCAGCCCTAAGGCCTGATCCCAGGTGCTGCTGGTGCCAAGAAGGGGCTCTGAGGCTCCGGGCCAGCTCTGGTAAAGTGCAAACCTATCCCATCCTGGGAGCAGAACCCATAAACACATCAGCCCCCCTCGGGCAGGGACGAGCTGCCTCAAACCGTGTCCTGCAGCAGCTTACCCAGCTCCTTCTCCAGTTACCCAGAGCAGTGTCCCGCAGCTGGAATGCTGCTGACCTTTGCAGAGTCTCGCTGCGCCTGCCCCAGCTCCAGCCCAAGCTGCAATTCCTCTGGGAATGGCCAAGGGGACGTCGGGGGCACTGCTGCTCCTCTTCCTCCCTTGGCTCTCTTCCAGTGAGCCCCCAAAAAGCCCTTGAACTCGTGCTGGAGCGCTGATCCCGCTGGGAGCCATGCCGCTGGCAGATGTTTGCTGTGATACAGGACACGACAGCTTTTATGACTTGTCAGCTGGAACCCAATCTTTTCGGGTCTTTAGGTTAAAATGGAAAAGCAAAGCTTGCACGCAGGGCTGTGCCAGCAGCACGGCCTGCTCAGCCTCCCAGCAACCCCAGAACCTTCTGAGGCAGGAACCTGGGTGTCCCTCACCATCACCCAGCCCAGCCCAGCAGCCCCAGGACCTCCTGGAGCAGGAAGTCGGGCTGCCCTCACCATCCCACTCTGACAAGGCTGCTTTCCCCAGCCCCATGTCCTGGGACATGCCCTGTGTCCCTGCAGTGACACATCCGTGTGGTTGGGATGTTCCTGACCCCAACCCAGACTGCCTGGGGTGGGCATCTTTCCTTCCAGCCCCACAGAGGAAGGAACAAACAAGCAAGGTCACACATACCTTCCTTATGATGACTGCAGGGAGATTCCCACCTCTTCCAGGCTGGGAAACCACCACAGTGCTTCAGGCTATTGCACGTTACCAAACATTACCAAATCCTGGAGAATTACAAGAAACCCCATGTCTGCTTCACTCCCACTGCTGAAGGAAGGAGAATTATCCCTGCAGGCAGCTGAGAGGGTTCATCACCTCCCCAGAGCTGCCTGGTGGAATTGTGTTGTCCCCTGTGTGGGAGCAGGCAGGGATGGTTCAGAGGACCATGGAATGGTTCAGGCTGGAAAAGACCTTTAAGATGATGGAGTGCAGCTGTTAATTCAGCACTGCTGAGCCCAGGTTTAGGTTTAAATAAAACACTGCCAGATTTCAGGTCAGCCTCGCCACCTGTCTTGGAGCTACCCCAGCACCTGAGAAGGTCACGTGGGGCTGGGGTTGCCAATGATCAAATCATTGATCAGTGTCACACCACGGGCCTCTGGGGGATGAGGCAGGACGTGGTGGGAGGGAGGCAGAGAAGCTGATCCCTCGGGGTTCCTGAGTGTGTCTCACCCTGTAGACCAGCGTGGGACACTCAGGAAGTGCTGCCTGGCTGATGGATCCCACCCTGCCCTCTCCCCCTCCATCTCCATCGCCCACAAGTCTCAAAGTTCAAGTGGTTCAGGACGGGGAAGAGTGTTCCAGACATGAAAGGTATTTCTGGGCATGGGGGAAGAAGTGATTAATCTCAATTAAACGGTTGGACACTGTATAATCTGGGGCAGCAGATTGGGTTACGAGTCCTCCTTCCCATGGCTCTTGGAGGGGGATTCCAGCCTGAGGAGACTTTGGAAAGATGTTTTGACTGCTGAAGTGCCAAACTTAACCCCGTTGTAATTGGGGCTGTGGTGAAACATGGATGTTGTTTTTTGCTTCCTGAGCCTCCCGGACAGCCCGAGGTTTGTGCAGCTGCCACCTCTTTCCCATTCACACCCTGACAGCTCCCACCCCAGCTCACTTTTCCCAAGGTCACTTCTCAGAAAAAAAAAAAAAAAGGGAAAAAAGGAATNTTCCCCCCCTGACAGCCCCCCCCCCAGCTCCCTTTTCCCAAGGTCCCTTCCAAAAAAAAAAAAAAAAAAAGGGAAAAAAGGAGAAACTCACAGAGGCTGGTGCTTCCAAACTCCAGGAGCAGCTCAGCAGCCAGAGGTGCAGGGAACCACTGCTGACCCAGCTCCCAGGCTTCCTGCTGCTGGATCGTGGTCTTCCTCCTCCAGCCCAGAGCCCGCATCCCGCCGGGCTCTGCAGAGCTCCCACTGCCCCTTCCCGCAGCTCCATGGCCACGAGCATCCCCCAGCCCTGGGGGCTCCCTGGGATCCATGTGCACCAACCCCTGCTGGGGTGCTGGGATGGATCAGCCCCACGGGAGCTGCAGCACCAGCAGGATTTGAGCAGCAGGATTTGAGCAGAGTCCCCGAGGAGAGCGGTGGCTGTGGAGCAGTGAGGAGCCCAGAGCGAAGGGTTTCATCCAACAAAGCTCTCAGATCCTCCTTGTTATTTAACAGCCTCTTTGCCCGGACTAAAGAGCTGTTCCTGATGTTCTGTAGGGACTAATAACAACCTAATTCCGAGTTGTAATGGACTAAACATACCCAGCGTGTTCTGAGGTTCACCCAGAGAGATCCCACGTCCCCCCTGTGCTCTGCTCCCTTTGTGGTGTCACACAGCACACGGCCCTCAGTGACATGAGACATTTCTGGGTAAGAAGTTAAAAATAAATATATTCCCAGAGGGAGCTGCACAGGGATAGACTGAGCCAGGGTGTAATTACCTGAGCTGGAACAGAGCCAGGCTCTAAACTTGTATTGCAAATTCTTTGCATTGCTTTAGATACCTGCTAACAAAGTGATTATAAAAACCATATTTATAGAAGATTAGGAGCTATGCAATAGATCCACATCCGTAATTAGCCATAATAGATCTGCATTGATTATTATTGATGTTAATCCTCTTCTAAATATGTGCACATTAATTAGTCAGCGTTTACCACAGACGCAATTATTTTAGGAACAGACACAGTTGGTGGGGGCAGCAGACAACGGGGTGTTTATTCCGATTTTAGTGTTTATTTTTCTCTCTGCAGCAGCACCTACATCAGGTTGTACAAGAACAAAGAGCATCTGAGTCCAAGGGCCTGGAGCATCCAGGCTCCCTCACCGTGATAAGCACTTACAAGTGTCTGGGAAGGATCCTGCCAAAATATTATTTTTGATGCATAAAATATTTCCTCGTTACTATGAAACACAGCGTGGTGCCAGCCTCCAAGGGTGACACTGCTCTTTTTCCTGGCTGCCTGTGGGGGTGTTCAGCTCCAGCACCGTGTGTGCCTCATCCCAGTGCTCCTGGTGGCTGGGTTGGGGGTGGGAATTGCTTGTTGGGAATGAAATCTGGGTGGGCTGGTGGGGGGAGCCTTCAGGACACCTCCAGGGAGTGCTCAGCTGGGGCTGGCTTTCAGGGGCCATGGAATTTGCTCATCACTTTTCCAGTGGGAGCACACGGGGTGTCTGCTTTGGGCAGTGAGTGAATGCAACCTCTGGAATTCTTTCCCCATCATGATGATCCAACCCCACCAAGAGCTGGGGACCATCTGCACTCAAACAACAGCCCCCAAGAGCCACTGGCTACCAGGGTCTGTGTGTCATGGGCTGTTTCTGTTTGAGACGCCCCAGAGTCTCCCAAAAATAACTCAGTGGAAAACACCTGCTCTGTTTTCTTCCCTTTCTGTCCTTCATCTTTTATTTCCTTCTCTCTGTCCTTTATTTCTCTCTCTGCCTGCAAGCAGGAAGAGCAGGAATGAGCTGTTGCACCCCATGTTTGAATTGTGCTGCTCCCACTGCCCCGTGTCCTTGTGTCCCACTGTCCTCTCCCTTCTCCATCGCCATTCCCATGGAGCTGCCTCCCACAAGGCAATGGTTAGGAAGATGCTTCCACCATTGCCACTCCCACCAAGCCAGAGCATCTCCAGTGGTGAAGAGTTTTGGTCAGCTTTGGGTGAGAGGAGTCCATGAGCATCCCATCGCCCCCGGAAGGGCAGGAAGCGGTGCTGGGAGAACTGGAACGAGGAGCTGGAGGTGCTGGGTGAAGCTTCAGGACCACCAGGTGCTCTAGCCTAGCATGGAGTGGGGTCACAGCTGCCACTGTGGGACGTGGTCCCTCTCCAGAGGAGGGAGGAGGAGCTGCCCTGTCCCACCCACTGCTGCCGGGGCCATGCCGCATCCCAAAATCCCCAATGCTCCCCACCCTGGACACGCCATGGCTAAAGCAGCTTCCCTCCAGTGCTCACTCGTGCCCAGCACACAGCAGTCATAACCCAGATCCTGTTCCCTACGTTGCAAACCCCCTTTCCAAGTCCAGCAATTAGCCTCCAATTTGCTTTCCCCATTAATGGCACATGGGGTCTCTCTGGGACGCTCTGACGAGACCCTGGTTTCTTCAGCAGTTCAAAACCTTTCCCTCTTATTTATTTTTCACCCTTTCCCCAAATGTATTCCCCACCACAAAAATAACATTTTTCAGATCATTGCAATTATTTATTCCACATTTTTCTGTCACAGCTTTGCAGGAATCAGCGTTTCTGGTGGGAGCAGGGAGGGAAGATGAGCAGCTCCAGCCTCTCCTTCCACAGCCGAGGAGCCGGGGTCTTATTTGGGGTCGGTGGTCCAGGAGGGGCCCCCGTGACACCCACAGAGTTCAGGCCAATTAGGGACTTCTGACTGGGGGGGAAAAGGGAAAAGAAAGAGCCAGGAAGGCTGGGCTCGCCTTTTTCTCCTCTCGTCTTCTTTTTAATGGCAGGCCCCCGGGGGCTCGGCGGCATCCGAATGGAAATCCTTCCAAATGGAAATCCTGCCTGCCCCTCAGGGCAGCGCTTGAATGTCACAGAGGGGATGAAAGGGAGCCAAAGGCGACCCTGCTCCCAACGGCGTCGCGGGGGGACCGAGCTAATGGGAGGACGGACCTTCAAGGAGGGGTTTGCAGGGGCAACCTGAGGGGTTTTCCCTCCTCCTCACTGGGAAGCGGCTGGAGGAAGGAAGAGAAGCAAATGAGAGACGCCAGAACTGTGACATTTTCAAGGACCTGTAGACAGTGTCACCCATGGAGGCACAAGGCTTTGGAAAATCAGGAGACAATGTGCCAGCCAGGACCGGGGCTGGCATCACATCCAGCCGGAAAACTGCTGAATAATTTTGGTGGCCTTTAAATCTTTACTTAAAATAAACCTTTACAAGTTGAGGAGCCCTCAGAGCACAGTGTCCTCTGTATCCTAGCTCAATGCCCAAAGCAAATTAGGGACCATCCCAGACAAGAACAATCCATTCCCTTCAGGAAATCCCAGATTTCCTGGGCTGGGGCTGCTCTGTGCTGGGAGGGTCTGCAGGCACATCCCATTATGGTAAAATCTGCTGTTCCTGGGCTTCAGCTGGGATAAACCCCAGGGAAATAGCTCCACTTCATACCCACGGAACAATGCTCCAGAAAATGGAAACAGCTTTCCGAAGAACCTCCTTGGATTTCCGCCTTTGTTGTGCTGCTCTGCCAGGGCTCTGGGGAGGGGGAGGAGTTTCACTGGTCAGGTTCTGTTGGGTTTGGGATCAGGGTCTTCGGGCTGGTGGTCACCCTGTGCCACAGCCCCACAGGACGAGCACAGCTCTCTGTGCTGCTCAGAAAAAAAAAGGGGAAAATCCTACAGAAAAGGAACTCCTGGAAAAATTAAGGGGAAACCAGTCCCACCAGTACCTTTGGTGTGTGTGAAATTCTCCCCTGGAAGTGTTATTAGAATATCCCAGTTTCAAGGGCTTGGGAAAGCAAATTATTTGGGGTAATTCTGGGAGCAGGCAGGCTTTTGTCCAAAGCTGGACTCCAGCACAGGTTCAAATCTGTTGGTCCCACGTTCCAGCCTGGCTGGGGTGCAGGTGACAGCCATGGATGCAGGACCTGGCTCAGCCAAGCCCTGCTGGTGGTTGGAGCAGTGTGGGGAAGGGAGGCCTGTGGGATCTGGACTTGCTCCCAATTAAAGCTGGGGGAAATTTGCTCGGAAAGAAAATGCCAGTTCATCGAAACTGAAATATTTCATTAACGTATTTTGGGTCTGGGAAGATGCTGCCAGCAGACTCCCAGCCACATCTCCCAGCTGGGTTGCTTTGGCCTGGTTGCCTGGCTGGCCCTGCCCAGGGCTCTGGGGTGGCTCCCTGGGTGTCCCACGCTGCTCTGACACCGGGGCCAGGGGCTGAGGGGCTGTCTGGAACCCCTCCACAGAACTATGGAGTCACAGGATGCTTTGGGTTGGAAGGAATCTTAAAGCTCACAGATCTCTGGCATTTCAGAGCTGCCTGGATTTGCCATGTTTTCAGTGGGAGATGGGGACAGGGAGAAGTGCAGCTCCCTGGTACTGGAGAAGTGGAGCAGGAGGGAGAGGCTTGATGTTGATTGAGAAGGAAGTTTTTGAGATGGAGAATTTAAAAAATGAGCCCTTCCCCGTGGCCGTGCTGCTGTTACAGGGACTGCAGAGAGCGAGGAGGGGGTGAAGGGCTGCTCCTTCTTGAAAGTCTTCTTGGTTTCACTGGATAATCCCAATTTACAAAACAGCTGAGTTTTAAAATGCTGCAATAATCCACTCATTAGCCCTCGCTGCGAGGCGGCGCCTCGGGGCATTCCCAGAGGAAGGTGGGACGGGTGGCTCAGGAGATAATTGCTGCACACTTGAACCCCTCCAGAGGTGGCGGATCCACTAATTTTGGTGAATTCCTTTGTGTCCACCGGCAGCTGCCCTGCGTGAGAGCTGTGCCGTGCCGTGCAGGACTCCCAGCGAGGTGGAAGAGCTCCACACAGGAATTCTGCCGGCTCAGTGCTCAACAAGGAACAGCAGGGTTGGGACACGGGAGTGCTGAAGAGGCGTTTCTGGCATCAGCTGTAGGAGCAGAGAGCAGGGGCTGGGAAGAGCACAGAGCTCCTGGGGCAGCTCCCAGCTGGAAGGGGGCAATGGAGAATTGGAGAAGCCAGACCTGGGCTGCTGCTGCGGGTGCCAGGCTGAATCCCCTGAACAACCCCCAGGTCATGGAGCTGGGGCTGCCCCATCCCTGGAGGTGTTCCAGGCTCGGATGGACAGGGATTTGAGCAACCTGGGGTAGTGGAAGGTGTCCTGGTCCACGGCAGGGTGTGGAATGAGATGGGCTCTAAGGTCCCTTCCCACCCAAACCATCCCAAATCGTTCCATGATTCAATTTATTGCACTGGCCCTGAGCATTCACAGGAGCACCCAGAGGAGGTTCTCCAAGCAGAGTCCTGCTGCAGGGAAGGCTCTGGACTCAATTCCCATTTGCTGGTGGTCCCTTCCCATCCTCCCAGTTCTGCCTTTTTTCATCCCAGTGGCTGACTGGGCAAACAGGCAGATGACAAATATTGTGGGGCACATTTAAGACAAATAAGCCCAAGGATTGTTTATTTTATAAACACAACCCTTAGTGGGGTTTAACCAAAATTACATTCTAAAAATCAGGTTTTTTGTTTCTCTATATTTGCATAGCAACCTGTGAAACAGAGAAACACCCGTGTCCCTCATACATGAGCAGGGCTGGAGGTTTTTCAGTGAAACCTCATTTTCCAGACCAGGGATGCAGGAGGAGTGAAGAAGCTGCCGAGAAAAGACCATAAGAGGTTCCTGACTGTTGCAAAAATGGAGTCAACACAGCTCAGCCTTTGGGCAAGCTGAGATTTTGGGCAAGAGCATTGCTGTTACACAGGAAAAATATTACAAAGCAAGAGGGGTTGAAATAACTGACATTTCTTGGCCAGTTACTGGGAGAATGACGGGTGGGAGGGGGTGGCACTGGAGAGCGGATGGGAACACGCTGCAGCCGTGTCACTCTTCTCACAGTGAACCTCCCCCACGCACTCTGGTGCCCAGAGCCTCTGATTCCCCCCTCTAAATTGTCACCACTGTCATTCTCTGTGCCCAAGGTGGTCCCCACATGGTGTGAAGGTGACGGATGGTGGCTCTGTGTCACCCGGGGTGAGGCGGTTCTGTCCATGCTTTGAAATCAAATCCTCGGGAACCAAAGTAGGAAAGCTGAGGGTTGTTCCCCATGCCTTTTCTCACCCAAATATGTCCAATCTCATCAGCATTCCCCTGCAGCTGCTTGAGAAATTTCCAAGAGCGCCTTGTTTTGGTTTGGGTTTTGTCAGAAAATGTGGAGCTGTCAAAGCCGAGGAGTTGTGTGGAAATGGAATGGTTTTGACGAGACTGTCATCGGGGGAAGTCTCTGAGCTCCAGGACGGAAGGGCTGATCAAACCCAGACACATTGGGGGAGACAAACGACCCTGAGCCAGCTCAGCAAGGAGAGCCAGGCCCTGGGCTGCAGCGAGGCTGAGCCTGGGGCAACCCCCTCTCCTTCCCTCTGCAGAAATTTGGAACAGGCTGTCCCGAGAAGCTGTGCCTGCCCCATCCTTGGAAGTGTCCAAGGCCAGGCTGGACGGGCTTGGAGCAGCCTGGGATAGTAGAAGGTGTCACTGCTCTGGGGATTTGAACCAGATGAGCTTTAATTTCCCCTCCAACCCAAGCATTGTGGAATTCTATGCTTGCATTAAATATTATGGGGAATGGCCTGAAATCCGTGTGCACCCCAAAGCTAAGCTCATGGCGGGTCATGGAAGGCACACCCAGAGGAAGTGAAGATTCCTCTGGCTGATTCCAAACAGTTCTGGCTGTCTCTACTCAGACAGACCTGAAAAGGGAAACTCTCCTTCTCTCCAGTAGAGTTTTTTAAGGCAGGGCCTGGGAGAGTTTTGCTGATCTCTGTTTTCACCCGGATCCATCTCCAGCCCATCAGGGACAGCAGAGCTTGCAGGCATGATGTGCCAAGGACGTGGCATTGGGACACTGGGAGCTGCTGGCAGCAGAACATTGGCACTGCCAGGGCTCAGCCACCTTGCTCAGCTCTGCTGCTCCTCAGGAAATGGATGCAAAGTATTTTACAAACAGCAGCATTTGTTTTTCAAAGCAGCACCTGTGTAAACAGCCCTGGAGCGAGCACATCCACCAGGAGAGTCTGGCGAGCACCCAGAGCCCATCCCGGAGCAGGGCCAGCATTCCCTGCAGCCCAGGCTCAGGAGGGATGTTGGACTGCTGTCCTGCTGTCCTGCTGTCCTGCTGTCCTGCTGTCCTGCTGTCCTGCTGTCCTGCTGTCCTGCTGTCCCATTGTCCCCATTCCCAGGTCCAGACACGTCACCTCTGCTGTTCCCTGCCATCCCAGTGTCACCCTTGCTCTCCATGGGCAGGACAATGCCAGCATCTCTCTCCAACGGTGACAACAGCCACGAGCAGGAACACAGGGAGAACATTCCCAGAGAGGTGGTGCTTGAGCTCAGCACTCCAGGGATCCCCCAGCACAGCAGCACTCCCAGACTGTGCATTCCAGTGGATGTCCCAGTGATCTGCCAGACAAGGACATCGGTGCTGAGAGGGACAATTGGTGTCACATCCCCTCTGTCTGGGCCTCGCCAGCTGGAACCTGGGGTTAATGATCTCTACTTCAGAAAGTGCTTCAAGATCCTGGGCTGAAAAAACGAGCTCAAATGCAAATGATCCTGCTCATGCCACGGGGAGGTTTATGGCCTGCACGGCTCTCAATAGCACATTAATTAGGGCACAGGATTAAAAGTGTGCTGTGATTAAGCAAATAATTACAGAAAGAGAGGAGTGAATGGAGTGCAGGGTGCAGGGCTGGTTCCTGGGCTGCTCCCACTCCACACATTACAGGTGTGTGTTTGCAGTTGCTCTCGGCTTTGCCAAACTGGAATGGTTGGAGATGAAATTTTCCGGGCCGGTGTCTGCCTGGAGCGAAATCACTCTGCGAAGTTTCAGCCAAAATGCTGAAATCTGCTCCCAGGAATGAAAAAAATGTGCTGAATTCTGGCAAACGCTTCTTTATGATGCTCTTGCTCTTCCCCAGGTCCCTTTACAGCAGGAGCTTCCAAACTGGGAGGATGTTTTTGTGCCTGGATATGCCCTTTGTGTCCTCCTGCCTGGAAAACACGGCTGGGCTTGGCCATGTGCTGAGCCATGAGCAAGAGCAGCTCATAAAAATTTGCAGTATCTTTACCATTAAAATCCTGATCAGAGTGGAGGCTGTGAAGCAGGAGTGGGAAGGGATGGGAGATGGATTTGGGATTCAGGCATGCCAGCACCCTTCTGGGGTACAGTCCCCAGGTCAGGCCATGATGTCTGCTGGTGTCCCCAGCCACGATTTTCACTGGTGAACAGAACATCTCCTGTGAGCCTTGTGCCTTAAATATCCAAATCCAAGATCCTGGGAGCTGACTGCAGAAGTGCTGAACATCCCTGGCCCTGGGGAAAGCCAGCAGGAGCTGGGCTTGGAACAGCCAGGCTGTTAGAGAAAAGGCAAGGTGCAAACAAAACCACCCCCTGCCTCAAACTGGGCACCCAGAATTGCCAATTCTTTTAATCCCAGGATATCTGCATGGCAGCACTCCGTCAGCGAGTGGCAGAGCTGGCAGGAACTCACATCCATGGGGGAATAATCCTGCTCCAGGCAAGCAGAGGCTGTGGTAGGGCAGGAGCAGGATCCAGAGGGTAGCCCAGGAGGAGAGACTGAGCAGCTCCAGCCCTGGTTTAATGTGAGCTGTTGTGTTGCTGGAATGTGATAAAGGTCCTTCCATGAGCAGTGATGAGCCAAAGTGGGAATGGAGGCTGGGCAGTGCCATGAGAGACCCCTCCATCCGAGGGATCAGGAGGAATCTCTTCATGGAGAGGGTCAGCTGCTGGAAGGGGCTGCCCAGGGAGATTTGGAGTCCCCATCCCTGGAGATGTCCAAGGGAGAACTGGACGTGGCACTCAGTGCCCTGGGCTGGTGATGAGGTGGAAATTGGGCACAGGTTGGACTCAATGATCTTGGAGAACTTTTCTAACCTCAGTGGTTCTGGGATTCTGGGATTCCATGATTCAGCATTGCTCCTGGCCCATACAGCCGGGCTCCTGCTGTCACAGGGCACCTCAACCCCTGCTTCCCGAGGTATTGAGTGGTCAGGAGCTCCTGGGCACATCCCAGGATCTCTCATTCCCAGCCACTGGAGGTGTTGTTGTTTTTGGAGCCTCTCCGTGCCAGGGAGCTGTCAGCAGGCTCAGGATCTGCCTGCAGGACAGATCTCTGAGGCAGCTGCCTACATTTTAACTCATCTTTATTTATCTCAGCCATATTTTGTTTTTAACCAGAAATTCCTGTTTTGGACAAAAAGGCAGCAGTTGCACTCCCTGTCTCTCCTGGCAGTCTGGTTCTCCCTCTCTGCAGGCAGCTCCAGCTCCCTGCTGTGTCACATCCCAGCATGAACAGCCAGGGAATGTTTAATGTTTGTCACACAGGTGCTCTGGGCATGGTCTCTGACACTGTTTGTGACACCTGAGCACACCAGGGGCAGGACCTGGGCTGGAACAAGCCCCAGAGTGGTTCCAAAGAGGGGACAGGGGCCAATGTCCAGCTGGGAATTCACCTCCGAGGGTGTGCGAGGGATGTCTGGTACCTTCTTCATCCCCCTGGGGCTGCTCTGCTCACACCTGCAAAGAACAGACCCTGGGCTTTGGGAAAGGGAATCTGACCCCATCCAGCGTCTGTTCCAGTCAGCCTTTCCAGGGTGGTCAGCTGTAATTCCTACTGGAATAATTCCATCCCGTCCCAGCAATGTTTTTTCTTTTTTTTTTTTTAAGCATATTTTTTTTTGAATGCTTATTTTAAAGGGCTGAAATAATAATTGCAACCCTTTAAAACAGCACAAACCCCTCTGCTCTGGAATCAGGCTGGGAGAGCAGGGGGGGCTCACCTGGAGAAGAGAAGGACCCAGGGAGACCTCAGAGCCTCTTCCAGTGCTCTAAGGGGCTCCAGGAGAGCTGGAGAAAGACTGGGGACAAGGGATGGAGGGACAGGACACAGGGAATGGCTTCCCACTGCCAGAGGGCAGGGATGGATGGGATATTGGGAAGGAATTGTTCCCTATGATGGTGCTGAGGCCCTGGCACAGGGAGCTCAGAGAAGCTGTGGCTGCCCCTGGATCCCTGGAAGTGTCCAAGGCCAGGCTGGATGGGGCTTGGAGCAACCTGGGACAGTGGAAGGTGGGAAGGTGTCCCTGCCCACGGTAGGGGGTGGGATTTTAGGTCAAGGGGCTTTAAGGTCAAAGGTATCAAACCAACAGTCTGCAACTTCCAACTTCCACCACCAATTCCAATCACCATCCCCTCAAAAAATTCATAGGAATATCTGTGGAAAACAAAACAAAACAAAGCCTCTTAAATGCCTTCAGGGGCCTGATCCGAAGCTCAAGGAAGTAATGGAGAGCCTTTCTTTTGATTTCAAGTGAATTTGTTCAGCTCCAGCCAGAATTGGAGAGATTGATCATTAAATAATTTTTGAAGGATTCTCCCAGTGTTATCCATGCACAAATGGCTTCAGCATCTGCCTGGCTCAAGTCAGCAATCCTGGGTTTTTTTAAGCATTCAGGTCAGCCATTAAAATACCAATTGAGAATATTTTTGCAGGTTTTATTCTCACACCAAGCTGGCAGTCAAGCTGGCACTTCTCTTTTCATCTTCACTTCCCATCGCCTCAAAATAGCGTGTCCATCAATTTGCTTTTATTTATTTTTTCCAGTCTATTTTAGACAATCTGCTGAAGAAATCTCACTCAGCAACGAGTGCTGACCTTGAGCCGCTCCCTTTCTCTCCCTCTCCTTTATTTAAGAATGTGCAATGAATTAAGACATCACTTTATCCCTGTGCTCCGTGCAGGCAGCAGCGGCTCTCCAACGGAGCATGAACGGCAGGGCTGCGGGCGGCGCTGGCCTGGAAATGTGATCTTATGGAAACGAGGGGTGACCTGCTTCCAGACACAACAATGTGACGGGAGGAGTCCTCCTCCCAAATGGGACACGACGGGTGTGCCCCCGCGGGGCCGCGGCTCCCGGAGCCTCCTGAGCGAGCACAGGGAGGATGTGGAGCGTGGAGGTCCCAGGAGCAGTGTCGGAATCCAAGACATTCCTCTCTGTGCCCCAAAACCCGGGCAGGGGTCTGGGCGGCCCTGGCAGGAGGCCAAAAACACTTGGGGCTTTGATTTCAGCCCATGGGACAAATTACCAACCTTATATGAGGAGTCACAAGTCACAAAAGTTTAGACAACACAGTAGCAGTAGTTAGAGGGTGAAAGGAGAAAATTTGGGATTTGGTACAGGGGGGTCTAAAATCCTAAGATGGAGGGATTGGGGCGTGCCCTGTCCTTCTTCCTTCTTCTTCCTGACATCCATCTTTTAGGTGATGTTGGCATTCTTAGATTGGTTTAGAGTAGAAAGTCACTGTCTAACAGAGGTGTTAGGGATTGGCACACAATTGTAAATATCTAATACGTAGTTCATAGTATAAAAGACAGCACCAGCCCGCTTGGGGGGCAGTGAGCCTTGGACTGACCTGCTAGCCGGAGCTCGGCGGGTCAGACAGAAAATATTTTAGATAAGAAATAATAAACATCACTGAGAACACGAGCAGAAGACTCCTGACTCCTCCTTGGACAGCTGGGTTGGGAAAAGCGGCTTCCACCAACACCTGGGGTCATCTCAGAGAGCAGAGAAGACCTCGACAGAGCAGGGATGGAGCTGCCATCCTGCTGAGCTACAGGGGATTGGCACCCAACCAGGGCTGCTCTGCACCCAGGCACACGGGCTGGGACACGGTGGCATTGTCCTGCCATGCTGGAGCTGCATGTGGCACCTGCCTGTGGGCTCAGCTGTCAGGGCCTGCTCAGCCAGGCGGCCTGGCACTGCTTCCTCCTCCAAGTGCCCCATCCCACCTTTCCCTGCTCCTCCCAAGGTGCTGGGAGGGTGTCCATAATGAGTGATTAGTCAAAAATGCCCCTCTCACAGAGCTGAAACAGTGGCAGAGAGGGATCTCCACCCCAGAGAGTGACTGAGGCACGGCAGAGAGCGCAGTGGGACCCTGCCTCTGCTGGTGTGTCCCACACCAGTAACTCCCAGGAGTCACCAGGAGCAGCTCAGGAATGAGCCTGGGTGGGAAGCAGCCACCCCAGCAGTGCACTGCCAGCACCACATGTCACAGCCCCGCGCCGAGGGGACCTTGGTGTTTAATTGCATTTGGAGCTCAGAGGAAGGGAAATTCCTCCAATCACCTGCTCTTTTCCAACTTTTCTATACCCAAGTCTCAGAGCTAAGGAGGAATTAGCACAAAAACCCTACCAAACAATAACAACGGCATTCAACGAGCTCCAAAACTCCTGGGAACTGCAGAGACAAAAGGAATCCGTGGCATTGGGCTCGGAAAGGCTGGAGCTGTCAGAAATTCCAGCACTTCTTCTCTCTCCTTCCAGTGCTCTGCGTGAGGGGCTGCAGGGCCAGGGCTCCGAGCAGGGCAGGAGAGCAGTGTGTACCCAGTCAGGGACCCAGTCCACAGCTCCCCAAAGTCCCATCCAGTCCCTTCCCAGTCCCATCCCAGCCCCAGCCCAGCCCCAGCCCAGATGTGATCAATAAAGGCCCGAGCTGTGGCCCCGGCTATCGGATTGCTCGGCTTTGATTTAAGGAGTTTCCCTGCCACCAGGGACAGAACACTTGGGATGTTTGCCTGGAAACGGGATCTGTGTTTAAGTCATTAGGCCAAATTCACTGCAGGTGGAGGCAGAGGCAGCCCCGGGACCGGGCTGGGGTTGTGCCCGCGCGGGGGCTGCGTTCGCTCCGCGCTGTGCCCCTGCAGCCAGGCAGAGCCTCTGGAGCTCCTTCCCTGCTCCCAGAGCAGGCAGGGCATGCTGGCTCTGTGCCAGCTCATGCCAGCCTCAGGAATTTCTTGGTGGAGTTCCACGGGGTCCCCACAGCCTCCATCCCACCCATCAGCTATTGCCTGCACCTTCCACGCTGAGCTGTGATCTCACCCCACAGCTGTGATCTCACCCCACAGGGCCCGGGTGGTGCTGCTCCCTCCATCTTCCCCTTTTCCCTCCTTAGAGTTCCAAGGAAACCTTGATGTCACTCAGATCAGGAGCAGCACCACTACCCAGGGCTGGGAGAAGCTCAGTGGCACACTCAGGGCATCCTCTGGCTGCATCCCTGATGTCCCATGGAGCACCCACCCCCCTCGGGGGCCTGGGCATATCCAGCACCCCTGACCTCACATGTGGGGCTGGAACAGGCTTGGGGCCATCAGCACACCCCATCTTCTCCTCCCTGAACCCTCACACCTCCTCATCCTCCTCTGTCCCCCGCCACCATCCCGTCTTCCGAGTGGCCTTGAGCCTTCAAAGAGACGGGGAGAACAGGGGGAAAAATCCACAGAGATGACTTTTAAAAAATTTAAAGCAAAATATCTGGTCTTGGCTGCTGTTAAAATCAGAGCATTTCATTAAAAGGCTGCAGGGCTTTTAAAGACAAACTCTAAGCAGAGCCATGAATAATGCAGCTCCTATTCAGAACATGAAGATTTTAGCACATCCATAATACATGGGGTCAACCTGGGAAGAGGCTGCTAATGCACGGGAATGCAAGAGGCAGCAGCCTCAGCTGCTCTGAAAGGAAAACAAACGCGGATCTGGAGGAGCTCTCCCACTGGCCGAGCCCTCTGGGGTATGGCGAGACTCCGAGGGATTTTTAAATCCTTTTTATTGGTGTCTTTCTCAACTAAAATAAACTTTGCAATCTCATTAAGAGCTTGATGCAGGCGTGCTGGATGCGGCCCACGGAGCTCTGTAAATCACTGACAGTGGGGCTGGCTCCACGCTCAGGGCTGGAAGCTGGGGGGGCACAGACAGCTCGGGGTGTCCTGGAGTGCTCCACATGCTCCACATGCTCTGGGCTTTGCTGTGGGACTCCCTGGAAAGGGAAAAGCGGGACAGGGCTCAGCTTGGGTAGACAACACCAGGCCTGTAGTGCTGGCTCATGCCTGGGATGAGCTGGTGGTGCCTTTGTGGGTGCTGCAGCCACTGGAGGGGATCAACTTCACAAAATCACAGAATCATTAAGGTTGGGAAAGCCCTCCAAGGCCACCGAGTCCAACCTGTGCCTCATCCCCACCTTGTCACCAGCCCAGAGCACTGAGTGCCACCTCCAGTCCTTCCCTGGACACCTCCAGGGATGGGCACTCCAAACCTCTTCCCATGCCTGGCCACCCTTTCCAGGAAGGAATTCCTCCTGCTGTCCAAGCTGAAGGTCCCCTGGTGTGTAAGACAGTGGGTTTTAAACCAGGCCTCCCCTGCTCCTCCGGGCACTGGGGGAGCCTGGGATGTGTCTGAGCTGTGGGAACGGAGCCAACGGATAAACATCACCCTCAGGAAAACACAATCGCTGCAGGGAGGAAAATTGATTCCTCAAACAGTTTTATTCACAGAATGTTTGGTGGCTTTAGCAGAGCTCCCAAGTTATCTCCCTCCTCCGCTCTTTAGCGCCGCAGAGAGAGTGTTCTCCCAATCCCTTATCTCCTTAATAGCCCTTCCTTTGGAGAGAGGAGATATCGGAGATATCGGCGGCCTGCCGCGGCCTCGTGTCCCTCAAACATGGGCTGCTCTAAAAAAATGGTCCCCTTGCACAGAAAAAGCTGTGTAGGAGTTGTTCGTGCCCATAAAATGAATCTAGAGGGAAAAAAGGGGCAGACAACACTAGGGAGGGACAAAAGCTGGAGGGAAAAAAGGGGTCTCCGTGGCTTTTGTGGGACTGATGGGGAACAATCCATCTCTGCATCGGGGCTGGGTAAATCTGGTTTGGCTGCAAACCTGAATTACTATTTGCTGGTTGTTTTTTTTTTTTTTTTTTCCAGTGAANGGGCTGGGTAAATCTGGTTTGGCTGCAAACCTGAATTACTTTTTGGTGGTGTGTTTTTTTTTTTTTTTTTTTTCCAGTGAAAGAAGATTTAGTGGCAACCCCCCTGATGTTGGTTTGGTGCCTGTGCAATCTGTCAGCAAGGACAAGTTCCCCACACTTAATCCAATTACACAAAAATTCCCTCGCAGAATTATTCGGGGATGAAATAGGCAAAAAAAAGTCACGGGGGACCCTTCATCCCCTGTTTTACATCAGTGCAGGAGCTACTCCTCCTGTCTGCTGGCGGGCTGGAAGTGTCACCAGAGCACAGCCCACACAGAGGGACCCGCTTGGGAAGCGCTGGTGCAGGGAGAGCTTGGGATGTTTTATGGAATTCCCACTCCCACAGCATGAAAACTCCCACTGAGAGCTAAGGTGAGTCTGGGCAGGAGCTGTGAGGAGTCTTCAACTCCCAGGGCTTGGGGGACACCTGGGACCAGGTGACTGGAGGTGGACAGAGTCCAGCTGTGGCTCCACACTGTGGGAATAATGGAATCTCGGACCAGTTTTTGTTCAAAGGGACTTAGCAGCTCATCCCATCCCACCCCCTCCCACAGGCAGGGACACCTTCCACTGTCCCAGGCTGCTCTAAGCCCCATCCAACCTGGCCTTGGACACTTCCAGGGATCCAGGGGCAGCCACAGCTTCTCTGAGCACCCTGTGCCAGGGCCTGCCCACCCTCACAGCCATCAATTCCTTCCCAATATCCCATCCATCCCTGCCCTCTGGCAGTGGGAAGCCATTCCCTGTGTCCTGTCCCTCCATCCCTTGTCCCCAGTCCCTCTGCAGCTCTCCTGGAGCCCCTTTGAGCACTGGAAGAGGCTCTGAGGTCTCTCTGGAGCCTTTTCTTCAGGCTGAACACACCAGCTCTCCCAGCCTGATTCCAGAGCAGAGGGAATTCAGGTGGAAAATGAGCTGAACCCATGGATTCTCCTCCCATGGATCCTTCTTTACTCCAGGGAGGGAAACAAGTGGATTCTGATCCCAGCCTGGCCAGTGCAGGGCCTTGCAGATTTTGGCCTGCTCTGCCCTGAATCTCCCTTCTTTTCCCAAGATGAGGGGCTGGTCCCCATTCCCAGGAAGGCAATCGCTCTGTCTGACACCTCGGTGTGCTCGGAAGAATTTCCTGATGCTCAAATTTCCCCTTCCCCGCTGCCTTTCTCACACTTCACGTCTGCAGCTCTGCCTCCATCTGCTTCCCCTCCTTCCTTTCTCCCTCTTGGGCAGGTGGGGAAAAGAGAAAGTGCCTGTGGACAGAGAAAAAATTCACTGTGGCAGAAGTGAAGCTGATTTAATTCCTGGGGTAAAGTTGGGAAAGGCTCCAGGGCTTTCCTGGGGGGGAATTTGGCCAGGGGGAAGAGGAGGCATGGGGAATACATTAGGAGGGTCACCCCACTGGCTACAAACAGGCTTCGTATTGTTGCCAAATGTTCATTAATCCAAAAATAGAATTTCAGAAATGTACAACGTTGCACAAGGAATTCAGACAATCCAGGAAATCCAGAGGTAGCCCCGTGACCCGGAGAAAGCCCTGGGGTACCCCCAGGAGAGGGGGTGTGGATCAGGCCGGTGGAGCAGCTTCAGGGGATGGAAACCTGGGACTGTTCATCTATCATCGCTCTGGGGAGAGCCCAGGGGCAAAAGGCAGGAATAAATATCCCACTGCCTCCGGATCCTGACGTTGTGGGCAGGAACACAGTGGAGAGGCGGCCATCAGCTCCGTGCTGGAGAGCTGGGGGACAAAGGAGGGGACCGAGCTGCCTCGGGCACTGCTGTCCCTGGTGTCCCCTGGTCCTCTGGTGAGGGCAGGAGCCCTGTCCCCTCTCTGGAGCCTGCAGTGACCCCGAGATGTCCCCTGGGGGTCCCACTCGAGGCCCCTGTGCCCCACAGGGGCTGTCCCGGGTCCCACCCCTGCAGCACCAGCACGGGCGCGGCAGGGCCTTGGTGCAGCCAAGGGTCGTGCTCTGGAACGAAGAGGAGAGTTTCTGCCAGCAGAGAGGAGACAGCCTGGGCTCTGAGAGCAGCTCTGCCCGGGCCAGCCTTCCCTCTGCTCTCCCCAAGGCAGCAAGCCCATCCCAGAGCCGGCTTTTCCCACGTCCCCGGACACCCTCCGGGTGGACACCTTTGCACATCTCCCCCATCCCAGCTCTCTACAGGCAAAGTGACCCCGACCAGCTGAGGGTCAAACCTCCCCCTGTGCCCCAGAAGAATGAGCAGGGAGAGAACGTGAAGCGGTTTGGAGAATTAACTCCAAAAAACACAAATATTGCTGTCCCCGCCCCGGTGGCTTTAATGCATTCTGCCTTTGGCCCTGTGCGAATGACAATGGAAAAACCATCCCGGAGAAAGGAGAAAGCTCAGCCACACAAAGCACGGCAGCAGCGGGGCTGGGGGTGGATTGAAACGCAGAAAACACCCAGAACACAAAACCTGCTCGAGGGCACTGATGGGTACACGGGGCGGGGTAGAAGCCCGGTGTCTCCATGGTTTTTTCTTGTTTTCCCAATGGCCGGAAGCATTGTGGTTGTTGCTTCCCTGGTAGGAGCCACGCAGCAGGGAAGTGCTGCTTTAGAGGCTTGGCCACGGCTGATAAATGGATAGTGTAGAAGTTGAAGTTGGACAGATGCATCTATCAGCAGTTTATGAGAGGTGCAAAATCCAGATTTGGAAAAAACAAACAAACAAACAAACAACAAAACCAACCAACCAACAAGAACAACAACAACAAAAACCCCAAAAAACCCCAAAAAAACCCCAAAAAACCACAAAAAACCAAAAAAACCCCCAAAACCCAAAAACCAAAAACCAAAATACAAAAAAAAACCCAAACAAAACAAACAAACAAACAAAACAAAACAAAACAAAAAACCCTGGCATGTTCCCCCTATTTCTGTATTTGCTTCTTTATTTTGTCTCCCTTGCTCCTAAAGGAAAAACAAATTAGGCCGAACTAAGACATTTCAATATTTCCTGCAAGGGGAAACCTTTGACTTTTGAATAGAAAATGATTTTCACTTTACAATCATGTTCATCTAAATTTGTGTTTTGAGGAAGGACTTGAAAATCTCCCTGCTCTGCTTAAAGCCCCACAGGGGCAGCCCTGGCAGGCACCTCTCTCCTGGTGTCACCTGAAAGCTCCATGAAGTGACATTATTTTGGCAAGCTGAGCCCCAGGAGCTCTGTGCAGAGCAGTTTTCTGGTCTCCCTCTGCTCTGTCCCCACACCTGGCTCAGCTCGGGGCTCACAAGCCAAGTCCAGGCTCAGGTGCCTGAATGAACAATATGGAAATATTCCCTCGGTGCTGCTGAATGAACAACATGGAAATATTCCCTCGGTGCTGCTGGGTGTTCCCTCCTGTTTCATGAGGAAAGCTCTCTCAGATGGAGAGGACCTGCCAAGCATCCTTCCCTTGTGCAGGCTGGCAAAGAAATCCAGAAAGTAGATGTGGAGAACTGTTGCTCTGTTCTTTTGAGTTTCTCTAAGCCTTCTGACGTTTACATTCTTGTAATGGAGTTTCTCACATACTTTCATGTAAATAATGATTGTTTTGCATTCTTCTCTGTAGGAGGAGAATTTTGATGGACTGTTAGTTTAACCAGTGTGGTTGGAGAGGTGGCAGTGTCATCCTCCAATCCACTGTCACTTTTGGAATTCTATAAATGTTGAGGTCTGAAAAATAAAGTTCTCCCTTTTCTTGTTCCTGTTCGGATGCTGGAACACCTTGTGTGAGTTTTATTATTTCTTGTTGTGATGGTGACAGAGAACTTGCAGAGAGGAAGTGTGGAGAGCAGTCCCAGTGTGGGGTGGGGAGGGGAAGGTGGCTGAGGGTGTGGTGGCATCTCTGTCCCTGCTGTGACCTGGCTCTGCCATCCAGAGGTGACGATCCAGAGGTGAGGATCATTCCTGCCAGCTCAGGCTCAAGAAACACCCTCAGGGCTGAGGAGGAACAAGATCCTCCAGGAACCACTGCAGGGGCTGGGAGTGCTCTGCCTTCCCATCATCCAGGAAAAGGCAAAGTGGGAATGAAGAGGATCCCCATTATCTGGGAAAAGTGAACGTGGGAATGAGCCAAGGCTGCCATTATCTGGGAAAGTGAAAGCAGGAATGAGGCACAGATCCCCATTATCTGGGAATGGTGAACATGGGAACTGGGCCATTCCTCCCTGCGAGCTCAGGGGCCCACTCAGCTCTGTGTTCATCAGCATTTCCTCTGCTTGGGAAGGACCTGGAAGCCATCCCACCAGGAACTCCAGTCCTGTGTGGATTTGCCACTCGAACACCGTTGAAGGGCACGAGCAGAGTCCTTTTCCTGTGACTACCAAGAGCAGCATTTGGCCAGCAGAGGAGACCACTGCCTGTCTCTTCCACCAGCAGGCCCTGGAGACCTCACTGGGTGGGAATGTGGAGGTAGGGCTGACTTCAGGCTCCTGTGGCTGGAGGCTGAGGAAAGGAGTCTCCGGGGCGCTGCAGGGGTGGAGGATTCCCAGGATAACGACGACTGTAAATCAGGGAAATGGATCTGGGAAAGCTGCTGAGCCCAGCTGGGCTTTCACCTGGAGAATTATCAGACACTCTGAATGATTTGTGCCAATTTTCTCCCAATTTTTTTTTTTTTTTCCCAGCAATAGCCAGTGGCTCTCTGGAATCATCTCCTGGGAACACCAGGTATGGGCAATGAGAGGGACAAGTTTAACAAGACCTGGGGAGTGTCCTGGACCAGATGCTGCCCTGGGATGAGATGCTCATGTTTGGTGTGTAAAGTGCATCACTACACCCAATAATTCTCATTTCTTTCAGCTCTGGGCGATTCTTGGTTGCTTCCTTGGATTCCCAGTGTAAGACAAGGAGCTCTCACTACAATCCATTTCAGGGATTCCTCAGGATGAACAAACTCTTTACGCCTAATTTCAAACCCACTTGAACATTATGGGTTTGAAAGTTTGTCTAAAGGATCAAATGTTATGGAGTTCCTGTTCCAGGAGAGACTGGGAAAAAGGGCACAGAGGAAAGTATGCTTCAGCTAAAATAATTCCATACATTTTAGACCACACCCTCTGCTTGCTGAGCTCCAGCAGAAATCCTCCCCCCAGCATATAGAAAATTCCCTCCATCACATTTTAATTTTATTTTAAATCCAATTTGCAGAGGAATGGCTTGAAGTCTTTGGGAAGGTTATTGTTCTAAAAATCAGTGATTCAGGCAAACTTCTAATAACATTTCAAGATAGTCACAAGTCCTTTGGGTCCCTTCTGATCACTCTACCAAAGCCAAAAGATTGGACACACATCTGAGACTTTTAAATCTTTGTGGGCAACTGTTAACAAGCAGAACATCGGGAAAATGGCATTCCATGGAGTTCTGCTGGCACGGCCCCGGCACGAGACGGGAGCCGAGCTGCAGATGAAGGGCTGGGGGCTGAGGCACCTGGCCCAGATCCAGCCCAGCAGTGCTGGGGGTGCTGAGCCTCTCAGGCAGCCTCTCCTCTCCTGACAGGTCCTTTGAAGGAGGAGGGATGGGACAACCTCCTGGCGACAATCCAGGACACGACCATGCTGGACCCACCTGGCTTCTGCAGGGAGGTGAGTCAGGAATAAAGGGGAAAAGGGGAATCCATCCTGGCCGTGGGAATGGAGATTGTGCTAACTGGAGGTACATAAAATCCCCTTTTTAAATGAGGTGGAAAAGCTCTTCCTGGATTGGAAAGCAACTTCTTTGTGGATCAGAAACAAGGGTGTCCCAAAACAGCCCAAGAGGTGCCAGAATAAGCCTGGAAATTCACTGAATTAGTGAATTCACAAATTCACACACGAGACACTGCCTGCGAGACTGTGGTGTGTAGGACCGCGGCACGCGTTTGGTCCCTGGGGAGAAGAGGACGATTATGGAGGGTGGAAAAGCCGGGAGAAACGCGTTCTTCCTCTTGATCTCTACTGGAGAAGACAATGGGGGGAAACATTTCCATTTCAAAGGCATTGTGCATAGGAAATCAGAATGTGACCTTAGCGGGCAGGGCAGTCTCTAAGGAGGAAATCAGGGAGCAACTGGAGAAAGTGTAGTAAATCCCCCGGCCTGGATGGTATTTATCCAAGATTTCAGAGAGAAATCAAGTGTGAATTCCCGGGAAGGCAGCGACATGGATACTCAGCACAATCTGGATCGAGGGAAAAGAAACCACGACAACTCCTCTGGATCAGAAAGCAAAGATGACACCAAAATCAGGGTAATATGAGAGGCAGGCACAGATGTTTCCAAATTCTCCAGAAAGAGAAAAATTAAAGCATAGCTTGGGAAGTGTTCTCTGTCACTCCGTGGTCAGCCGTGGATCACCAATGGTGTTTGGATCTGACAGTATCCTGCTGCTTGCAGGGTTTAGGCTCACGCGTGGTGTTCCCGCAGCAGCATCCACGGGCGGCTCCTGTCCCGCCTCCCCCGGACGGGGACAGTCCCCACGGCCCGGCCGCGGGTCCCCCCGTTCAGGCTGCAGCCTCCAAACTGCGGCACAGCTGCCAGGAAGCGTTTTCCCGGCGTCAGGCACGAACTCCCTGACAACCGATACCACAAACCCCATAAACCGAGCCGCACTCCGAGCCCTGCCGAAGCCCCGCGGCGGCGAGCCCGGCACCGCGGGCACAGCCCCGGCAGGTGTCACCTCCTGCTGTCCCGGCCAGGTGGGACACAGGGGCCGGATCCATCAGCAGCACTCAGACCCCGGAATGGCGGGATGGAAACGGGATCATTACATGCTCTAATTCCTGCGCGGTGACTCATGCGACAGCAGGGACCAGGTGACAAAGTCTCCCACCCCGGGAAGGACCCGTGAGGGAGGAAGAGCCGTTCCCACCCCGGGGTCCCTGCCCCCTCCGCCGGTTGCCTGTAAAATCAGACACCGAAACACCCCAGCTGGGGGATCCGAGCCCACGCAGCGCCGCGTTCTCCCGCTGCTCCTGGTTCCCATCCAAGGGAATAAAGGCTCCTTGTGCCGGGGGACGGCCGCGTCCTTTGAGGGCCCTAATGGGAGCTGACAGCTCCGGCGGGCAGCGGGCAGCGGCGTGGGCAGCGGGGAGCTCCGCTCGCGTCCCCCCGACAACGCCAGCCCCGGCTCATCGCGCTGCCTGCCACAGGGCAAACACGAACCACTTCCCTCCCTTCCTTTCTCAGCTTTTTACACGCCTTTGTCTCCGTTGTGCGGCGCGGGGAGCGAAGCCGAGCGCGCTTGAAGAGCTCTCCCGGCCGCAGGAGCGAGGAACCCACAAGCGCTGCCGGAATCCCGAATGCCACGGCAGTGTTGGAGTCCTTATCCCAGCACGGGAGGGAGGCAGCCACGCCGAGGGATCGGAGGGATGGGAGTGGGGGGAAAGGGAGAGGGCTGGGGGGTGACAGACACATCCCTGCCCCGCGCTCCTCCTCGGGGATCCCTCACATTCCACAGGGAGGGAACACAAAGGCTGACAGGCGCTGGTCATCACCGAGTGACAAAGGCTGGCAAGGACCAGCGGGATGCACTTGGAGGGACAGGCTGCTGGAATCCTTGGTGCAGCTCCCAGGGACCCCAGAAGGGCCGTCCCTGGTGAGGGACCCAGAGCCCCTGTCCAGGTAAGGAGCGGTGAAGCCCCCCAGGAAGCGCTGAGAAGGAGGGGGATGCTGCAGTGCCATGGCAACAGCCCTCCTCTGCATCCCACGGATAATGGGCAAGCTCTGCTGGAGTGGTTTCGAGGGCTTTGAGTGCAACTTGGAATATAAAAAAAAGGAGAAAGAGAAGCCTGAGAAGGCTGTGGGGGTTTGGGGGCACATGGGAGAGCCCTTTCCACAAATATTATCCTTTGGTGCGGGAGAAAGATCAATCCATCAGCTGCCTGGATCATCCCGTGGACCTGTGTGGCCACCTTGAGCACACTCCAGCTCACAGACATTCCCATCATGGTGGGCTTTTGGCTGGTTTTAATTTCAGTTTGGGAGGAAAGAAAGGAAAAAAGACACCACCACCCTCCCCCACTTCTGTATCTACTGAAGAGAGGAAAAGAGAGGAGAGAAGAGGGCAATAAATTCCAGCTCAGAACCAAATCCCTGGATGCATCCCATACTCCAGCAGATGCCCAGGCACTGAGGAATGGCTGCACAGCATTCCCAGTCCCTGAGGACATTTCGGTGGGACAGACTGTGTGGCACAGCTCCAGGCACTGAGAACATGGCCCACAGCACCAAGCACTCAGAACCTGCTCCTGCCCTCCAGAGCTCCAAGGTTTTCTGGAATGTGTGGCTCAGGAGATGTCCTGCAGATGCTGTTGGAGTCTTCCTGCTTGTTTATTTTCCTGGCAACAGCCATCACAAGGAGGGGACTTCTGTGGTTCAACAAGTGGCTGGGGACCACAGATCAACCCCTGCAAATCCACAAGTGGAAGAGAAGAAACACAGGAGATGTGAGAAGAGCCCTTTCTTAGCCTGTGCATTTCCCAGCTGACTGCAGAGCTCTGGTGGCATTAACTGATGAAATTCCAGGGGGAAGGTCGTGACTTACCATCGGTGTGGCTCCAGCACAGAGGTGAAGATGTCCTGGGAGGTGGCACTCCTCAGGCTCTGCTCCCAAGCAGATGAAGTCCAGACTTCCCAGGAAAACCGAGAGCTCTCAGTCCTCCCCAGCGAGGCCATCCCACCGAAGGATAAACTTCATCCCAACAGCTCATTCCTGCTTGGGCTCTGCTGCCAAAACAGCCCGCAAGCAGGACTGGGAAAGGGGGAAGTGGTGGGACAGGGACAATTAGAGCCAACTGTGGTGGAGGGATTTTGAGTTGATCTCTTTTTTCCCCTTTTAATAGCGCTGGATTATAAATATGGCAAAACCACATGTTATCAGACACAATGAAACAATTACCCTCGGCTTCCCCGCGGTGGGGATGGGCCTTGGCGGGGGCCTGGCGCTCTCTGATGTGGACACCTGCTCTCGAGAAGTGTGATGGGTGAGCAGCAACTTCACCAGGATGTGGGGCCCAAAAACACCCCAAAGTCAGAGCACATTGAAGTTGTGACCGATTGGGTGCTACTGAAGGATGGACCCATCCCGGTTGCTGAGTCACTTTAATCCCAGGCAGCAAACAACACCCTGGGCTGGGGCTCCAGCACATGGTTTGGATTTCTCCGGAGGAGGCAGAGCCCTGGAAGGTTTAATGGATGTCCAGGCAGCTGGGGGGTCACCTTGGCCTCTCCCGAGCAAGTTCTGCTGGACACACCGCCCCTGATTTTTCTGTCCCATTTGCTCTGCACAGTTGTGGTTTTGTGTTCATCAGACCCCACTCTGGGTCCCCCTGCCCCGTGTGCATGTTGCTCTCTCTTCCCTTCCGATGTCAGGAAGGTTTTCCTCGAGCAGGGCAGGCTTCCCCCCGGCCTGGGCCGTTATTTATGGGGCACCCCCGCGCAGAGCCCAGCCAGGGAGGTGAGTGAGTTATGGCTCTGGGTGACATCATGGACTGGACTTCATAAAGGGACTCAGCCGATGGTCTCTGAAGACAGCTGCAAAAAAAGGCAGCCCTGAAGGAGATGATGGAGTGGGTGAGACATAAATTTCTTAGGACAGGCAGTGAAAAAACGTTTACAGCCCTTCTTTCCTGAGTCTGGTTTCAATCAGAGCTGCAGCGGCTCCGGCGATGCCGCGCACCGCGCGCTCGCTCAGACACACGCTCTGTACGCTCAACCTGCCTTAGTTCTTGGATTTTATTCCCTTTTTTACTGGTCTGAAAATGCCCTGATGCAGGATGGCTTGCAGATCCTCGGGCAGGCAGCTCCCTTGTCAAGCAGCCGCAGCCAAGGGCTGGATGAGGATCTGGCCTGCAGACGGGAACCGAGTAAGAATAATATTGATAAGGGTAATGAGGGGCCGGCTTTATAAACCCATCACATTGCAGTCGCAGCCTATAACAAACGGGGTATTAACTCTGACATTCATTAAGGCACTTTGCCATTTCTTCCAGGCTTAATGGAAAATCTGTCTGCTTAGCAGGGCTTGCTGCAGCGGCTGGGGAATGGGGAGGTTACTGATTAGAACAGCCCCGAGTGCTTGGCTACCCCAAAGGGCATTTGAAGTTCATTCTTGAGCTTCTTGTTCCTAATTTTATTTCATCTCATATCTTGGGGCGATTGTTTTCTACACTTTCTGGGTCTGTCCTCAAGCAGATGGATGAGCTGTCCCCACCTGAGCCCTCCATGGCTGCCCAAACTGCTCCAGGAGACCTGTGGGATAGAGCCTCCATATCTGAAGTCACCTTGCCAGGCTGGAGAAGGCATTGCTCCCTGTGAACCCACAATTTTTTGCTGCAGCTTTGTCCTATGATTTCCTGCCTTCCTCCATCCCAGACACAGAGAAGATGCTATTTCTCTATTCTTGTGGCCCAATTTTAGAGGCCTGAGGACCCTTTGGAGCCTGTGGAGCTGTTGATTAAACAAGTTCATTCAGCCCTTTCAGTGGGAGACTTGAAATTCCCCAAAGAGCTCAGGGAAAATGAAACACCCCAAAACTCCCATGTGAGCAGCAAGTCTTGTGTTCCCTGAGAGCCTGGCTCCCTCTCAGCTGTGACAGTCATTGTAGCTGTGCCTGATTTTTGGGTGAGGAGGCATCATTTTCACCCACATCCTTGCAATATTCCCAGAGATCCCCCAGGAATAGCCATACAGGTGTACAGGTGATTTTTGGGTGATTTTTGGGTGAGGAGGCATCATTTTCACCCACATCCTTGCAATATTCCCAGGGATCCCCCAGGAACAGCCATACAGGTGTACAGGTGATGCAGAGCCCTGTGACCTCCCCTTCCCTGAGCCGTGTCTCTCAGGGCAGGACCCTGCTGGTCCCTGCACCAGGGTTAAACATCCTTTCCGTGATCCTGAGCTTTGCAAAGCTTGTGCTGCACCAGCCCTGAGCCAGGAGGGTGTGAGCAGCTCTCCAGGGGAGCAGCCCCTCTCCCAAGGCGGGCTCGGTGCTCTCCCAGGCCGTGCCACACGGACAGGCCGTGCCTTTTGGTGTCGGCACATCCTGGAGCTCTCCATCTTCCTGGAAAGAACCAACTTCCAGTCGGTTCAGCGACTTAATCTCCATCTGCCTCTCCCGTAACCGGCCCGAATTTATCAGCAATCTGCGTTTTCCGTGGATGTGCGAGGCATTTAATAAAACCCAGAGCGAGGAGATGAAAGATTTATCCGTTTGCCCCCAGAGATGTCCCTCGCGAGGGCAACGCGGGACTCGGGAGCGGAAACCTGGATTGTTTTTTATGGCAGCTGCGTGAGGAGATACAGAGCCTTTGAAGTGCTCCTGGCCCCGCTTCCTCCCGCCTGCCCCCGGTGCCACCACCCCGGCACACGGCGGGGTCACGGCACAGCTCGGTGGGCAGAGCACGGTGGGGCTGGTGGGAAGGGCAGGAGGGGATGGAGAGGGGAAAGCAGGAGGAGGAAAAGGAGGAGGACAAGGCCAAGCTGGCCATGGGCAGAGCTGGTTCAGCCGCAGCCCCGAAACTTGCGAACAAGCTGTTGTGTTGGATGTTTTCGGCATAAAATGGTAACGTGGGAGC
Organism: Urocynchramus pylzowi; assembly: GCA_013397555.1. NCBI lineage: Eukaryota > Metazoa > Chordata > Aves > Passeriformes > Fringillidae > Urocynchramus > Urocynchramus pylzowi. The sequence continues at coordinate 155,109 of VZRH01001420.1, forward strand.
ACTGCCTGCCCAGGAGGTGAGAGATGGAGAGGAACAGCCTCCTCTCCACCGAGCTGAGCCCCGGGATTGCTCCGGCTGGGGCGGGACACTCAGGAATGGCACGGCCATTCCCCCTCCTCGCCCCTCGCATCCTCCCCACCAAAGCGCAGCGAGCCCCGGCTGCTCTGCGGCGCAGCGGAGCATCCCGAGCTGCCGGCGCCGATGCCGACCACGAGGAGCGACTCGGGAGGGGGAGGGAGCGGTGACATTTCCCTGCAGTCCCCCCGTGCCCATCTGCAGAAGGGCAGGGAGGCGCCGGGCAGGTGCCAGCCCAAATAAACACCAGGCGAGTGCTCCCCACGGAACCATCGGGGCGCTGCCGGGGAGGGGGGGCACTGCCGGTGTCGTGGTTTCTAATGAGCAATTTTAATTTCTTCCATAAACAGCTAATAAAGCTCATCTCTCTCTCCTTCTCTCTAATGCACCATTTATTTCTTGCTCTGAAAGGCAAGCAAGGAAATTCAGGCAGGCGATGGGAGGGGGGGTTGATGCTAAATGTCAGCGCTGCCTGAGGAAGCCTAATTGTCCCTCGGAGCTGCTGCAGCAGCACTGGCACCCACAGGAAGAGCCCACGGGCCCTGGTGGCAGGGGGCTGGCAGAGCCTGCCCTGGCATGCTGCTGGAGCAGTGGGGCAGCAATTTTATCCATGGTGGTCCTTAGGAACAGTCTCAGAATGGGCATTGCTCGTTACTCTGCAGAGGGATTGGGCACTCGTTCCTGGGCAGAGACAGCAGAGGGACAATGGCCAGCCCCTCACCATCCCTGGAAGTGTTCAAAACTCATGGGGATGTGGCACTTGTTGTGGTTTGGTGGGGAATACAGGGATGGTGCTGGGTTGATGGATGGACCTGATGATCTTTGAGGTCTTTTCCAACCTATATGATTGATTCCATGATTCTCTCCTTTGCCCTTTCAGCAGCTCCAGATCCACCTGGGCTGTTTTCTCCTTTTCCATTTCAAGCCAACTCTGAGCTTTGCAAATACTATCAGAATGCTCAGGCATGTTGCTTTTCCTTGTGGATTGGGATTGTTTTTAAAGTTACTGCAGGATAATTGTCACCGTGTCAAGAGGTTGGTGATGATTTCCAATTCCAAACCGGCCAGGTTGGGCAGGGAGAACATGGAGCTGCTTATCCAGGAATAACCAGGGTGTTGCTCTGGTGTCTGGGATGGTGCAGGACAGAAGGAGGTTTCCAAAGTTGCTGTAGTTGTGGTTTTAGGGCCAAAGCAGAGCAGTTTCCCATGGAAGTTTCTGAGCAGTGGGAATAGTTGGGATACAGGTGTCCTGCCAAGGAACCTGGGAGCCATGTGTGGAATCTGGGCCTGTGTACACATGGGATGTTTGGAATATCAAAGAGAGATCCCTTTTCATCTCTCAGTCTGCCTGGGGAGGGGACATGGGACAAATATTTGCACCATTTTTTCGGGATTGTCAGTCCTTAGCATGAGCAGGACAGGGAGGAAACACGTTGAGGAGGCACAGGAGGAGATGTGGAACTTTGGGCCCATCCAGAATTTGGCTTCCCAGGAGATACCAGTGCAAATAAAATACAAACCCTGTAGGAATGTGGGGGCTGGAGCTTCTGAGGCTCAGGGAAGCATTAGGGCTTAAAGGATTTGACATTTCTGAATCTTTCCCTTTCTTGCTGGTTGTTTAATCTCCAGGGTAGAACTCCCAGTCTGGGAAGTGGCAGTGAAGGGCTGAGCATCCCTCCCTGTGGTGATATTCAGGCTGGATGTCCCTAACACCCATCAAACATCACCGGGCTGGGCCTGATCATGCTCTGGAAAGCTCTCTAGGTTAAATACAGACACCCACAGATATTCCTGTGGAAAAACCACGGCCATTCACAGGACCTGAGTCCCCTGAACAGCTGAATTATTGTTCTGCACAAGACTGTGGCCACTCCTTAAATCCATGAGACCTCCTCAAGCCTAATGCAAGAGAATTCAAAGGTGTCACAAAACTGTGGATCAGGTCTGTGGCAGTTTTAAGCAGCCTTTAAGTTGTACAAAAAGAAAAACTTCCACTCCCCAGTTGGAGCTGTTTCCCAGTTGTGTGCAGAGGAGCTTTGGAATATTCAGGACATGAATGATAAAGCTGAGAGAAGACTGTAAATCATTTTCTACTCCTGTTAACTCAGGATTTTCAAACAGTTCCTTCAGCTGCACTGGAGCATTTCTGTTCCTTTGGGGAACTTTGAAGCTGTTTCTACTGGCATGGATATTCCAGAATTCTTATCAATATTTTGTGTCTGGAACATGCAGACAGAGCTGGGTCACAGCTTTACACAGCCCATCCAACCCTGTGCTGTCCATGGGCACAGCCCAGATGGGACTGGGAGAATCCAGGGGTGGAAGAGCCCACCCCACCCACGCTGCTCCACATGGAAACAGCATCCTGCCTGCAGTCATCCCAGAGACTGAGGAGGGAGGAAAATTTGTCAGGTGAATTTGTCAAGCAGGGGTGATAATCATTCATTTAGCCTGTAATGACATGGCACTTACCATGTAATAACCTGGATATTGCATGGAAATTACCATGTAATCCAAGGCTTGGGAGCTGCCATATTGTCAGGGCCTCCATGGTAATTTGTACCCTCTCATTTACAGCCCTGAAACTGCTTTTATTGTGGCAACAAAGCAGAGATTCACAGTTTGCCAAAAGGAGAATCTCCAGAGGGATGTTATGAATAATTAGGCAGCCACGGTGGTTTTGGATAACATCTTTACTGTAACTCCATTAACGAACAATTGATTGCTTTCCTAGCTCTGACTTGCCTCCAGTCCTTCCAGCCAGAGCTCCTCTCCCTGCTGGAAAGCCGGCTCTGCAAAGGCGGATGCACAGCGGGATCATCGCTCCCAGAGGGAGAGCCTGGGCAGCAGCATCCTGGGAGAGGCAGCAGCTCCAGCAGGCCAACGTCCACTGGAGAGCAGAAATGTCTGTGGAAGTGTGGGGCCACTCCTCAGCTGCTTCAGTGCTGATTTCCATGGAGGAAAATCAGCTTCAGTGCTGGTTTTTGGAGGAGATGATTGTGGAGAACCTGGCCCAAGGTTTGGCTGGCGCTGAGGACACCCAAGTGCAAACAGCACTGGCACAGCCATCAGGTGGATGCGACCTCCTCCAGACCAAAATCCACCTTCAAATCCCACCCTCAGGTCTCTCTGTCCCCAAAAAGCTCTTTTGGAACTCACTGATCAGGGTTCAAACCTGACCCTTGCCACCCTCAAACGCACATCCCCAAGGCTGCCTTTGTGTTGTGATAAATTGTGTTTCTCTGAGCTACCACTGCACTGAAAATGGGTTATTTTTAGATGGAAACTCAGGAGGTCAGAGGGAATGTTTTGCATTTGAGGATGGGAGGGAGACATGGCCTGCTCTGCCCCTCTGCCCTCTCCTTCTTCCCTGCCCCTCATCCTCCTCCTGACCCGCTGGTAACCCCCTCCCACAGAGCCTCCCCATCCTCCTCCCTGGGATGCTGTGCTTGCCAAGGGGCTGGAGAGCAGCTCCCAGGCCTTGTGGGATCATGGAATCATTGAGGCTGGAAAGGAGCTTTAAGATCATTGATCCAACCTGTGCCTGCTCCTGGCTGTGGGGTCCCTGCTCTGGATCCCTCAGTTCCTGCTCCTCTTCCTCGCTGAGCCCTGCCATTCCCTTGGAAGTTGATCTGTGGAGGGAGCAGCTCTGGTGTTGTTGTTTGCTGTGCAAACTTGGAAACTGGGCTGTGCCTGCCACGGGAGCAGGGTGAATGTCTGGGGGAGGTTTGCAGTTCCCAGTGATTGAGATCCTCTGCTTGGAGAAGCCTAAACAAACTCTGTAACCTCAGGGGAAATTCTGCAGCATTTTAGTTTTAAGTGTTTCCTCTAAAAAAATAACTGTTTGACCTAGAAAGCTCCCAGGGAGCATTCCTGGGGCTGCAGAAGCTCCGGGAGCCCGGCCTGGAGATGGGATTTGGAATTAAAGTGTGAACAGAGAGAACCACATCTCTGCTGTGAGCTCAGACTGGATAGTGCTGCTCACCACAGACTCACCTCTGGTTTACTTCCCACCAGGGCAAGTTGAGGAAAATCCACCTGGAATCACAACCCTTATTCGAGGACATGGGATTCTCTGGGATTACATCTATCCATGACCCAGGATTGGTGTAAGGATGGGGTGAGCTGGATTCAAAAGGGGAGAGCCCTGAATGTGAATGTTCACTCATTTCACTCCCAGACCTGTCTCATCTGGGGATGGAAGAGGTGTCCCTAAACCCTTCCCTTAACCCTTTTGAATGTCTCCCATCTGTGGTTCAAATTATATTTTTTTTTCAGAAAAGAAAAAACCCGGAAATTGCTGACCCATTTAGAGCTCTCTAAAACTGCCACTTTTAGAGCCCCCAAAATAGCTTTAGTGAGTAGCAGATGTGCCAAAGTGGAGAAATAAACACAAGTGTGCCGCTTTTAACCTCCAAACTGCTTCTTGTGCAAGGCTGCAATGAAACCTCAAAGTGGGCAGAATCCCAGAATCCCAGAATCCAACCCTGCTCCCACCACGGCTCCTTACCCCGGTGCTGGGGGATGTTTCCCAAGGGGCTCCCAGCCAGGAGAAACCCAACTGCTCTTGTGGCCAAGGAGCACCAATAAAACATGGAATTAGAGAATCAGAGAATCTCCTGAGGTGGAGAGCCACCAGGATCATGGAGTCCAACTCCTGGCCCTGCACAGACACCACAGCAATCCCACCCTGTGCATCCCCGGGAGCATTGCCCAAACCCTCCTGGAGCTCTGGCAGCCTTGGGTCTGTGCCCATTCCCTGGGGAGCCTGTTTACTGCTCGACACCCTCTGGGGGAAGAACCTTTTTTTGATAACCACCTAAATCTCCCTGACACAGCCCCATCCATTCCCTGGGTGGTCATGTCCCTGCTCACAGAGAGCAGAGGTCGGAGCTGCCCTTCGGGAGGAGCTGCAGCCCCTGCTCAGCTCTGCCCTCAGTCTCCTCCAGGCTGGGCAGTCAAAATTCCCTCAGCCCCTCCCCATCCCGTGCGGCCCCTCCAGACCCTCCCCCACCCCCGTGTCCCTCCTTTGGACACTCTCTGACAGCTTTAGATCTTCCTGATACTGCAGTGCCCCAAAGTGCCCCAGGGCAGGGCAGAGCGGGACAATCCCTCCCTCAGCCAGGTTCCCGTGCCCACATCCCAGCCTGGACACCCCAAGAGCAGAGAGTGGGATCAGCACCAGCCCTTTGTGCTGAGCACCTGGTGCAGGTGCAGGAGAACACCTCAAGTTCCCAAGGACAGGTGAGTGTAGGAAATGCCTCTGAGTCCTTTGCTGGGATGGCCCCAGAGATTACAGCAGCTCCCTCAGCCCTGTGGCTTTTCCAGCCAGAGCAGAGCCTGCTCCCAGCCTGGCTCCTTGTCTGGAAGCTCTGCAGCCAGCAGTAATTGCATTTTGTCAAGTGGTTTTAGCAAAGCAATCCACATTTATTAACCATCTGGATTAGAGAAATGATCTTCCTGATTCCAACTGCCAGCCCGGCCAAGGACTTATCACAGAAGGGAATAATGGATCCCCTTCCTCCCTCCCCACGTCACCAAGGGCCTGTTCCCTGCACTTGATTTGCCTGGGTCATTTAAGGAGTCTCACACAGGTCACTGCTGGGTCCAGACTCCTGCATTCCAGGTGACAGCCTCAGTCCTGGATCCCGGCAGGGCTGTCCCTCCCTCCTGTCCTCACAGAAGGAGGAAGGAGCTGCGACATCAGAGTCAGCATGGATTTCACAAAATCACCTCAAGCTAATGGGAAAAATTCATTAGAGGAAGGAAGGAGGGGGGGAACGCTCCTGTCTCTCCTACATCATCCCTGTCCTCCTCCCTCCCCTCTAACGTCCTCTGCCAGAGACAGGAACTTCCCTCCTCACTTTGATTGCCTTCATTGCTGCAGTTTCATCCTGTCAGCCCAGCGTGGGGACACAAAGAGCTCTGTGGGCACAGGGAGCCAAAATTCCCCGTGTTTCAGCTGGAGTCCTCTCCCAGCTCCATCGCTCCCTGGAGAAGGGGGTCCTGTGTCCCTCCCGACTGCTCCTGTGGCTGCCACACCCAGAGCATTCCCAAGCTGGGGAAGGTTCTGCAGGCTGCTCCCAAAGCCAATTTCTTGGGGATCTGGGGTGCTGCTGGTCCCATGCAGACACCTGGCTCCAGGAGAGCTCTCCAGGCACAGCAGCCTGGGTTTGATTGCTCTGGGAGCCAGGTTACAGGGACCTGCTGTTCACTCCATCCAAACCCACACTCATTCCCATTCCCACGGGGTTTTCCCTTAATTGGGCTGCATTAACCTGGGAAGGGAGTATTGATTGAGGAGCTGAGCTCAGCTCAGGGCTTGGCTCTTTACAGAGGCGTGCTGGGAGCTTCCAAACGAGGACACACATGAGCTCACTGGGATTGGGATTTCCTTGGAGGGACAAGAGGAGCCCTTCCATCGTTCTACCACACCTGGAATAAGACTGATTTTAATGGAAATTCTCAGGTTTTGCCTCCCTCCCTCCACCTGCATTCACAGCATTCCCAGCTCTTCCCAGCTCTCCCAGCAGAGCCATGGCTGAGGGGAGGGAAATGGGGTTTCACCCCGTGCAATTGCCCAGTCCCTGACAGCTGGAGGGCTGGGTCACAGCTGGAGGAACAGCTGTGGGACTGGCAGCAGCCCCCTGTGCCAGCCCCACCAGAGGGAGCACCCAGCTCTCCCTGCCTCTGCAGCTCAGAATTCCACAGACACTCAATGAAATTCCTTAAATGATTAAGTCCAGGTCATTGCAGGAGAGATGTGAGAAGGGAAATTTAAAAATGAATGAAGTCTTCCAGAGCTAAAAACATCTCTCCTGCACATGCAAGGACTCGAGCCAGCAGGGATGTTCCCGGAGTCCCAGGATGGTTTGGGCTGGGAGGGACCTTGCAGCTCATCCCATCCCATCCCAGTACTTGCCATGGGCAGGGACACCTTCCACTATCCCAAGTCCTGTCCAGCCTGGCCTTGGACACTTCCAGGGATGGGGCAGCCACAGCTTTTCTGGGCCGTCTGTGCCAGGGCCTCTCCACCCTCACAGGGAAGAATTTCTTCCCAATATCCCATTTAAATCTAAAGCCATTCCTGCAAATAAAGTTCTTCCCAGTCAGGTGCACCTTGGAATGCTCCCAAAGCAGTGTCAAATGGATTGGGGTTCCAAAGGAGCATTGCAGCCCAGTATGGAAAATATTGACGTTCCCAGGTTGTAGCTCACCTGCAGCATCACTTCAGACACTTCAATCACTGCAAACTTTTGGAAGTCACCTGAGGAGCCTTCTCTTTCCCCAGCTGCTGCAAACCTAGGTTAGGAATTTTGTTCTGGCTTTCTTTGGGAAAGTGAAAATATTTCTCTTTTATCCTCTGCTTGGAGGGGAATAAGACAAGGCTGTTAGAGCTGGCTGCGGCACAACATTCCCAGTCAGCCAAAAACACCACTGTTCCAGTCTTCTTTCATCCCAGATTTGAGCAACAGTGTCAGCAGCTCCAAATTTCCAATGAAATAAAAATTCCAAACCCCTACTATAAACACTGGAAGGCCTTCTCTAAATATTTTGCTTCAATCAGGCTAAAGTCACTCAGCTTTATCATTTCATGAGCTCCAGCCTGCTATGAGATCTCAATGATCTCGTGGCTCGGTGACAACGCCAGGCTGTGGCTGAGGGACCTCAGGTGACACAGGGACAGGGATGCTGCTGCCACCCCTGGTGCTCTCCTGATTTCAAGGGGTTTTGACCCTTTTATTTTGACCTGTTCTACTGAGTTCTGGCTCCTCCAGGGAGATGGGGAGGCACCTTTGGCTGGGGGTGGGTGAAGTGGGGGCTCTGCAGAACCCACCCCCAGTTCCAACCAACTTGGAAACATCTCACTCAGGAAACATCCCACTGGAAACGCTCTGATTCCTCTGGGAACGGCGTGGCAAAAGTCTGAGCGAGTAATTTTGTGAGGAAAGGGGCACGCAGGGAGAGCAGATAATCGGGAATGTTTCCCAGGAGGCCGATCCTGAGGTGAGTGCAGAGTGCAGAGCCCCGGGATGCAGCAGGAATGAGCCCAAAATCAGCCGGATTATCTGGAGAACAGCTTCATTTACATTTCAATTCCAGGTGAGGAGGGGAATTCAGCACCTTTCTCATTTCAGCCTGTCCGGGGCTCATCACACTCGGGAAGTTCAAGTCCATCCATCACCGGGGCCCTGCCGGATCAATTCCTCCCACTCAGCAGTGCCTCGCTCCAGGGGAATCCCGGCGGGATCCATGGGGCGGCTCAGAGAACGAGGTGTGCCCAGGCAGGGAGAGCAGCAGGCTCTGCCCTCAGGTTTGTTGTACGATTCCCAGAGGTTTCCCAGTGATTTACAGGAGCATTCCTGCAGCCCGAGGATCTCGGGGAGCTGCTGCTCTGTGTGTTCACGCGTTTGAGCTGTTCCCCGGCTCTGTTTGCACCTCAGGCTTCCTGCTCTCCATTTCCCTGGGTTATCACTAATCCTGTTTAATTGAGGCTTCCTTGGATTCACGAGGATGAGCGTGGGGCTGTTGGCAGAGTCCAAGGGCAGCTGGTCCTTCTGTGGGCACGTGGCAATGCTGGTCAGGGCAGGAAGAGAGAGATGTGGGACCAGTTCCAGTGAAATCATCCAGTCACACGAACAATTTACACCCGAGGATAGAGGATACCCCACCCCAGGGGTGTCTGCAGTGCTCCTGATGCCCTTCAGAACACTAAAACTGGGATAAAGGCATGGGAGAAAGCTGCATCCCAAGCGTGCAGAGCCACATTTCCAACAAACTGTCCTGAGGGGCTCTTGCAGGTTCCCAAACTGGGATAACCAAGCTCCTTGGCAGAGCAGCCTCCAGCTGTGCATCTGCCAGATGTGCTGCCTGGAGAATCCCAGAGTCCCAGAATGGGTTAGGATGGAAAGGACCTTAAAGCTCATCCAGTGTCACCCCCTGGCCTGGGCAGGGACACCTTCCACTATCCCAGGGTGCTCCAAGGCCTGTCCAACCTGGCCTGCTGTGGCTGCTCGTCCCAGCTGTGACTGCCCCATCCCTGCAAGTGCCCAAAGCCAGGTTTGACCTGGGACAGTGGGAGGTGTCCCTGCCCATGGCAGGCATTGGAAGAAAGTGGTCTGCAAGGTTTCTTCCCACCCAAATAATACTGGGATTACATTTCTTCTTCTTCTTCTTCTTCTTCTTCTTCTTCTTCTTCTTCTTCTTCTTCTTCTTCTTCTTCTTCTTCTTCTTCTTCTTCTTCTTCTTCTTCTTATTATTATTATTATTATTATTATTATTATTATCATCATCATTACACTCCAAATGCAGGGCAGGAGGACAATGATGAGGAGAGGGAAAGAGAGCCTTGGCCAGGGGGTTTTTGCACCCAGGTTCAAGCAGCCCTTGAATGAGGGGCATGAAGAAGCACTATCAGCAGTCTGGGAACCTTCCTGCACCTGAGGGAAGATGAAGAAATGCAGAGTGGTTTGAAACTGCAGGTAGTGAGTGATAAAAGCTGCTTATCACAGGCTGGGAGAGGCAGAGCTGACCCTGCACTTCTGTCTGGGAGAGTGATGGGGGGAGTTGGCTCCAGGAGGGGCTGAGAGATGAAGACAAACACCTTTGTGGATGGGAGGGAAGAGGTGGGTGAGGGAAGGGAAAGCTGTGCTTGGCTGCAGTCCCAGCTGAGGGCCAGAAAAATGAGCTTGGTAACAGTGCCTGGCTGGCTTTGAGCAGGCAGGGCTGGCTTTGAGCAGGCTGGGCTGCCATCACTCATGGCTCGAGACAGGGATGTGTCAAACCAAGGCACAGAGAGATAACAGCCTGGAAACTCGGCTGTGGGTGGACAGGCAAGGTCACCCCTGGGAGCTGGGAGAGCAGAGGGGCTCTGGGCTCACAGCCCGAGCCAGGGCTGGGGCAGATGATGCCCAAATGATGGGGGTGAGTGATGGAAAAAAGGCTGAGGCAGCACAAACCTCCTGCTCCTGGGAGGAGAAAGACAGGGAGAGGCCACTGGCAAGAAGGAAAACGCAGGATCACAGGCAGAGCTTCAGCCATGAGAACATGGCAGTTCTTCATGGGAATGTGCTCGATGCCTCAGGTTTCAGCTTTTATATTTTTCAGATTCTGAGCTGCTTT
>VZRH01001421.1:8165-26662 GCA_013397555.1 Urocynchramus pylzowi
TCTTGGCCGCCATCTGTCAGCAGGCCATGCCGCGCTCGCCGCCCGCCCGCTCCGCTCCCCGCCTCACGCTTCCTGCGCGGGCGTTTCCTGTGACCTCACTTCCCGCGCCGCCGCCCGCCCGCTCGCCCGGCCATGCCGTTCTCGGCGCCGCCTCCCGCCAGCGGCGAGCGCTACGCGCTGTCCGCCAGCCTGGACAATGCCCGGCACCTCTCCAGCCTCCTGCGGGCCGTGCACTTCCAGGACCACGCCACCTGCCTCGCCACGGCCAGCGGGCTGCGCGTCACCGTGGAGGATGCCAAGTGTATCCAGGCCAACGCCTTCATCCAGGTACGGGGCCATCGGCGACCGGGAGGGCACGGCTGCCACAGACCTCGCACAGGCCCCGCTTACCGCCGCTGCCCGCCCGCAGCACCGGGAGGACAAGGAGCCACTGGGCAGGGTCCAGCGGAGGCCACAAAGATGATTGAAGGGCTGCAGCATCTCTGTTGTGAGAGAGCCTGCAGGAGCTGGCTCTGCTTAGTCTGGAGAAGAGCAGACTGAGAGTGTCACCAGTGCATATGAATGTCTCCAAGATGGGCGCCGAGAAGGTGGTGCCAGCCTCCTTTCTGTGGTGACCAGTGACAGGGAGGAGAGCAATGGGCATAAAATAAACCACTGAAGTTTCAACTCAACACGGGGAAGAACTTCTTTACACTTAGGGTGGTAGAGCACTGGAACAGAATGCCAGGAAGGTCTTGGAGTTTCCTTCTCTAGAGACATTCAAATCCTGCCTGGATGTGTTCCCATGCCACCTGCTTCAGGTGGCCTTGCCTTGGCAGAGGGGTTGGACTGGATAATCTCCCGAGGTCCCTTCCAGGCCTAACAATTCCATGTGCTCACCTGGGGAGAAGGGGGGATGTTGCTGGAACCAAGGCAGAGGTGCCTGAGCTGATGTGGAGGAAGGGCCATGGTGAGGCTGCCCTTGTTTATGAGTGTCCATTCTGCTGGAATGCCAAACCCTGCACCAGTACATCCCTGCACACCTGACAGTGTAGTGGGTTTGCACCCTTGTCTAATGTATTGCTGCCTGCCAAACTCATGGCTCCTTCTGGCCGTGCTGTGCTTAGTTGCACAAGTTAGCACTCATAGTATCCCTCTTCAAGTGTTTTTATAGCTCATACCAAACCTAAAAGGTTGGATTTATGTCAACTGTGAAAGAGTACAGATTCACAGACACTTGATTGAAGATGGTTGTGCTGTGCTCAAAGCAGCCCAGGATGTGATTTTCCCTCTGGGCTGCCAAGAAAATATGAAATTACTTTTCCAAAAGCAGCTCATGCCACCCTGCTTTATTTCTGAGATACTCTGTTCTTACAGGTGCCACAAAGCAGTGAGTGCCATGGACAAACAGGAGAGCATGTAGCAGTTTATCCCCATCAGGCTAGTCAAAGGCAGGATTCAGCACTATTTCAGAGTGGTGAAGTCACTGTTCTGTTCTTATGTACTTCTAGTATTTGGGATGTTTATTCATGTTCTGAGCGTAAAAAATGTAAGTATTGTCACTGTAGAAGGATGACCCATTGTACAGTTCCATGAATGTTCCTAACTCCAGAAGCAGGCAGCTCTAGGTTCTACCGTTTGTAGGTTGTACTTAAACCACAATAGACAAGTATTTAGGATGTTTATGCCATCCATGTCATCCTACCTTGTTTCAAGTGTGGTCTGATTGTGTTTTCCTAGTTTTGAGGATGAAGACCCATTTTTCTATAATCAATGCTGTGTTGCATGTAGAAATCACTTTGTGTTGCACTGATTTCTGAATGGGAAACTTTGAAGTTTAAACTGTAAAATAATTGCAGAAACTCCCAACTTTTCATCTCTTTGCTTTGATTTACAGGCAGAAATTTTTCAGGAATTTTCCATTCAGGAGGAATCGGTGATGTTCCGGATCAGTTTGTCTGTTCTTCTGGACTGCCTCACCATTTTTGGAACCAGCTCCTTGCCAGGTGTGGTATATTTCCATGAATCCACAAAAGGCTGTGTGGGTGCTGCAGGAAGTGTACTCGTGGCAGCTTTCTGGGCAGTTCTGTCCTTGCAGCTCTATGTTGAACTCCTCATTCCTCTACAGTTTTGGTTGTTGCTGACCTAAAGATCTAAATTGAGTGTACTAAAGAGCACTGTGATTTTGGGAAACCAGAGGTTCAGGTAGTGATAACCTGCAACAGGAGGGTGTGCCAAAGGACAAGCTCAGCTGCATTAACTTCAGTTTGGGTTGCACAAGTAACAAGAGTAGTAAGGAAAGAAGATGTGAGCCAGAGAGGGTCACAGGACCATGAGGATTTTCCAATTCCTCTAAACAGTTTGTAGTGTGTCTTAATTGTCACAGCTGGTGTTTCTTGTCTGGTGGGTGAAATTATTTTGATTTGAGTTGCCTACACACAAGTAATTTAATTTTACTGCATAACCATTAGCATTTCAGAGGGTATCTTGGAGGCAGCACTAAAGCTGATCAGTGGCCCGTGTGCCAGAAAAATGTGAATTTTCTAAAGTGATCAAATGTCCTAGCTATGGTGTCTGCAGAATGTATATTTCATTCTCTTTTTCAGGAACATCAACGGCCCTTAGAATGTGCTATCGTGGTTATGGGTATCCCCTGATGCTGTTCTTGGAAGAAGGAGGAGTAGTAACAGTGTGCAAAATCCACACTCAGGAACCTGAGGAGTTGTTAGATTTTGATTTCTGCAGTACAAAGGTTGTTAATAAAATTATCCTGCAGTCGGAGGGACTGCGAGAAGCATTTGCTGAACTGGATATGACCAGTGAAGTTCTGCAGATTACCATGTCTCCAGATAAACCCTACTTCAGGTACTAGGAATGGCTTTCAACTCAGATGTTTGTGCTTGGCTTCCTTTGGTGAGGAGTGGAAGTTTTCACAGTGGAGAGAGGGGAACTATTTTAGAATACTGGTTCATTTCAGGAAGAATTGTAATGAGTATAGCAAATCACAGTATGTTCTCTAATTAACATAGTAATGAGTATTTTGACAACATGTAGATGTGACACTGGTGTGGACAGTTTAGCATTTTTGATTAAATAAAGTGAAACAGAGCAGTGTTTTGTGAAACAGTCATGAGATATGTACTATGACTCATTTTGATGAGTTTTTACAGAGCTCTCATCAGGTATTTTGAGATGGTGCTTTTTGTCTTCCAGGTTATCCACTTTTGGAAATGCTGGAAGTGCACATCTAGACTACCCGAGGGATTCTGATTTGATGGAAGCATTCCACTGTAACCAGACCCAGACAAACAGGTTAGAAAGTGACTGATGCCCTCTATGCCAGGTCATGCATTCTTGATGGGAAGTTTAAAAACTGCTTTTGCATTGCTGTAACACTTACTTTATTAGTATGGGGGGCAAAAATACTCCCCATCTGATAAAAGGCTGTGTCTGTAATCAAAAGCTAAGTGCTGACAATGGCAGTTTAATGTTGTTACCAGGTAAAGACTAAATAAGCATGTTCCTTATTGTTTTTATTTTTTTCCAGGTCTTTATTAGTGACTAATGTTTCAGTTCCTCTTTGCACAATGTATTTTTTCATATTACTGAAATAATATATAATAATAATGTTTTCTCCTGCAGGTACAAGATTTCTTTGCTTAAACCATCCACAAAGGCACTGGCTTTGTCTTGTAAAGTGTCCATTCGAACAGATGCTCAAGGATTTCTTTCACTGCAGTATATGATTAGGAATGAAGATGGACAGATCTGTTTTGTGGAATACTATTGTTGCCCTGATGAGAACATCACTGAAGCAGAACTGTAGGTGTGTGTGCTGGCATCTGTAATATATTTTTGGTTCTATAAAATATTATATTTTTTTACAAAACTAAATGAAAGCTATAAAGTTTGATAGAGTTAATATTGTCTTTATTTTTTAACTCTGGAATAAGAAAGCTGAAAACTTTCATTTTCTTCCACTGCAAACATTTCTTAGCCTTGACTCAAACTGAAGCTGAAAAAGCAGAAAGGGGAGTTGATGTCCTATAGACACTGCTTCCAACACAGATGTTAAAGTACTGTTTGTGTAATACATTGATGCTTTTTGCAGTGTTCTCCAAGAATTTTTGTTTGTGTTATGTTTTTTGTCTTTGGCTTCTAGTAAGATATTACACAGGGGAAAATCTGAATACTAGTTGTAAATTAGCCAGTTAACTTTCAGTGACTTAAAACCAAATTTGTCTTGAAAGAGAACAACATTTTCAAACAGATTTTTAATAGCAGCAGGTGGTTTCTTGTTGGCAAACGCTGACATGTTTTGTCAGTGAAGCCACTAGGCTTATCCTCATCTTGATTAATTCTTAATATAACTCAATTCCTTGGAATTCTGTCTGACACCAATTTACCATTTTGTCTCCAAACTGATGTTGAATTGGTAAATTGATACAGATGCCAGGATTTACTTACTCATTTCTCATAACTGTTCTGGCAGCATCATTGTTTTGGATCAGTAGTTTATTACACATCTGCAAGAATGCTGCAGCTGAACTGTTTCTGTGTATTCATGTCCCTGTTCCTACTCTGATGCTCTCTACTGGTGGTGTTAAGAATTGTAAAAGAGAAAAGTTTAATATTGAAAATATTTTATGAAATTTGTTTGCCTTCTCAGTAGCCTTTTTCAGCTACCGGAGTCTCTGCTAAGCTGCAGCAGGGGAATATCTGCCTGTGTCCCATGGAGCAGTGTATTCAAATCACTGCTAAAAATGGGGCTGACCTCATGCTCAGTGAAAAGAGAGTGTGGTTCCTGGGCAGTTTTCTGCAAATGGGTTGTGTTTAAGTTAAAAGTCCACTTGTCCTTTCACACCAACCAACCTGCTCAGAACGGGAGGTACCGGGAGCAGCCAGGCACTGGACTGGATGCAGAGTCTGCAACTCACACACAGAGACTGAGCCCTGCCTGCCTCTCTGGGATGTGGGATGTGATCAAAGAGTCAGCAATCTGTAGGTGGTTTCTACAGCTTTAGAGTCTGGTCAAGTTTTGTTGTCTGTCAGATGAGGTCTCGCTTTGTTCTCTATGGAAAATAGTGTATTCATGTTACCAAGTTGATTGCTCCACAATTCAACAGAATCCTTTGGGTTTATTTTAAGTTTAAAATGTTTTTGTGGATAATTTTTCACCTCTTGATTTTGCCTCCAAGAGTATACTTTTGGAATGCACAGTGTTATCTATTCACTTTTGTTGTTTTTTGTGCAAAGCATCCATTTATTGCAATAAAGTTTACAATAAAATCAATTGTTTGAAATTTATGGACAATTACAAATTTTTGAACTACAAGGCTGACATACATACCTGATATTCTAAATTACTCTTATACACTGGGGTTTTTTTCCAAACTAAAGTATACCCAGGGCAAATATAAATTAACTTCCTTCTGGCTTACTGTGTCAATTTCTTCAATGAGAAAAGGTTATGGTCTCATTGGGAATTATTAATGTTATCCATGACTACTGAGTGTCAAGGATGATTTACATAATCCCTGGGTGACAGGATAAAAATTAAGTAGAGCACACAACTTTCTTGGTGTGACTTATTTTAGAATATCCAAGTTTCTTGTATTGTGTTCAGGAATTGTGGCTTAACATTTGATTTTTTTATATAATTGCCTACAGATGTATTGTGTTACTTCTTGAAATAGTACTTTTAATGATTTCTTCTATGGCCTACCAACAGTAATCATAGAAGCAATACCCGTAGAAGTTCGAACACCACAAAACACCAGAAAAAAACTTGTATTTAATAAATATTTGGTATTAAAGACACGTATGGTTTGTGCAGGAGTTAATGTCTGTGTCCCAAATGGGCTGAGTCCTGGCCTGGCCTCCCAGAGGTAGGGAGGTGCTTGTGCACTTTTGACTTCATGGATATGGTTTTAGGCAGACAAGAACATGGGAAATCTGGGCTACAGACTTGGTGCTGAAAGGCAGTGAATTGATCAAGGATCCATCTGTGATGTATTCAATTACAGTTCTGCATTCAAACACAGTGAAATAAAAAGGGTGAAGAGGAGGATGAAGACTGGAAGGGCACTGCATCTTCTTGACCTAGTAAGTTACTTAAATTCTGCAGGTACCCACTGCTGCATTTCCACTGTAGCATTTCCTGCTACATTTTGCATGGATCCAGAACTCAGGTTACCTTTGGTACGTTTTGTCTCTGCTATTTAACAAGACCTTTCCCCTTGCAGACTCCAGGAAACCTGCAGCAAAAGAAATGTTCAGCTCATGTTTTTTTTCATTTAGCAGTGTCACGGAAGAGGTTTGTCATGACTCGGATTTTGCCCACCTGCTTTCTTTTAAAATGGCGCATGCAAGTACTCAGAATTACTTGTCTTGTAAAGTGAATCAGTTCCAGGGGTGGGAGCTGTCACCAGTTTTTACTGCGGTCGCTCTGCGGGGTAGGGGTGGTTTCCCAGCTGCTCTACGGGTGCACGGTTAGCCCAGTGCTTAAAAGCACCGTCTGTCCGAGGCCCAGGAGCAGCTCCCAACGCAGGCAAGCCTAGCAAGAAATAGTGATTTCAGCTCTAAAAGTGATTCAGCTCATTAGATTTTAATCTTGCTAGGCCTCGCAGTGCAGATCCGAAGAGAGAGGAGAAGAGCCGTATGGGGTTCCGCAGGTGCAGCTTTCAGCTATCCGTGAAGGGTTCCAGGGACGTCTCCTCTGACTAACTGGGCAAAAGTAGGGGTTTTTATAGGGTTTGGGGGGATTGGAAACTGTCCAATGGTAAGGGTCAAAGGGAAGTAGCCTATAGCTTAACAGATAGATAAGCAAGGGTCTGAAGATGGAAGAGGGACTTCTTTTTGTCCTAGTCAGCATGACTTGGCACTTTAGGCTGCTGACTGCCAAAGCCTTGCAGGGCCTGTGCCTGCTACAGCCAGTGCCTTCCACCCGGGTTCTGCTGTGGCAGGTGATGCCTGGCAGCGATGATGGGCAGCACGGGGGGCTGTGGGCATCCCACATCCAGAGGCCACAAAACTGGCAAGTGATTTTCCCTCCAATTATTTTGATTTGTGATTTTCAGAGTAGGAACTGACCTCAGGTTTTCAAGAAGGCACTTTGACTCTACCTTCTTTTCAAGAAGGCACTTTGACTCTGCAAATAGGCCTTGGGTCGCCACCAGTCTTTGAAGATTCCATAAGTCAAAATAATGCCTTTGGCTCCTGACAGTCTTTATAATGCTTTGGCTCCTGACAATCTTTATGCAACAAAACACCAACAGTGCTGGTGCTACTGTTATCTCCTGCCCCTCAACATACTGAATTTTTGCGTCTCCTTGGCTTTATACAATGATTTGGATCTGTAAAGAGCAAAATTATCCAGGGGGAATTCAGTTCTATACCTCTGTTTCAAAGTTAGTGGTGGGAAAGAATCAGTTGTTTATTTTTTATTTAGTTCAGTTGTTTATTATTTATTTACAAGGAAATAGTACTCTTGTATACTTGACTAGATGAGTCTTTAGTGAGGTTAGTGGAGCAGCTGGAAAAGCTGCTAAAAAAAAAGAGCTGTAAGCCATATGCTGTTTCCTGTAGGTGTCTGTTTTTAACCTTGTTTTGTAGCAGCTTGAAAAATCCAGCAGGTGGGTCTTACCAAAATAAATACTTAGAAACTGTGTGTAGTAGCACTAAGCAGTGCTTTTGCTGAACAGTAACATTACAGAACATTAGCATTAACCTGAACAAATGCAGAATTATTTTAAAATGCTGCTATTACAGAATAGTTGTTTGATGACTTCTTGTTGAGAGAAAAACTCGTTTTTATGTAAATCTCTCTTTGAGGGGGCCAGGACTGCTTAGGTATAAATGGAAGAGATAACAGGTTGGTTCAGCCTCTTTCTACCCTGCTCCTGCCCTTAGCTGGGTCTAAGGATAACAGGGCAGTGCATTAGCATTGCTACAATTGCAAGGGCTCTTCCAGGCAGAGAGTGTTGGAGGGAGATGCAGTTGTGTGCCCCACACGGCTCTGATTTCCATGGAGTAGTAGACTCTCACGGAAGTGAGAAGTGGGCTTGAATGTTTACGACGACTGTGAACGTCAATCTGTGTAAGTATTCTGGAGGAGTGCATCCAGGGGAGCCTAGAAAGAGCTGCATTGCCCAGGAAAATCTTCCCTTTTGTAATACCATTGAAAATCTGAGTAAAGGACAATGGGAATTTCATTCCCACTTTTGCCCCCATCACGTCAGCGTTTGAGGTGGGGTGGTGGGTGGGGGGCTGTGTCTGTATGTGGATTAAAACTCTCAGTGGAAAGCTGAACAGCTTCCTACCCCTTCTGGTTCAGATGGGAACATGGAGTTGACCAAAAAGGAGCAAGTGTGCAAAAAGCTGGAAGTCTGAGATAAGAAATCTGCCTGAACAGATGTTTGGATTTTGCCCCATGAATGCCAGTGGAATGCAGTAATGGGTTTGAAACGTGAGGGACGCATGGAATGACTCCACCTAATTAGGCACTTGCAACCATAATCAACCAGAAAGGAGACTTAATCCATTAAACAGAAAGCAGCTAACAAGCCCTAAGTTATGTCCAGATGTTAGAAAGATAAATTACTTGTTGGCAGAATTGCCTTGTTAAGCTTCAGTGATCTCATACCTAGGGGGAGGTTAACAAAGCTTGGGAAGAAGGATAGTAGGTAGATACAAAGAATGCAGAACTTTAAAGCCACTAGGACATATGGCAGAGCTCCCAAGATAAGGAAGAAACTAGTAAAGCCAACTCAGCAACTGTGCTGAAACTGAGTAAAAAGTAAAAAACTGCGACTGGGTAAAAAGAATTCCAGCAGGGAGAAATCATGACAGAGTGACTCACAGCCCACAGTGTCAAAAGAAGATGAAGACTGAGAGTTGCAGACTAGTTAGCACAAGAACTGAGGGAATCCTTAACTGATAGAAGATAGAATACTAATTAATAAGAGAACTATGTCCTTTGTAGCCCATGAATATTAATGCCTATGTTTGCTCATGTTGAGGGATACGTCTGGTGCACGCAGCTGTGTTGGTGGACACATCTTGGTGCAGGCGAGCTGAATTCGAGGTGCAGGTTGAGCTCTGGGTGGGAGCCCAGGGAAGAGGCTGCCAACCCTGCGACCGATTAACAGAGGGCACAAAGCCCGGTGAAACCATCCGGGGCGAGTGGACGCTGGGAGACGCAGCAGGGGCCGGCAATTGCAGACATTTTGAATAACAAAAGAGATGAAGACGGGTGATGCCAGCTGGGTGAATTGACGCGGAGAGGGTGGCATGTGCCGAGTGGAGAGGAAGAGCTACACTTGCACCTGGGTAGACAATGAGGGTGTAAAATTCCCCGGGGTTCCTTTTTGGGGGTCCCTCCTCGGAGGCATCAGCACGAGCTGTTTCTGTGTAAATGCGTCGTCAATAAATGGCTTTGTGGAACAAGACGTCTGAGACTCTTTCATGGGAAAAGAAAGAGCTCCTTCGTGGGGTGGAGCCAGCAAGGCAACCTGGTCTGACTGTGAGTGGAGTGTTTGTGGAGCTGCTCGCTGTGAAGGAGATTCGGTCCCAGCTGTGAAAGGAGCGTGACTGGCACTGCGAGTGTGACTGCCAGAGAGGCTCAACGATGGTCAGACTGGGGAGTTTCCTTAACACTAGAGTGTATAAATAGTAAAAAGTTTTGAGAGTTACTGTGCTTGATTTGTGGAACACCACTGAGCAACCAGGCTTGTGCCACTGGAATAATCAGTGTTTCTCTTGTGCGTGTAATTTGTTGCTTGTTGCACACCAGGAAACGAATCTGATTTTTTTCTGGACAACAAGCTGGCCAAACACATTTACTTTCCTAATAAACTAATAGTGGCACGGAACAGATTCTGGAGGAGCTGGGGTACATCCAGGCTGTGACTGCAAGCACTCTCTAGAGCTGACCAAAGCTTCCAGAGAAGTTGTCAGAGAAGCATGGGCTGCACAGAGCTGCGCAGAGCTGCGCGCCCTCCTCTTTCTCCGTGCTGCAACCCAGCCTGCGCGATCCCGGACGGCTTAAATTATGCAGATATTTGCAAGGGAACACGGTGCCAGACACCCACCGGCCAAAGTATCTGCGGAGGAAACTCTGCCGGCCTCCCCTCGCTGGTTGTCGGACGGTGACACGAATTCTTCATGTGACAGCAAGGGCAGGAATTTTAGAGGCGCTCTGAAAACCAGACAGCCACCCTCAGGCAGCGCGGGCTCCGCACACGTGCAGGGGACAAGGCAGAAGCAGCACAACCAGGGGAGCACCTGCCCTCCCCACCGGGACCTCCTGCAGGCGCCTGGCTCTGAAATGCTTCACAGGTACGTGTGCACCGGCTCTGCAACATCTGTCCAGCTGTGCTCACACCCAGCTGTGGCCCCAAAAATTGCTGAACGCAGCGCCGCTTTTTTTGGGAGCTGCACTTTGATCAGCAAGAATCCAGGCAATCTATTTCTAGGAGTGGGGCAGTGCAGACCTTTGTGCTTTGAATCGTCGCTCCCCACAGTTTTCCAGCTGCAAGGGAGGCTCCGAGGGGAAGGAATGCCAGGTTTCTTTCTCAGGAATGTTTTGAGTTTCTTTCTTTTTATCTGGAAAATACAGTTTAATCCAGCACCCCCCTTGCTCCCCCGACTCTTTGGGGGATGACTCCTGGTGGGCAGTAGAGTGTTTACAGAGAAGCAAATGCATTCAAACATTTTTGGACAGGCTTCTGAATATGCAGTGGGTGGGGACTGTTGCTGCTCTACAAGGAATGCAAGAAGAGTGCTGTGGGCCCAAGCCCAGCCATCACTAAGGAGCATTTTGGCTAATCCCTAAGGGAAAGGTGACTACAGCGGAGCAACAGCTTCCCATACGGCACACTGGTGTTTGATGCAGGCAGTGTCAGTCTCCTGAGGGTCACTGGGTGCAGGGTACCAGCTGCAGCATCCTCCCCAGGCAGGGTTAACACCAGCACACCGTGAGTGAGCAGGGTCCAGCCAGGCAGGCAGGAGCAGACAGACAGCCGTGGGCTCCAGCCCTGAGCTCCTTGCAGGAGGTGATGTCACTGAGATGTGCCTGTTTCCAATCTCCAGCTGCTGGTAGGAGGCCCCATTACCAACTGTCTGAGCATTTCAGGCTGTTGGAAAATGTACAAAGAGGGCCAACACTGTGAATCTGGAGAGATCAGCATGCGAGCAGGCTTTTAAAATAATACACCGAAAGCCTGATGATTGCATTAACCTATGTTAAACTCCAATTAAGAGTCTGTCAGGGCAGCCAAAGATTTGGAAATACCTACAAAGGCATTGCCATAAAATGCCCCAGGAGCTACGAGTGGTACCACAAAACAGACCCTCCCAAAGCCACCTGTAGGACTGGGGACTGGTATCAGCAGGGCTAAGAGCAAGCTGATTTTTGCTGCTTGTGTAAAGGCAAAAAATGGTCATCAGAGGAGTCATATGTTAGTGACAGTCCATGCAGTCCACCACCTCTGTGTCTGATGTGACAGAGGCTGTCATTTCTCCAAGAAGATGTTTTGTCACACAGTACTGAAGCCTCGGGAATCTAATTAATCTAATGTAATTAGTTGGGCATTTTACATGACTTTCTTGCCAGCAGCAGACTTGACTGTAGTTACAAAAATTTTAACGCAGGCTTCCTCAAATTAGTAGGCACTAAATCATTGATTTTTATTCAGCTGCAATTTACCACTGTAATTCTAAGACAGGGGTTTTAAGGAAATGACTGTTGAGGAGAATGAATTTGTTACTGTCCTGAGAAGAACACAGATATAAAACCAAAACAAAATATGGTTCTAGTCTGTGCTTATGGCAGAACCATTTCTGTCACTGTTACTTATGTTCAAAAGGATCGTGAAGGATCCAAACAGAGGAGGAAGCAGGGATGAAGAAAAGCATTTGAAACTTCACTTCCATGAAATGCTCTGCCAAGAATTGGTGAGCACCCATGAGCATGCAACAGTGACCCGTAGCTGCAGAACCAAGTGGTGTTATATATGAAGATTTCAAGATACTCAAACTCTTGTACTGTGCTTTGATATTGAATTCAGTACTTCTAATATTCTCTGTGGCAGACCAAATCAAACCCACAGTTAATAGATGGTTTAGATCACTGAACTGTCCTAAAAGTCTTGCACCAATTTCTATTTGCTTAAATAAATTTGTTGTGTTACAGCTGTACCTGTGGAATATGTGCTGGGGTACATCACATCTGCCTATGCTACTCTGAAACCTCCACACCTAACTCTCCCACACCTTTTCCACAGAGTTCCTCAACAGGCACAGCTGCTCTGAAGCTTGGGTCCCAAGCAGCAGGCTGAGGCCCTGACCCCCAGACATCCAAAGCCACAGGAGGCTGCCTCTGCTCCAGGACCTGCCCTGCACTGGGAGGTCTGACCACACCACCTGAGACAGCAACTCTTCCCTGCAGAGCTTGGGTCTCTGCCACATTTGAGAGCAGATTGCCTCTGCCTTCTGTGTCTGCCTCTAGCTCAGATGAGGGCTGGCACAGGTGTGAAGAAAACCCCAGGATGCTTTGGTGTGAAGAAAACCCCAGGATGCTTTGGTGTGGCTGACCCAAGCAAGAGCCTCCCTGGGGAAGGTCAGACAGGAAAGGGCACGTGAACCCCCTGTTCTAGGGCCATGAGTCAGCTCTCCTCCCACGTCCCATGTGGTACTCCAGCCTCTTGGCTTACCCTCCCCACTCCTGCACACTCCAGGCTGGTACCCCACCCTGCCAGACCCCTGCAGAGAGCAGATTTGTGAAGTAAATACAACATTCGTACTGCAGCAGTAGTTTATGTAGCTCTGAAGCACCCAGCACTGAAATCACACACCACCTACCTCTTTCCCCCCAGCCAGCTACTCTCAGGCAAACTCACGGAACATGAAGTGGGCTTTAACACCTCTGAAAAGTGAAATGGCATCTGCCAAGGGATTTCTTGCCAGCTTCTCCACTGGCCCTTTCTTGGCTGCTTTTCCTGGGGTTCTGTGTGTGGTTTGCTGCAGCACAGAGCAGCATGGTCTTCCCTGGGCTTTTGCTGTCCCATGCTGACATGCAGCACATCACATCACCACGGAGCTGACCTGAGGAGAGGTGGGAAGGCAATCAGCAAGCCATTCTGCCATCCCTGAGCCCCCTGCTCAGCCAGCAAGGGGCAAGATTGGCTCTCTACCTGTGCCTCTACCCACGAGGCTCCAGTAGGGAGTCTGCTATGCAACATGCTCAGGAACCCAGACTCATCTCAGAGGATAATGACCCCTGTGCTCAGGTGTTGGTTATGCTTCACTATGCACTGCTGCAGCCAAAAGATCTGTCCAGCAAGGACACATGGAACACTGCAAAAAGTGCTCCTCTGATTGCTGCTGAAATCTTCTGCCTTTTCACCCTCCACCATCTTCTCATGTCCATTTGGGTTGGCAAAAGAAAGGCCCTGTGAGAGCCAGATGATAAATAACCAGGGCAACAACTGCATACAGGAACTTGCCCTTAGTTTACACAGAAAAAGAAAGGTGAAAACAAAAAGGAAAAAAAAAAGAAGCAAAAGAAAAGGTGATCTTAATACAGATCTAGGATGTTGTCCCCTCCCAAATTCCATCTGAAGCCTGCTACCATCATTTGTCACCGTTCTCTACTGTGACAGGACATAGGGTGGATGAGAAGAATCAGTATGGTCAATTTGGTCTGACCAAATTTTATCTGTTGTGTGCAAACTGCAGTGAGCAAGTTTGGCAAGAGGAGTTTATTCCCAGTACTCATGCATTTAGTGGAGAGAAGGAAAAGAATTTGCTACAAAAATGTTGCCCATGCTGTTATGACTGATCATGGAGGAGGCCAGAAACAGATGTGGATGTTTCAGAGTAGCAGCTTAGACAGATGTACCCCACAGGTGCAGACTCTGCATGTCGGCTTGTCCATCTTCAAAGGGAACCCAGTTCCCTTACAGAAATTTGCTAAAGAGCCCTGGGATGTGATCACAAGAGATGCAATTCCTTCAGGCAAGAAGATACTAGCAAATCAGTCACTGACAGAACAGTTTCCCAAATAAAGCTGAGAAGAGATGATAAAAGGCAATGGAGCTGACTGTGTAACTAAATATAAAAAGCAGACATATCCATATGCATATAATCTTACATATATTCTCATTGTAGTTCTGTGTGTGAAGTGCTAAGTGACAGAGAACCACCAGTTTTGAAGAACTGTGGGACATCACTCCAGTGGCAAATGGGAAACCTGTATTACCTCTAGCAGGATGTCCATGTAAGAAGTGGCTACAAACTTATCAATGAGATAGAAGGCATCCTCTGCAAAACTCACTGTATGGGGTTTGGACTGGATTTATTTCACACAACAGATCAAGATAGTTAATAATGAAGATGCACTTTCAGGGAGGAAAACCTGGTTCTTGTGTCATCCATTTAAACAGGAGATATAGAACACATCTGTACTTTTTAGAACAGTGTAGTGAGATTTCCCTCAACACAAAAAGTAAATGAAGACAAAAATGAAAAAAAAATTGGAAATAGTTTATTTGCTGCATGAGGAAACTTCTTGTAAATTACATATAAAGAAACTTGTTATGCTGTAGTATATAATTTCCAATATTCCACAAAGATAATTGTAATAAATATACAAACCAAACCAAAGTAGAAGACTAAATCCATCAGGCAACCTACAAAATGGTTCATCAAGTTTTATACTTGCAGCATTAGCATGCTTAAAATTTTGTTCTTTTTGAAGTGATGCAGCAAATTTTTTTTCACATTTCTTTGGAGCATTTTCAAAGCTGTCTAACTATAAAATACTGTTCAAAATTAGACGGCATTAGTTAAACCACTCAAGAAAAGTAACACCAAGGTCTAACTGATGCAAAGGTGGTGTTTTTCTTTTTGTTTTAAAAATCCATTTAGCTTTGCCAGAGTTAGGAATTATCTGATATAAGTGCACTATGAGTTCAGTCAGCCTGAGGCACTGCTGACTCCTGTCATATTATGACTCTATATAAACTTCATAGATTATATAGCTCTGAAAGATTTCTCTATTAATAGAGACATATCCCCATAGAATAAAAAAAACCACAATACCATATTGAAGCCGCAAGCTTGTTAAAATGGTTGTACCCTCAAGTGCAGTGTGTGCTTAAAACATTTTTCCATAGTTTCATTCTATTCCACATCAAGCATTTTTATTTGACTTTAAATGTAGAAGTGCTGATAAAGGCTTTATTGATGCCCGTAGCCCCTAGAAACAACATACAGAATTTTTTGACATCTCCTGCTGTTGTCTACCTATAATTTCTAAATCTTTTTGGAACAGCAGGATGAATTTTACACTTAACTGCTCTGGACCACACTGACAGACAGGTCTATCATTCCACACAAATTTCTTACAAACTGAAAACACTTCACTATGCTTCACTATTACTGAGTACTTGGGGGTATAAAAAGAAACTCTCTAAGACACAATTACCTAAAAATATTTGTTAATAAGCTTAATGCAAATACTATGTAGAAAAAATGGTTTCATTACAAAAAAATTCATTAGAGGGCCAGTAAAAATATACCGCAGAGAAGATCTTTACAAAAGTGAGGTTAGGAAGTATGAGGCATTGACATTCACTGTAAACATCCTGTGTTCACTAGAATCCCTTGTCTAAAAGTATATGAGCTGGTTTTGTTCCTGAGCTTCATGGCCAACGCTTGCATAGACAGCTAAACCTATCATAAAGGGCTGTTTATAGAGACAGTTCTGTTTGTACGTAACTTCAATAAACTAATGCTGTTACTTTTTGAAATAGTTTCATTCCACTACCAGGTAGTTAAGGAAACTACGAAGTATGGGTTTTGTGTACTCAGTGCATTGGGTGAATTGGGGCAGCTACATTTTAGTGTGTCAATCTTAAATAACATTACACCAAGAAGTGCAGCTGTTCCATGTTCTGGCTCAGCATAAATATCTACTCCTGCTCACTGCTGCAAGGTTCACTTCTGCTCTGCCAAAGACTGCATATGGCAAAATGTCAGCAATCTGAGTGCTGCAGTGTCAAACACACCCAGTAATGAGAAGCTTATAATCAGTACAGAAGACCTCACAGAGAATTTCACCTTTACCCAGGCAACACCAGTGCTTTCCTCCAGGTTAACCTGCTGCTGTTGGAGGAAGCTGGAAAAGTACTCACAGGGTAAACATGACATGGAGTGGCCTATGTAAAAAGTCTGAAGAACATACTTGCATTTTGGGTATGAAAATCAGGCATGTGTTTAGCTACTGCACAAGAAAATGCACATGGAAGTGGTACAGACAGACAAATATATCCCCCTCACAAATAGCACAGTAACACAAAAGCAGCAAATTGCCAATTTGAAATCTTATGTTAAGGCAAATCTAGATAAAAGAACCATAACAGGATTAATAAAAATAGGGAGCTTTCCTTGGCTTTTTTGTTTACTTTTTCTGTGATTGGCTTTTACACATTGATAAAATTTGTTTAAGCACTTTCTGGACATCTTCATCCATTTGACCCTAGACAAAGGGAGAGAGAAAAAAAGATGATTGAATTAATTCAGCTGTAGTCTTTAAGAACATTGACAAACTATTTTTCAGGTATAGTAATTAGATCAATTTCCCAAGTGGAAGCAGTGTTAAATTTGTTCTTGAAATGTCATAGCTTATGGGAGGGATGTCTTAGTTCTTACTACATGTGCAGAAGAAACATCTTCAGTTAAAATACTAACACTGAGTGACTGACAACAAGCAACCATACCTGCACAGCATAGAGAAGGTGCATCCTGTAAACCGAGACAATTTCCTGGTGTTGTTTCTTTGTTTCCTAGAAAACAGTTAAGCAGAAAGGCACAGAGCATTCAGAACTATTGAACTCAGAACTCCCCAAGTAGATTCTGACTGAGGAAAATTCAAACCATAGTCTTATGTAATGCATTGAAAACCAGTTCAGACAGTGTTGTGTCACTAGGCACTCTAAATTTGCTTGGAAGCATGTCCAGGAAAATGCTGTAGTTCTACCTACACAGTAAAAGAACTGGTGATATCCTCAGTTTTAAAAAGTGGAAGGAGCACATACTCTATTTCCAAGCTTATCAGCAACCAGACTTGTAGAAAGATGACAGTACTCTGACAAATCAACTCTCAACTGCAACTCAGCTCCTCCCTGAAGGCAATGGCCCTGATGCCTTAGGATTTTAGCTTTCCTGTTTTTCAAATCCTGTACTGCTTTAGGGTATAACTCTAAAACTCCACAGCCTGTCAGCTACTGTTCTCCTGTTTTATTCAGACAAAGCAATGCAGCTTTGTCTGAACAAAACAGGCCTGCAGCTCAAGGACACCCTACTGCCCCAGGCCCCGAAAAGTATAAACAAAAATGAACTGGGGGGAGAGGCAAACTGGGGGCATATGACTTCATTATCTGAAGCTGTAATTGTAAAATTAATCCCTGATATGTAAATGGACCAAACTCATAATTGTTTGAAAAACAATATATAATATATATATAATATATATATATATATATATGTTTGTAAACAATGTTTGAAATGAAAAACTCATGACCGTCTTCCATCTTGGGTATAGCCCCTTTGGGGAGGCTTTGTCTGCCCTTAATGTACCTGAAGGCCCTTCATTAAATATATCTGCTTTTATATTAAATATATCTGCTTTTATTCTCTTAATTCTGTCTGGCCTCTGTTTTTAGGTGAGCCCAAAAAAGGCATCAACGCCTCTGTTAGAGCTGATGCCTTCCCAGGTGAAAGGAGGTGCTCATGAAGGCATTACCCTGTAGGATCCTGACTGAATGAAAGCCACCTAATCCTTTTCAATGACCACAGACTGCCACAACTCAGAAGCCACCTTTCCAAAGACACATGAAGCTGTTAGGAAAGCTAACCTACAAGAATGAAAGAGTGTTTCTGTCCTGTTGTAAATGCTACCTGCTCTACCAATGGGCTGTATACCTTTGCACTTTACACTACTTGGCTGATCCTAATTAGTTAGGGAGATCCTAACTTTGCTTTGATCCTAATTAGGGAGATGAAGGGTCCTTTCAAACATGGAGGACTGGAATAAGAAAGTCTGGGCCTTCACACTGACAGGATGCTCTGCCTACTATTTCCCTCACCTGCAAGGGAATTTTTCTGGCATATTGTGGTTTGACACAGAAGTGAGTTTTTTGGGAAGTTGTAGTCAAACCAATCAGTGGCCAGATTGGTTTGACTACAAATACTGGCAACTGGTGTGGCCACTAAAGACATGGATACGCCATTGAGAACACAGGGCGTTAAAAGCAGAGCACTCCCAGGTGAGATCACTCTTTGGTTCCAGTAGGGTGAAGAGGCCGCAGCTGGGCGGGGGAGGGGGCAGCCATGCGGCCTGGGCTGAGGGAGGCCGACCTGGGCTGAGGGAGGCCGGCCTGGGCTGAGGGAGGCCGACCTGGGCTGAGGGAGGCCGACCTGGGCTGAGGGAGGCCAGCCTGGGCTGAGGGTGGCCG
>VZRH01001421.1:27544-80539 GCA_013397555.1 Urocynchramus pylzowi
CCCTAGGAGCAGTTTGGGTCCATGAATGGTGGTGAGAGCACTGGACATGGAAGGCAGGTGTCTCCATGGCAGATTTTCTCTGGGCGGCTGTCATGTGTGACATGGAAACACAAGAGGTTTCAACTGTGTTTCCTGGGGAAGCCTATGGTGCAAGAGGGAGACTCCTCTCTCCCTTGATGAACTGGGAGTTGATTGTCTGAGGGGTGGTAATGGACTGAGAATTGAGTGTTTGAGGGCTGGTAACTGGATTGTGAATTTAGGGGTTTGTCTCATTATGTTGTGGTGAAATTGGGTGGGGGGAAGAGGAGTGTTTTTGGAAGGTGTCCATTCTGAATTTCATGTGTGTTCTTTTTATCATATTGTAGATTAATAACGTTTTTTCCCTTTATTCCTAAGCTTCCTGTGCTCTGCTTCTGGTCACATCTCACAGCAGCCATTTGGGAAAATATATTTTCATGGGTGCACTGGCACTGTGCCACTGTGCTTCATATGGAGCCCTCTTTTTTTTCTGCTGGGAAAGGTAGGAAGCAGATGCCACTTAGCATGTCAGTCTGGGAATTCTCCTTTCAGAGGCACTCCAGAGCCCTCAACAAAGGCCTCCAGTGGATAATACTTTCTTTTCATCCTCAACAGTCGATAAAGTGCTCCTCTGGGCAGACAAGCTCTAGGAAATATCAATTATAACTCAACCCAGTTTAGAAGACTGGACCTTTCATGCACAAACAACAAAGCTTTTAAAAAGATCTGAAAGGCATTCAGAATTTCAGAGAATAAACTATGCCCCCCATAAAAAGATACATTTGCTTGACTTGAAACCTCATACTTTCTTCCAAAACACTTAAAATCCAAAAACAACTTCAGCTGATGAATGTTCTTGAAAATCCTCTGCAAACTGATCATACTTTTCCACAAATTAAGGTCTGAGCAGCAGGTTTGGTCACTCCATTTTACTACAAAAAATCTGTTTCTCAACTGGTCTGAGAAAAATATGTGGAAAACCAGCTTTCTTTAGTTATGCTCTTTCTAAAGTGCTATTCAGGGCTTGCAAATTCCTACATTTTTCAGAGAAACAGAAATTACAGATTTTTTTTGATGAAGATTCTTTTCCATGTATTCACTGACTGTACTCTATTTTAAATAAGGCACAGTGAAGAATAGTACATGTTTCTTTGGAGAAATGGAACATGTGTTAGGTTTACAAATTGTCACACTTACAGTCAGTTGGTTTTGCAACTGCTTTACTTGTTGCTGTAACACCTCCAGCTGCTGGCTTTGTCTTTTGGGGGCACTGGTTGAGTAGGAGAGCTGAGAAAGGCTGTTCAATGCTTCTTTTAATTTGCTAATTTCCTTGGACATTTCATTGATCTAGGAAGGCAAAACACAGGTTTTCATTAAAAGATGCTATGCATACTGTACTCCTGTGTGTCTCATCTTTGAGTTATTTGTGACTTAAATCTAAGAAGTGGGGAAAGCCAAATTGTAAATAAGCTCTAGGGACAAACAGAGATGTCATGTAAGCAAAGGGTTACAATGCTCCTCTATTCCCCATCCTAGTCCAGTCTATTCAAATGGCACTCCTTGATCTGAACATTAGCAATATCTAACAAGAAGGGCTGCATTTACCACCTTTACAAATTCTGCTGCTGAACCAAACACAGACCAGCTATTCACAGCTACCAAAATGCATAGCTCTTTATAAAGGAGTTTGTAGTAATGGATATGGTAGCTGCAGAGGAAAATAAGTCAAATCATGCTATGGTTGAGATGATGCAGTAATATGCCACCCGTGAACTTTTGCTCCTTCCTGATATTTTGTTTTCTTGTCTCTTCTGGAATATCTTCCTGCTGTAAATCTCACTCCTTTGACTTCAGCTGCCTGAATAGTGTGAACCCAGCCTAAGCAGAACTTAAAAGAGGTAAACTGAAAGATCGTTTCTATCACCCCAGGGGAAAGAAACCAAATGCAAAGCCAAACATAGAGAAAACTCCTTTGCCTTCAATACTTGGATTTTCAGAGGGGCAAATGCACTCAGAAGGTACTTGAACCAGTATTGTCTGTTAGGGCACTCATGCACCCGTAAACATGCTTTGCACTCTGAACTCACATTACCCCACCACTGTACTGAGTCACTGACCTTTTTGTCTTTATCTTCTTCTAGTTTTGATGAGTTTTTCATTTCAGTAAGAGCTTCTTGAACTTGGTGGTACTTGTGCTGAAGATCAGTCACCTCCCGCTCCTTTGCTTCAAGCAGAGTATGCATACCTTCTTTCGCTTCTTTCAAGTGCAAAATTTCATTTCTCAGTTTTATGGCATCTAAGGATATATTTTCCTTCTCTCGTATTACATCCTTCAGTTTGGACGACAAAGCACTAACTTCACCCTCTAGTGAGGACTGGAGCTTTTCATATGTGGCCTTGGGTACCATGGCTTCATTAATTGCAGCTTTTTCTTCCAGTAACGCCTTTTCCAAGTTTCTTAATTCACATTCCTTGTTGCCAAGCAGTCGTCTGAGCTCATTTATTTCTTCCTCCATCTCCTTTATGGTATTTCTGAGTGTGTTGATTACCTGACGGTGTTCAGTAATTGGCAGAGAGTTTTGTTTCTGAATGTCTAATAGTTGCTTGAGTTCTTCTGATTCATCTAATACTTTTGTATATTGGGATTTCATTTCTGATAACTCATTTTCTGCTTTGTATTTCAAAGCATTTGTTACCTCCATCAGTTTCTCATGTTCATCTCTAGGAATATAGTCTGAAGCTATATCATCTAGAGTTTTTCTCTTCCTATAGTCTTCAAGCTCTGTTTGTGCTTCCTTGTACAACTGAGACAATTCACTAAGTTGCCTGTTGAGCTCATCTATTGTTCTGTGCATCACATCTTTCCTTTCTCCAGCTTCAGCACTAGATTCCAATTGCATCTGATTTGTCAGCTTGTCCTGTAGCCTTTTAATTTCCTCTTGCCCTTCCTTGTACCTCTCAATCAGCAATGCTTTCTCTTGATTAATGTTATCAATAACTGAACAATATGAATTCTTCATTTCCTCACACTCTTCCACAGACAATTTGCCTGCCATCTTCTGCTCTCTGTCTTCAAACTTTTTCTGTAGCTCTCTCACTTTTTCTTTTTGCCTTTCACTTTCCTCCAACGCCTTCTTCAATTCTTGTTTAAGTGCTTCAACTTCTCCATATGTAACCTTCAACATACTCAGATCAGAACTTGTTTCTTCACTTTCAGAGGAAACAAGACCTGGCTTCTTTTGCCTTTGTACATTCAAAATCTCTTTCATAGCTTCCTCATGCCTGTTTTGAGTTTCTTCAAATTTCAAATTAAGATCAGAACCATTTTCTGAAATGTCTGGGCTATTTAAATGATCTGTTTCTGGGACTCTAGACTGGACTTGAGTTTCCATGTGCTTTCTTTTAGCTTCAGAATTCTCTAATTTTCTCTGCACATCCTTTAAGTCTTCCTGGAGGTACTTTATTTTTACTTCTCTGGGGCTTGTCAACTTTTCTTGGATTTGAGTGGCATTTAATGTAGGCTTCAGCTCCTGCGCCAAGAACTCATTTTGTCTCTCTGCTGTTTGCTCAAACTGTGTTTGGGATGAATAAGATTCTACAGTTGAATCCCCTTCTTTAGGTGTTCTTTCCTGTCCAAAAAAATCCACCAACAATTGCACAATAAAACCAAGTACACAATTATGATTTTTAAGAATAGAGTAAGCAAGGAGTATTGCCACATCCTATAGAGACAGATGCTGAAAGAACCATGGAAGAAAGTTCTAGAAAAGTTCAAAACTCAGCTGCTGCCATTTAGTCACTTACAGTGAGAAAAGGCAGTAAGTGCCAAGCTCCTCTGAAAGTCTGGGCTAGGTTCCATAAGCTAATAAGAAAGCTATGCAAATTAAAATTCTTCTAGCACAACTGTTAACAACATATTTTAGAATGTAGTTATCATAATAAACAAAGTTATTCAGTAATTTATGGGAAAAGTGAGAAGATCAAAACACTGATTTAATCTTTTGGGGCAGAGTGTTTCCATGATCTTACCCACAAGCTCATTAAAAGATCTTCACAGGACAACTCTTTAAAACAGTAAGCAACTCTTTGTTCTGCCTAGCAGATTAAGAGAGCACGAGAACAGCACAAAAATATGCCACCTGTAATTTGTCCTGTAGCTCCTTATTGTGCAATGTCAGAGAGGCAATTTTTGCTTGCATCAACAGAAGTAGATCTTGTTGGTCAGCTTCAGAACTCACATCCAATAAACTATCAGCACCTTCAGAGGAAAAAAAAATATTCAAAAGGTTTCAAAAAGCTGAAATGCTAGTTAGTTAGTTATTCCAACATTTAAACAGTTTGTTCCCATGACCACTAAATGCAGTGAGCAAGCAAACTGCTCCTACAAACTCCCCAAGAATGTGTTAGGTTATTGTGATAGAAGCAGGATGTTTTGGTGGGGAGCTGCTTGTGGAATTACAAAACGTCACTCTCAATATTTAGTGCGTCTCGTGTTATAAGTAGAAAGGTGCAGAGGTTTTCAGCATTTCGTGCCACCTAAAACACCTAATGAGATAAGGATTATTTGTATACCTGTTGTGCTGTCACTCAGTCTGTCTTTATTATCCCTGTGCAAGGAGCTGAATTCTTCCTGTTAAACATCAAAAGAAAACATTTTCACAGAAAGCAGATGTAAAACTGGACAGTTCAGCAAAAAGAACTATAGACACTATAGATTCTGCTGGATAAAGCCTGTCCAAGTGGACATCTTTTATTTCTGAGGTCTTGTTTAATTGTAGCATGTGTCCAGTATTTCAAAGTTGCATTGCCCAATTCCCATTAAATACTAATGAAACACAGGCAACTATCTTGTAAATATTTGGGAAGACTGCAAACCTAATGATAAGTAGTAGCAACATATTAACATGTGTTTAAAAAAATCTCCAGCAACACAAGGTAAAGATCACACAGAACATACTCAACCCTTTCACTGACATCTTTTGGTAAAATAGTCTCTTTTTGTACTGCCCAATTCCATGCACTTTGCTGATATTAGAAATTGAACTCTTGGAACATGAATACTTTCACAACCGTACTTCTAAACACCAACTCACCTATAACTATATGTACATATTTGTCACACATTAAAGTAATCTTTACACTTGTTTTATGAATTGCACTGAAATAGATTTGGATTCATTTTTGTTCCTAAAATTCTGCTAATTAAGTCACAGGAGACTCTGCAGTCATCAAAATAGAACATCAAACAAAACAGATCCTGTACTTTCCTTTCCTAAGTTCATAAGAATGGAACACTGATACCTTGCACACTTGATCAGCAAAGAAAGCCTGCCCTTTTCCAGTCATGGGAGTTGAAGTTGATGAGTGTGGAGAGGACAAATCATTTACCTGTAAAAAATTTTATATTAATAGGTATGTATACGTACATGCACACACAGCTACCTCCCTAACATGTGCCTATATATATATATATATATTTATGTATATATGTGTATATCTATATATATACACACACACATATACATATATATATATATGCATACACATAAATTAAAGAGTACTTTCACCTGCACTAACATAAGTCACAATTCTAGATTACATTCAGAGAACAGACCTAATTATTTAGTGCCCTTCTGAATCAGTATTACTGAAGGAGTGTAGCTGTTACACAGATTACATTCTGGTTTAAGATTAAACCTAACTATTAAATAGACTTATATAGTATCAAAATGCAGTTAAGTATTTCATTTTGATATGCATATATGCCCATAATAATATATATCCATATATATGTACAACTAAAATATAAATAACTCATTATTTACTTATTGAAATCAGCAAAAAGGACAACAACTTCAGTTGGAAGAAGCAATTGTACAGTAACAGTTGTACAGTTGTATCTTGGACCATGCTGTATTTTAAGCAATTTTGCTTAGTTAATCTAAGCAACATGTGCTTTCATGGTGTCATCCTAATGTCAGAAAAAGCACTCATGGTAAGACAGGCATATAAAATAACAGTGACAGAGAAAATCCTGCCCACATAATTCTAATAATGTTCAAAATGCTTTATATCCCCTAAAAGCATCTCAAAATTGGTCTTTTCTTTACCTGAATAGGACTGATAGGAGGAGGTGGGGCTTTGCGTTTTTTTGGAGTTCCACTTCTTTCTGAACTTAATTTAGAGCCTTGATCATGCTGAAAGTTTCACCAGCCAGAAAAGGTAGGTTTGTTAGTTTGGTTAGTAAAGTCTGAGCAAGTTGTTTTATTAAAAAAAAAATTAAAAAGACACAACACATTAATATCAACTTTAGCAGCTCATGCAATGCCTTTTTTCCACTGGGTAAAGACCACATCTCTACTAACACAAAGATATTAAACATGCCTGACAATAAGAATCTGCTCCCTTGTAAACCATGCTTCAGTGAAAACAAACAAGATTTAGTGAAAAAGCAGAAGCTGACAATAGGTTTAGCACCAGTGACCTTAAAACACTTCCATTCACACACAGCCCAGTCATGCCATTCTTCACAGCTACCATCTTTCCTCTCCACCAGCTTCTGCCTAAGCCCCCCAAAAAACCCACCTCTGCACTCAGAGAAGGAATGACCAATGCATTGCACCCTTGTCTACATCCCAGCCACCAGCAGGTCTACAAGGTCTACTTGCACTCCAAGATATGACACTAAATAAAAAATGTAAGAAACTAATCTAATCGCCTAAATCTACCGTGATTCTCAAAGGAAGGCGTCTCCAGCAAAACCAGGGATAACCTTTAATTTTATGTTTTAGAAAGAGAGAATTTCTCTAGTTCCTCTTTTCTGCAGTTTAAAGAGCCAAGCTCCTGCACTACACATGAGGAAAGCAGGAATCATCCCAGCACACATGCACATACACACTCGCCCTCCTTCCCTCCCCTCACCAAGAGTGCTGGCTGCTGTTTCACAGAGAAGCCAAGTCTAAAAGTAATGTTCCTGAAACATATTTCTTACCTAAGCAAGAAAAACCTTTCACATTACACAGTAGTCATGGCAACCCATCTCACAATGACACTTACTAGTGCTTCCATTACTGTTTTTTGTTATGTTACAAGTCTAGAGAGCCAGAGTATTTTCAAAACCAAAAGGACAAATACCTGCTTCGCTTTTGTTGGAGACTTTGCCTCTGTGGAGCAGAAAAGAAGTGGAATAAAGAGAAGTTATTAAAGGAAGAGTTACTTTCCATTCTTAACCCACCTCTCTGCTCTGCTTCCCATACCATAGATAAATGGTTTGGTTTTTGAATTCCTGTCTGAAACCTGAAAAATACAATTTGCAAATTCCATTTCAATCACATTATTTTTCTGCTACTGTCTGGTTTCATTTTGAGAAAAATACTGAAGAATCATGACAACTCTTATTCTGGTCTTGCACCATTCTTATGCATTAAGCTTCCTACTTTAGAAATCCATTGTAGTTTGACCATAAAATGCTCTGCCTGCTTCAGTTCCTTCTCCAACCCCTCTCCTGAGGGGTTCTATGTATAAAAGAGAATCCATTCCAAATTGTGTGCAAAATTTCATGATGCTGCTACATCAACCTGTCTTTCTCCAAAACACCTCTTTTTGGCCTGCTCAGGGTTTTATCCCATGCTAAATATTACCATCTATGGCAAAGAGTTTTTGGGACATCTCAGCCAGATAATCTTGAAAATGGCTTTTGCAACATTTCAGGCTACAGTTTTAAGTAAATTTGTTCAGTGCTAAATCAAGAAGTGACAAACAGCAGGTCAGCCTCCCTCACATACCCACGTCCTGTGATATCTTTGACGACAGGAGATTCTGGATCCCTGTATTCTCAGAAAGCTTGGTGTAATGCAGGGCATTCTGTCCAAAGACATCTATTAAATTGACATCTGCACCTCTCCTAAGGAAAGCTTCCACCATGTTAAGGCTACTAGCTTCACAAGCCATCATCAAAGCAGTTCTGAACAAGAGAAAAAAAAAAAAAAAGACACAAAGAGCAAGTGTCAAGGCATTCTGTTTAGCAGCTCATTTCTTCAAGGAAAAAAAATTGTGACTGTTACTGTGCAATAAAGTCCAAGATTCCATCAGCATATCTATTGGTACATAAATGTGACTTATCTTTCTCCTTACAAACAAACTCTTGCCAGCTCTTCCTCCTCTTCCTCATACACTCCAGCTGCAAATACAGGTCTACAAACATTTCTAGATATGGCTTCCTGAGGCTGGAAGGAGAGTCATAGATAGAAATGGCTGCAGGATAAAGTCAGACAAACAAACCTCATGGCTACACTCTGATTACAGAGGTGGTACAACACGAAAACCTTTATTTCATTCCTGCTCTCCTCCACATGTTGTGTTTGACACTAAATAGACAAACAGATTTCAATCAAAAAGACAATTAAATCTGAAAGATCTTCAGTGAGTCCAAGAGATGAGTTTGACCTCAAACCCTGTGCTACTGTCAGCCTAAAAAAAAGAAAAAAAGGAGTTAATGACAGCAGAAACAATTCCCTTTTCAACACAGGGAAGCTGCACAGAGAAAGCTCCAGAGTAAGCACAGCATACAGAAGGAGTCTTTTCCTAACAGGTCGTATCTGCTTTTCTCAATTATTTGAAGGGGTCATAAGAAACATACAGAATGATTACAAACACACAGAAAACCTCACCTTTCAAGCATGCTCTAATACTGCCTTCCTGCTCAGGCACAGTTCTCCTTTCTCAGCATGAAAACATGTCTAATAGGTTGGCCAAGTTTAATGCCAAACACATTCCTTAGTGTAGATACAATGCTGAAAAGTTACTACAGCGATAATATTTGCTAACTATTAAGGCAACAGTTTCACTAATGAATTAAACATACTCCCTGTAATGGATGAGTCATTTGGAAAAGTTGTTGCAGTGCTGCGCTAAAAGTAGTGGTGAGTGATAACTTGGATAACACATCCAGAGTCACAGGGATGGTTTTAGATTACCAAAATAATTCACTTAGTCTGGACATGATAGGAATCTGGAGATGACATTTTCCAAGGTTATCCCTCTCTTCTCCCAATGAGGTTTCTCATATTTCAGTAAAATCTTAACTACTTCTGTGAACATGAGATGCAGGAGTTGTCACTTCGCTCACCACAATTAAAGCAAGAAGTAAAAAGAAGCAAACCAGCACATTCTATGTTACAACGTTTTGTTGCTTCTACGTACAGCACTATCTTAAAAAAAAAATACAAAAATGGGAGTCCTATCTGTGACAGAAACTCCTTCATCCAATTAAAGCAGAAAGTCTTAACACTGTCTGCTGACTAAAAACTAGGAGAGTGAGGGGAAGGCAGAGATCCCAGAGTATGCAACACCTCAGGTTCAAAGCACCAATGAGGCCATGAAAACTGACAGAAAACAAAGGGGTTTTCTTCAGACAACTGGAAACAAAGAGCGCTCTAATGAACTTTGCACTGATAAAAAACAAGTTAGGGCTCAGTCTTATACTCACAGGTGCCACCAGAGAACAGAATCAGCATTGTGTCATACAGAATAATAAAAATTGCTATGAAGTGTAAGTGCCAAGTCTTGTCAGTATCCTACTTTACCTCCACCGTTTAACCAGCTGTTTATAAAACAGTCCATAATTTTCTAAGTCTCTTGATCTTTGTCAGTGTCATCAGAACAAGTGCATTTTTCATAACAAATATGTTGCTTTTTAAGTTGTCTGATACATGTACTATCTATTAATGCAGAAAAATCTCTAATTGACACCTTCTTAAAATCCAGCATCTCCACTACAGAGATTTACTATACTTTTTTCTTGCTGCTGTGGCTGCATTATGGCAGAAAAAGCAACCCTCCACAGATTTTGCTCACAAGTAGCAGTTTTAAGGATTTAAGTTGGAGGTATTAACTCATTCCAAGAAGAGAGCAGCATTTTAAACTGGGATACTTAGAAAGTGATGTGTGGGTGAGTGCTATCAATCATATTCGTACAGGAATCATTTAAATGCTCTGATAGCCCTAGGAAAATCTTACAGGCAGATTAGATTTATAGCCACACAGTTTCTGCTTCATCTTTTACTTTAGTCAGAATTCTGTAAGCCTTCTCAGCAATCAGGATATGCTGTCTAGTACAAAAAGCATTATTTCACCTAACATTAACTATTTTGGGAAGGGTTTGAGAAGAAATCTTCATTTGACAGTCAGCTTTGGTGAAGAATCAACATGTTAACCTCCTGTACCTTCCATTTTTATCCCTTGTGTTGATGTCTGCTCCATGATCCACAAGGTATTTGCAGACTTCTGTATGACCATTTTGTACTGCAAGCAGCAGAGGTATGTTCCCATCCTAGAAATGCATATAAAGAAACTATCAACAGTATTCCATCCACTTACAAAAACACACAGAAATTTAAAATCAGCTACAAATTCTACCTTTACATAACAAAAATGAGGTGCTATTAGTACATTTTTCCTGTGTATCATAAACATAGCTGAGGGTTATAATTCCTTCCTTGTCTGTTGGGGATAATGCAAAACATAAGGAATAGGAACTTGCTTTTGTAATCCCTTTGCTGTTTGCTCAATGCTAAAACACTTTTATTTTGAAACTACAAAATATCTTTCCGTAGCTCTACAACAAAAATGGTAATTTTAACCAAGTACTAGGCAAAAATACAACATTTCATAAAGTCATAGAATAACACAGTTGGAAGACACCTTTAGAAGTATCTGGGGTTTCTCCCACTTTTTTTTCAATCCAAAGCTAGGCAAACTTCAAGTTCAGCACATTGCTCAGAGACTTGTCCAGTCACGTTCTAAACACCTCCAAAGGTAAAGATACAGCTCTAGGTACCAGTTCCAGTGTTTGACCACCTCAAAGGTGAGGTTATTTTTTTACTAGTAGCTAACTGTAATTTCCCAGTTAGGACCATTGCTTATCATTTTGTCATGCACCACTGAGGCTGGTCTCTCTTTTTCCTATACCCAGCTATGATGGAGCTCAGGACATTTTTAAGATACTCTTAAGACTGAACAAATCTTTTATGCCTTTAAAATGCATCTGCTGAAATCTTAAACCAGATGTCTATATTTGTGATATATTTGTTTTTGCTAGAAAAACCAGATATAGACCAAAGCCAAAATCAAACAAGTCTCAATGTCTTTATATAGTTCTGAGTGTCTTTTGACCTGTGCTTCACAGATCTCTTCCTTTTGTCATTAGGTTTCCCATCAGGCAGTTGCATCATTCCCAAAACCAGACCTGGTTGGCTTTTCACAGTAGTGTCTCTGAACCTTTGGCATATGTGAGGTATATTTGTTCCCCTCAGGCATACCACACTCTGATTGGGCTTTGTGAGCATTTTGCAGCCCTTGGCCACATACTGGGCCTTTTCCAAAGCCTCCTGGGGACAATGGGAACACTTTTAATTATGTTTTGAAAGTGTAAGAATTGATTCCAGCTACCTATGCCAATGTCTCAACAATCAGCAAATCCTGCCACAACGGTATCAGATTGTGAAGTGCTTCCACACCTCTGCAAAAGGAACTTCCTCCAGCAGAGAAACCCTGAAGGTGTGAGCACAGCATTGCTTTGAACTACTGCACCTGAGATGGAGCATGGTAAGGCATGAGGGTGATAAAAGCTCTGAAGTATCTGCAGTACACACAGGAGAGGAGGTACGTACCAAATCTTTAATGTTAATGGGACATTTGTGCTCACACAGGAGTTGAACTGCCTGAAGACACCCACATGCAGCTAAAAGAAAACAAAATTAAATTTAAAAAAACCAAGACAATGATGAAAGACCATTAAACCAAAATTTCAAAATTTGTGTCCCATATTTCCACTTGCAATACTGCAGCATTACAGTGGGGTACAAAAAGAAGTTCTAGGCTGATAAACTAAGAATACCAGCATAACAAAATAGTACAAACTTTCATCAAAGAAGTTACCTGCATAATGTAAAGCTGTTTTCCCAGAATTATCCGTGCTGTCGGCTGGGCATTTACTCTGCACAATTCAATAAGGAAAAGGAAAAAAAGCAATTAGAGAAATACAAAGAAAATAAAACATATGTTTTATATGGACAGAGTGCTTAACAACTTCACAAAAAGATTTATGTGCTGCTTCAGGGAAGTACAACAAAGGAAGGTATAGCTTCTCTCTCTATCAATCTGCTATTTCCTGTTTTCATACCAACTTATATTGAAGCCATAGGAAATCCTCATGTTTAAGAGAACTGTCCCTAAAAAAGTTATAGTTTCAGAATAATTTGAGTCAGTAAATAAAATCTCTCCTTTGCCTCAGATTTTCTTTTTTTTTTTCTTTTTAACTTTAGCATAAAAACTAAAGCAACCACGTCCTAAGGCAATTTGTCCTGCATTATTTCATACAACCATGGCATTGTTAAAAATAGGTTAGAAACGGTTGTAAAATAGTTGATAATTGTTAAGCATGTACTGTTAGTTTGATTATTATATTGTAAAAGGGGTTAAAAGGGTAGTTGTAAGAAATACGGTACTCAACGTACCATATTACACCTAAGTAAAGTGCACCACCCCCCCAGCCTGCACAGAACTGTAATGGGCCAATCAAGCGCCTTAAACCTTCATGCAAATGAAATGATCCAAACAGAAGCCAATCCAGAGGGATAAAAAACAGGATAAAAAGGGGCATCTGACCCAGGGAAGCTGTGCCGCTCCACCTGGCACAGCGGGGACATCGCTGCTCAAGGAGAGCCAGCGCCGGCGCGGCAACATCCTCGACGGGAACGCTCCTGCTCGGCCCGCGGGCCGCCTTGCTTTAGACCTTTTTATTATAATAAATGCTGAAATCACTTTTAGTACCGGGAGTCGGGTCCCGTTTTTAACAGCATGGTTTTGGATTAGAAGAGACCTTAAAGATCATCTTGTTCCAGCTTCCTGCCATGGGCAGGGACACGTTCCACTAGACCAGGTTGCTCAATGCCCCATCCAACGTGGCCTTGAACACTGCCAAGGATGGGGCATCCACAACTTCTCTGGTCAACCTGTGCCAGTGCCTCACCACCCTCACAGTAAAGAATTTCTTCCTAATACCGATCTAAACCTACCCTCCTTCAGTTTGAGCTGTTGCCACTTGTCCTATGTAAAACTGCCTCTCTGGTTTTCTTGAGTGGCACCTTTAGATACTGAAAAGCAGCTCTAAGGTCTCCTGGGAGCCTTTCTCTTCTCCAAGCTAAACACCACAGTCTCAGCCTTTCCTCACAGACGTGCTCCATCCCTCTTGATGCCTTCAGTTTTAGCTTTCATATTATCCAGATTCTGTACTGCATTAGTACTTGAATCTGAACTTCATATAAAGTGTTAGCTTTATATGAATCTAACACTTCACAGTTCTCTTCACAGTTGACTTAGACAAAACAATCCTTTTCCAGCCTGAGAACCAAGGACACTGTTGCAGCTTCAGGCCCAAAGAGTACAAACAAGAGAGAATTGATCTGGGAGGATGGGACTTCATAATCTGAAGCTGTAATGGGACAATTAACCCTGATATGTAAATGGACCAAAACTTATAAAAGTGAAGACTTGTGACCCATCATCCATCTTGGGTGTAGTCTCAGCCAGGCTCTTGTACTGCCCAAGGGGTACCCTTTGAAGGCCTTTCTAATAATTACCTACTTTATTCCTTTAACACTGTCCAGCCTCTGTTCTAGGTAGCCTCTCAAGGAATCACTCTGATCACCTTCATGGCCCTGCTCTGGGCTCACTCCAGCAGGTCCCTGTCCCTCCCGTGCTGGGAGCCCAGAGCTGGATGCAGTGCTCCAGGTGGGTCTGAGCAGAGCAGAGCAGAGGGGCAGAATCTCCTCCCTCCCCTGCTGCCCCCGGGGCTCTGGATGCAGCCCAGGACACGTTTGGCTCTCTGGGCTGAGCCAGGTGGAGTGCCAGCACTTGGCCTTGGTAAAGTTCATGAGGGCCCATCAACAAATGCAATAATGCTCTTTAGCATTTTTAAAAATAGGCACCAACAATCCAGTTATATCTTGTTGTATTACAATTATCAGATGCTACTGATCAATCTAGACTTCAAAGCAATAAATAGTAATGAAAAAATAATTCAAATCCTTATCAAGGCTCATTTTGGTACAGAGGATTTTTGTTGTAGTTACAACCAAGAGAGAGTATCATAGAAACCTAGGTTCATTTGGGTTGAAAATAACCATCATGATCATCAAATCCAACTATTAACCCAGTACTACCAAGTTCATCACTAAGACATGTCTCACATCTACACATCTCTTAAATCCCTCCAGGTGAAGAAATTTTCCTAATATCCAACTTAAAGCTCCATGGGTGCAACTTGAGGCCATTTCCTCTTTTCTTGTTGTGGTACGGTCTACCTTAAGCCTCCTTTTCTCCAGGCTAAACACCACCAGCTCCTTCAGCTGCTCTTCACAGGACTGGTTCCCTAAACCCTTCACAAGTTTCAAAGCTTTCATTGGACAATTGTTTGCTTTCATTTCTAGAAAACAAACATTATAACTTTTGACTTTTACATACAGCACTGTCTCCAACATGCCTATGATTATCTAGAAAAACAGAATCACATAGACTGTCACATTCTGTAACAAAAATGTCATTATTCTGCCTGTGTAAAATAATTATTCAACCTGTTTTAGTTCAACAATAGTTAGACATTCCTTGTACACACTTTGGTCCACAGAAGATAATCCTAGGAACATGAATTACTGGAGAATATCACCAACAGGTCTGCACTTAGAAATGTATTTATAAACCTGCATATTGAAATAAAAGTAGAGAAACATCAGTAAAAGCAGGCAAGTGGAAGGGCAGCAGCAGCTCCTTGGCTTTGAGCACGGTTAGCTCTGAGCTGCTGCTGCCTGCAATGCCAGCAGCCACGGCCTGATGGCGACGTGGATCGTGGCTGAGGATAACCCTTCCTGCCTGCGGAGCAGCAGGGCAGACAGCTTGCAAGGGCTATGGAGGTGGGAATCAGTGAAACCGGACCCTGCGTTGTCAGAGACACTGACAGAGGTCAGTCACCGGACAGCTGGAGAGCCCTGAGGCAATCAGGGAAAAACAATATGGAGGTTGGGATATAGGATCCATTCTCTTTCTGCACCATCGTGTTCAAGCAGGGTTGCTAATCATTATTTCATCTGTATTCTCACTCTGTACTCATTATTTTATCTTAGACCTTCTGATAACGCCAAACTTAGAAAAATCTGTTCTGCTTCTCTGATCACTACCATGAAAACTTACCTGTATTTCTGAAATGGAGTTGAGATGGACAATGTCTTTGCTTACTAACACTCATCTGCAACACAATGAGACTTTTCTGTTCATCTTCACTTTTGTTTTTCTTATTTTCTCTTCCCAATCTTTCAGCTCACTTTTCAACCCCTCACTGTCCTTTACCTAATTTCATTGAAGATTCGATTATTTCCATATTATTTTTGGATCTAAACTACTTTGGTTTTGTCTCTTTTATACTTTAAACTTGAAAATGTTTCTATGGTGAACAGACAGAAAGCATTCCAGAGGAACATTATCAGAATCCCCCTAGAAGTGAAAAACCTTTTCCCCTGTAACTCTTAATCCACCTAATTCTAAGTCATCCAACCACACAGACAAAACACAGGAAGTTAAACTGAAGCTACAACCTACTTAGAACCCAACCAAGCTATGTCAGAGCAGCTGGACACGGAAAACTGTATTTGCAGACCACTCAGGGAAGATACACTGTTTTCTATCATCCATTCACAGTGCCTGAAAGGTCCTTAAACTCTTTATGTTAAAACTCTTGATGTGCCTCTCTTGATGCCAAGGAGATAGAACAGTAAAGAAATATGGTGAAGATTATTAGCATAAAATGAGTCTAATGGAGCCAAATGAAAATTTCAAAAATCAAAATTAACTTGATTTTTCTTTTACCTGGAGTAACCTCTTAATGCAATCAGGGTGGCTGTTCTTTGCTGCAAGATGTAAAGCACTGTGCCCTAAAAGAATAAAAGCAAAGCAAATTAATTATTCAGTCATGCCAAAGCACAGGAATAAAACCTTTCAAGACAAAGACAAAATCTTGAATTATCTGTCTCATTCCTATCATGACACATAAAAAGTAAGGGTAGAGAAGATAAAGTAAAAACCTACATCAAGCAGAATGTCTTCACTACCTGTTGTTCAGGCAAGTAACAGAATAATCTTGAAGTCTTAATTCATATAAAGGAGTGACACAAACATTGTGTC
This sequence comes from Urocynchramus pylzowi, assembly GCA_013397555.1. Classification (NCBI taxonomy): domain Eukaryota; kingdom Metazoa; phylum Chordata; class Aves; order Passeriformes; family Fringillidae; genus Urocynchramus; species Urocynchramus pylzowi. The sequence continues at coordinate 43,796 of VZRH01001421.1, forward strand.
AGACTACACCTAGGAAGAAGCAAGTCTAAGATTGTACATTATGTCTTGTTTCTTAGAAAACAATTTTCCAGTATTAAACAGCCTCCCTTGCACACAAATGTCTGTCGGTATCATGATTTTTGCTATTTGATGCAATGAAAACGTACCCAGCATCAAGAGCAGAACCTGCCAAATTCACCACCTACAACTATATTAAGTTTGTGTCATCCCCAAAGTACACACAGAAGACTCAAACACAGGCCTGCTTTGGTTTGCACCTCACAGATTTCCTATTCCCTATCAAACACAGGTCTACATTGGTTGACATGTCACTGAATTCATGATGATTTACAGATTATGGATTTATGATGAAACACTGAAGTCTCTCCTCCAGCTTCATCCTATAGAACATCTGAAAAATTGCTTGACAAGACAAGCAAAAGAAGAAATTATCCATGCAACTAAGAAGCGAAGGACCCAGGATTTAGTACTCAGTAAAGACAAAGACACTTGTGACAAGAAACTCTCATTGCAAATGGTGTGACTTTCAGATAGAAGGATTTCACTAAAGAGAACTGGGCTAACACTCTCACGTGGAAGTAGGCAGACAATCTTTTACTACCCAAATGACCAATAAATCATGAAGCATGAATTCAGAATTATAGTCCGCATCAGGTACATATATTCCCTTATCATTATGTAAAATATGAATGCTTCTTCCAGTACCACAGACACTTCTTTATATATAGAGGCAAATGATTCCCACGTATGACAAAGATTCCCTCAGGCTGCAGTAAGTGGCAAAGCAGAACCCATGAGCCCAGCAATTACAGATCATTACTGGAAAGACAGAATGCTGACAGGTCATCCAGGTGGCTCAGCTAGCCAGAGAAAATGCTGGGCAAAGATTCCAAAGATGTGTCAACTGAAATCTATTAAGAAGAGTTTGCCAGTTTCAAATTCAGCTCCCATCATTCTCCTAGCAGAGCAGTAATTAAGCACAGGACTTTTGAGAACTGAGACATCATACTTAACAGATCTCAGCTCTGTTTTGACCTGTATCAGCTGTTTTCACTGTGTCATAATCCTGAAGAAATGTCTTACTGCAACTCCTGTAAAGTTAATGGGATTAATAGCTTGGATAAACATGAAAGCAAAACTGAAGATCTTGATGCAACCTGTAATAATAAGAAGAGGTGGGGGAAGATAATTATTTTTCTTCTCTTTTTTTTCACTTAAAAGTAACAATTTAAAAAATCAAGCAAATATTTTATATCTGGCACCCACTACAAATGCCGAAATTTGTCGTATTAGGACAAAAGTTTTTTGAGGACTTTAGATTCTGAATTCTTTGTGCAGGAAAGCAAATATGCTCAAATCTGCAAGTGTTACAACTGCTTTTCCTGCAGGGTATGTGGGGAAAAGTAATGTTGTCGAATCTATATTATCACTCTGTATATCAATATGTACATAAGCATATTGAGTGTATCATGCTACTTGTATAGAGACATACCTGCACCATCTTGGGCTGTCACATCTGCACCATGTGTCACCATGATCCTGAGGCACTCTGCATGCCCTTTCGTGGCTGCCAGGTGAAAACTGGAAGAGAGCATTTACATGTCTTTTATTATTGAGTTATCTTTTCTTTTTCGTTCACTAACTGCATAGTGGCAAGTTCTTTCCTCCCTGTCCTTAGGTCTTTTGGCATCCTTCCATTTCCTCCCAGGAAGATAATAGCTCTGGAAGTGAGATGGCACATCAGAAAGACTTCCATACTGCAGCTTAAATAATGCGTTCATTTTGGGACCCTCATTACAAGAAAGATGTTGATGTGCTGGAACATGTCCAGAGAATAGTAACGAGGCTGGCAAAGATTTAGAGAACAAGTTCTATGAGGAGCAGCTCAAGGAGCTAGGGATGTTTAGTCTGGAGAAAAGGAGGCTCAGGAGGGACCTTATGATGCTCTACAGCTGCCTGACAGGAGGGTTTAACCAGCTGGGGGTAAGACTCTTTCCCTAGGTAACTCAGGATAGAATGAAAGGAAATGGCCTCAATCTGTACCAGGGGAGGTTTGGACTGGCCATGAGGAAAAATTTCTTGACTGAAAGAGTTGTCAAGTACTGGAAAAAACTGCCTAGGGAGCTGGTGGTTTTACCATCCCTGGAAGGCTCTGAGACAGGTAGATGTGGGGAAACAGTTTAGTGGTGGACATGGGTTGCTGGGTTGGACCCAATGATCTTAGAGGTCTTTTCCAACCTGAACAACCCCATGACTCTGTGATTTTATATGGGCTGCTGTCCAATCAACTCATATACTTTATGTACATCTAGTCCCACACGATTTCTAAACTTATGTCCCTAGTGATGTAATATAATCACAAAGAATACCTGGGCTTGGGGAATTAATAAAGTAAAACAGTCATAACAACTGACTTTGTTCTAGACATTTTAGTCAGAGTAGTCAGATTTAGTTAGATTTTCCCCTTTCAGTGGACAAAATTTAGTTCCTCTAAAACATGATTCTGCATTTCCTTAATTAAACTACATCAAGTTGTACTTCTGCACTTCTGCACCTTTATAAAACTCATCTTTCCTTTGTGTATGGGTGGGGGAAAACACTTTACTGTGAGTATCACCTGGAGAAATCAAAGCTACTGGGTATTTGGGAGATTGTGCCAGAAATGTATTTTTTCCACTTGTGGTTTTGCTGTTCACCCCAAGCACCTGCTTGCTTAAACAGTGTGAAACTGCAGACATTACCAACCACACCACGGCAGGATGTACTTCCAAGCATCAATAACCTAAGATGTAATTATAGAACAAACCAAAGAAATTATACTGAATTCAAGCCTTTTTACAGCTGAAATTTTGTTTGACATCCTCAGGCTGGGCACATCAACATTCACAGAAGCAGTCCTACAAAGATGCTGCTGACTTCATTTTCCTTCAGCAAAACTGAAGGAAAAGCTTCTGAAAACAGAGAAGTTTATATCCTCTTCATGTATAACATGCAATGTTGTCAAGTTTTAAGATATGGGCAGACATCCTGCTACCATGTGAGTCCTACCAACATCAGCCTGATGTGCACAGAACAGTTTTAACAGTTTTTCAGTGGGAGTAATGTAAAACAAAAATTAAAGACAAAACACTCCTAATTACTATTTCTTTGTGTGTGGAAAGTTAGAACCACCATCAAACATGCACCAAACGGAAAGAGCCAGTATTCCTGCCATGGTTTCTAATATCTTCTGAAGGAGGTATTAATTTTTATATTATGCACCCCGTGTAAAAGGGATTTTCCTCTGGAATGTAAAAGAAACATCATAAAACATGGAGCCACATCAACTACTGTATTTAGGAGTTTATATTTTGAACAACTGCTTCCTTTAAGTGTAAAAGCTAACACTGAAAGTTCAGCCTGCTAACCAGGGAAACTTGGAACAACAGGCAGGAATGAAATGGGTATTTCAGACACAGAGTCTGTGAATTGCAACACCATGTTTCTCTAAGCCATAGACTTCTTGAAAATTCAGCAGAGAAAGAGACCTACAGACAACATCTGGCAAAGAGAGAACTAATCAAAACAGGAGAAGTCCTGGAACAGAGTTGTCTATCAAGTACTGCAATCACTTCACTTCCTAGAAGGAGTCCTTCCTTCTACACTAGCTGCTGCTGATTGCAAATGGCAGACAGGCAGAGCTTAAGCCTTGAACCTTTCTCTGCAAATATAAAAGCATTCTGTGTGTTCATCCTGTGCATTCCACTGCCATAAACAAACTCAAGAGTTAACATGTCCAAGAGCACAAGCAGTGCTGCTGATGTCTGTTCTCCAGTCATTCAAAATCAAAACTTCATGTACTTGGTGACCAATGCTTAGTTGTGTAAACATTCTTTGGAAGAAGTAGTTTCTCAGGCTCTGGGAAAATGACTGGGGGAGGGACACGAGGAGTTTGGCAAATTCCAACACCTCTAATTTAGCCGCACAACATACCAGCAAAATACCAAAACATGTTCAGATACTTTTGTGTAAACACAAAATACAATCAAATTCACTTATGTATTAGGAAGTCTGTGAAGCACACACTTGGCTAACTTACATTTAACAATATTCATAGTAATAATAAATACCTGAATAATAATAACTTGGCTAAATCTGGGGCACTGAAGTTTTACGGACACACTTTGTAGTATGGTGCCAAATGCAACATGAACACGCAAGCGCTAAAGAAGTTTTATTTAGGTAAAATCTGACTGCAAAAAAAAATCACAGAAAATTAAAAATAACTCTTTTCAGGCTATGCTCCTATGAACACATGAATTCCACCAACAAAAACAATTCCCATGGCAGTTCTCAACAAGTCATTACACATGCAGATGTTTTATTTGACAAAGAATGCCTTGCTGTGTGTATCCTCTCTGCATCCTTGTTCTGGTACTATCTCTCACATAAACCTTTAGTGAGATTTTTTTTTCTTTACAGTCTCAAAGCAACTGGAAGGGAATGGGGGATATGGTTACTTAACTGCTGATTTAGTAAACAGAGTCCTGCTCTATAGAAAGAACAACTCCAGAATGGGATGAACCTATTACAGTCATATTTAAGCTAAACTATTAGTGTTGGACAAACCCTCCCCCTTAAGAAGCAAATCTGATTTTAAAGTTAATAAATAGCCTCTGCTTTGGTTTGGGACTTCTTTGTTTGGTTTTTTTTGTTTGTTTGTTTGGCTTTTTTTAATTTTTTTTTTTTTTTAGTTAAAAACCCAAACAAACAAAACAGCCGACTCAAAACAAACAAAGAAAAACCCCAAACCCAAACACTTGAGTAGTAAATACTGAGGACTCCTATATAGCAAGGCAGGCTATTGAAACAAAGAAGACTGTAGACATTCATTTCAGAACAGAGTAATTCTTAACAAGCTACCTAATTTCCTAAAATATTTGAGGCAAAAAATGCACATTTCCAAACACTGGAGTTTTCACCATCTGGACACCTTAAGGAGTGGTGCATTTTACTTGCATCTTCTATGAATAAACTTTCCTTGATAGGAAAGCAAACAACTTTTCCTCCCATTTCCTGGTTGAGCAATGACTTAGGTAAACAAAAAACAAACATGTAAGACTTCATTTGGACCAAGGGCCACACTGAGGGTTGCATTCTCATTCAGCTGAAAATCCCATTACAACATAGTTCATTTTCCCTTCACAATAGATAAGCCTGTTACTGCCACTTAGAGCTACATCTTGATAGCCCAGCCAGAACTGATTTGAGATAGATTTCTTTTATTGCTGTAAAACATTTCAGTTCTTCCTGAGGAGTGGGATGGTCTCTTTTTATTGTATCCAGATGTTTCAGTGAGCAGAGGACCAGCTATCATTCCCAGTGGTTCAAGACTCACCTCTGCAGCAGATAGAAGATTGATACTGCTTCTTCCTACTGGTAATGTACATATCTCATAATTACTCAGTACTTAACAAGAAAAGGTGAAAAAATATGTTAGCCATGAAGAATGCAAAGCCCAGTTGGAGTAAACAGACTTTTAGAGTAAGAGTGAACTCATTTAATGAGGTTCAGGTTCAACCGAAGAACGACTACAAGGCTATCACCTCAAAATCTTGTCAGGACCTCAAATTTCTTGACCTGAAATGTTACTCAAATAAAAACCCCACATTGATAGAGGCTTTTTATGATGATTGTTGCCTGAACAGAGGGCACAGCTCTGTATGACATCCCTGAACTACTCTGAAGCACCAGATTTTTTACAGATATGAGATGTCAACGGGTAAAGCACTTACATCTGTCCTAAACAAGCCCATGCCTTATTCAAGGCAAATGACCTTTTCCACATTTTGGTCACAATATTAAACCAGCAAGGGAATGAAGACTTCTTTAACCAGCATCTGACACACAAAGCACAAGAGTTCCGTTAGAGCCAGTCTTTGCAAAAAGACCAAGAATGAGTGCTTTCAGAAATTATTTAAATGTCAGTCTAACTCAAATGAAAAATATCTGTAATTTTTGCTACTCAGCTCACATAAAACTTTTCTTTACAAATCATTACACCATAAGTAGAAGGACAGAACTAATCCACGTTTAGGGGTTAGACTTGTAAAATTGTAGCTGATGGCAATTGCTAAGGTGGTATTAGCAGTAAGACATGGCTCAGCTACATTCAGGTTCTCTGCTTAACTATTTGCAGAACTGCTTCCTGCAAATCCTCTTACTGAATGGTATTTTGACAGCTGGCTTAAAACAACTGGGTGGTCCATATATCATGGGGAAGTGCTACAAAAGTAAAGAGAAATATGATAAAATCAGAAAAAAATAAATACCAAGTCTTAATTTAAGACAATAACCTTCTAACAAGGAAATTATAATTTGTGAAAAGAAAAATGGCGGGGGGGAAATCCAGAAGAATTACACCCGAGGGTTAAATCTCTGCCTGGCAAGGTCATGCTCCAGAGTTTCTCCTAGGCAGAGTTAGCATTCTCTGTTAACATAGATTTTCTCTAGGGTCTGAAAGTACTTCAACACACTACTTACCAAAATCCAAAGCCAATAAAGAATTTGGCTGAATTATGGATGCTAAGTGAATATTGTATTTGCTATTTCCTATTATGACAAACATGGAACCCAGTCAAACTTATATGCAAGCGTATAATACTATTGTTCTCTGTAATTTCAGTTTGAGTGCTCTGAAAATATTTTAAGTGCAAGAATGTTTGAAAAACACTATGAACTCATATACACTCATTGTCAAGGTTTATTTTGAGTAAAAACATCCCTCCCCAAGGCAGATCATTCTTCTTCATTTTCTAATGGATGTCAACCCTTTCTTGACTTTTAAAAAGTCTAACTTGCCTTCCAACAATTTGATGATTTATAGTTTCCTTACCAACCACTACCTTCACACAAACAAACAAGAATGATAAAGATACAAAGCTGCATAGAGATCTTGTATTGCTGATTAAATAAAAGGAAAAAAAATAGAAATTGAATACATTCAAGCTTTGCTACTACCAGATCAGACAGGCAAGCAATTCACCAGCTATCCCAGCCACAAAGTGGCTTACTGATAACCTGGCTGACTTTCTGAACTAACTGGAGCTTTTATATATTTTAGAAGCAGCGCCTAGCTTACAGTGCTATCCCTCAAGGCCTCAACTCCTCCTTCAATAACAACAGGTAAAATAAACATAGTAGATGATATCTGGCTTTTGATTGCTTTCCACCACAGGCTAAGTGGCAGAAGCACCAAGACCTGACCTGAAAGAGAAAGGGCTATGAGTTACCACTAGAGCAGCACATTCTGTGCATGAAGAGAATACCTGGTGTCACACAGGAGGAAGTCCAGTGTGGCCTCCTCTCACATGTAGCACCATGACCAGTCACTGTAGAAGAATACTGTTTACTGATCTGTCAGTGAAAAATAAGGAGCAGCATGTAGAATTTCACCGTCAACCTAAAATTAAACCATTAATGTTTTGCTATGAAAGTTAAAGAGCTCTTCATCTTTTCCTGACTGCATTACCAAGATACTGTCACTCATTTGGAACAATACATGTTGTAGGGAGAACCAGTCATTCAGTTATGAAGGAGCCATACCAATGTTTGGCAGATCAGACTGTCTTAAAAGAAAACCAGACATCTACAGGTAATCACTACCAATACTTACCAGATCTTTGGGGATTTTTATAATTTTCTTTAAACAAATAAAAATTACAGCTTCAGACTGCATTCATTTTACCTTCTCCCAGGAGCAACTGTACAAAATGTGGCTTTTCAATAATGGTGGCATTCCATATCATTATCCTGTCACTTGCATACATGCAGCCATGCAGCCAAAAGAGTTCAAAAATTATCTTAGGAGAAAGAAAGGAAATACATTTTGTTTTCAAATCAGAGTTGGCACCAGTACAAGCTGAGAAAATTATGTTTTCAGAGTTTTAAAACATTCAGTCAATGAGTTGCTGCAAACAACTTCTAGAGTGCAGTGCAAGATTTTAAGAAGTTGACAGAGGCAGGTATGGATTTAGCAGGAGCTGTGTGAGATTATTTTCCCCTCTCTCCCCTTTAGCACCAGCCACAGTAAAGTGAAATGCTACACACAGCCTGTGTCCTTCTCTTTTAATATGAGACAGCACCTGCCCTGCCCCAGTACACACAGAACCCTCTGACAAAAATCCTGCATGTGTGTTATCATGTATTCTGGGATAGCTTTCAAAAAACCAACAAAACCAAAAACCCCACCACTGAAACCAAAACAATGCAGTTTTCATATAAAGTTTCCATCTTTGCATCACAGCATGAAAGTCTTGTTTCAATCATACACACCTTGAGCTTCAGGACATTAATAAAAGGCAAGCCTCTTTAATGGCTGTTTTCTTATAGAAAAGAAGCAATTACATCATGCAACACAGGAGCTGGCAAGTTACAGACTTCTGATTTTAGCCTTCAAACTCAGCAAAATATCCACCCAGCTCCTCTTCAGAGAGATTTCTGGGATCCCCAGCAGCTTTATACTTTTCATTCTCAGGTTGTGCTCTTGCAGTTCCATTTTCACATACAGTTTTCTTTGGCAAACTCTATTACCACATTAACACAAACTCAAGTCTGAAATGTATGGACTTTCCTTCCATGTACCATTAATTGTAAACACAAGTGCTCACAATTTAGATTTACCACAGTGCCTTGTACAGTGTCTATTTTAAAATTCTTCAGGAACTAATGTCAGCAAAATGCAACAGAGATTCTGCAAGCAGAAGCTTCACAGCATTCCTAGATGTTGACAGAAAGTCTGAAATTTAGACACACTTTTTTTATTTTTGGAGTTATAGGGTAGAAAAATTAACAAAGTATGACAAACGACGAAGTCTCAAAAAGCATAAAGAGCCCAGAAATCTGTGCAGCGTGGCCTGAGCCTCCAAAACCAAGGAAGGCAGACAAGTAGGGAAGATTATTTATGATAATTTCTTTAAGACCACATCCCATGTAGGAAGTCCAAACAGATGTTCAGTTACCTTCTCAGTATACATACCCAATGGCACATCATCTTTTTAGCACAGGGTGAAATCCCTGAGGATGTGCCCAGGTAAAGACGACTTTCTTCCAGAAGCTGGGTAAAACCAGCTAGCCATCTTCAGCCCTTTCAAGGCCCAACAGAGTTCAAAGTTAAAATTAAGCCCAAAAATGAGGGCAATGACCACATCCTCCAACAACTCATTTGGTGTTGCTGCCTGTGGGTCAGCAATTGCCGACAATCACCTTTGTATATGGAAAGTCATGAACATCAGAGACACATAATCCCAAACCACATTGGCATAACAAGAGGCCAGGAAAAGGCTCAAAAGAGTGAGAGCAATTAAGCAATTAACCTTAAGTAAAGGTTAATCTAAACCAAGTATTTTTGTAGCATGAAATCCAGCAAGACTTAAGAACTGCATCTAGTGCTCCAAGTACTGATGAGCAGAAACATGCTTATGAAATTTCCTTATGAAAAATCCTTATGAAATATGCTTATTAAGGGATATTGAAAAGGGATCGCTCAGGATATGTTGTCCTTGATGTTTCTGTACCTTTTACACTCATAATACTTCCCATCTCTTCAGATTTGAAGCAGCTGTTTGGATGTACTTATTTTTTTATTAAGCTGTACAAAGTGAACTTCTCTTACTTCATGGGATAATTGCAAACCAAGTGCAATAATATGTACTCATAATAATTAATTTACTTGTAACACATTCTTCAATGACCACTGGTTAATATGACGACTTCATATTTTTTTTTAAATAAATTCTTTGGATTATTATGGCAATATACCTCTTATTTTGTATTTCAGAATAACAATACTACTTAAGATTCCATATTTTGGAAGGGGACCAGGGGCTGGGCCACAGCCATATGCAACTTCAGAGCTTTTCTAAATTTTTCAGTAACTTTCCAGGTACCTTTCAGCAGTTTCCTAACACAGGACCTACAAAAAGAAGGTACCAGAAAACAGAATGAAATATAAGTCCAGTAATTAAGCCACCAGCACAGTCTATTGCCTGAGACCTCAGTTTGAGGTTTAAAAAAAACTTAAGTAAATTCAACATTTGCACATTGCTCTGTTTCGGCTGTCTGTTCCCCTTCCTAGATTAGAGTACATTTTTAAGCCAGTAACAGCCAGTGGGTATAATTAAAATCTACACATACAGCTCATTTGGTTGCATAAGTCTTTGAAAAACATGTAAAACAACTGCAGCCCATTATGCAGATATAAATCTGAAAAACAAATGCAGCCTTAACCCTGTCCCCTCCAGCCTTGAAGAGGTTGATTCTGGCCCAACCCATGAGAGGCACGCTTCTCTCATGGCTCTCCTGCCAGCTCAGATGGGACAAGTGCAGGGAGCAGCCACAGCATTCCCCACGGGAAACTGGGGCGCTGGGTTTTGCCTCCACATGAGCCAAACTGCAGCTGTTTCAACCCAGGCATACAAAAACTCCCAATCATCCAGGCTCTGCTCTGATCCAAGCAACTGACAAACTTGTTGAAAGCCAGCCAGGTCTGGCAAAATCTGGGTATTTGGCAACTTTGCAAACGGAGCTGCGTTAACAGGGAATTCCAGTGGCTGCCTGATGCTGCATTACAGGTTTGGCCGATCCTGCCCGTGGGCAGGAGGCTCACAGGCTACCCAAACACGAGTGCAAGGGCCCTTCAGAAGAGGATTTGCTTCCCTCTGAGATGACAGCCCCACTAAAAGACAATGAAATACAAAAGCTCTTAAGAATAGCCATCAGCTGTGTGAAAAAGCAAATTTAGAACAGAAGACACAAGCTGGCTCAAGAAATTGCAGACTGATTGTTTTGTCTTTGAACTTTAGATATCATCTGCATGAAGCCCCATTCATGTAAGATGCAAAATCCACTGGGAGGCTTCTTAATGCTCAGAGAACTTTATATGGAATAGGGAGTTTGTTCTTTAAATAAATGGAATTTGTTTGATTTACAACATAGAAAATCACTAAAGAGATAAAGCAAAAAGTTTGCGATCTTTGTAACTGAAATACAACTAAAGATTATTAACTTCTGTCTCTTCAGAAGATGGCCCCTTCTCTTTCTTTTTTTTCCTAATAAAATGAAGGTATAAAAATGCCAAAATATCTTATAAAAATAGCTTTAAAAATGTGTATAACAGAACATGGATACTGTTGATTTCAAATTCTGTCAAAAACGTAGGCAAGAACTAAAAACTTCATCATGAAATTTTCCAGCTCTAGTTGGAAGGGTCAAGTGAGGGATCAAAACCATCAGAAATGGTCTACACAGTTTCAGTCAAGAGCCAGGAACAAACCACTATCATGAATTACGCTGCACGGATCTCATTTAAAAGCCTGCATGATTGTCAATGCAGTGGTGTTTGTAGGCAGTGTGGATTTTTTAATGTATCTCCATGATTTGATTACGAAATCAAAGTTAAGTATTGCTCCTCTGTTGTGGAGATAAAAGCATTCCCTCTCACCATATATTAACAATTAGCTCATACTGAAAATAATAGAAAGTTAATTAGCCCAATTTAGTATCCTGGCAGTGGACACATTCATCCAACCATGGCCTAGAGTTTCATTAGCATTTCTGAGCATTTGTCTAAAGTGGAAAGCAATTCTTCAGGAAATTTAATATCAACATCTTAATTAAATTATATCCCTAGCAATGCTGCAGGGCATGGGAGGGGACAAAAAATGAACAATCATTATTTAAACCTAAAACGAACTTCAGAAAAGATTTAGAAAGACAAAAGCTTTTACACCCAGATCTCCCATGGAAATAAACTTCACAAGACATTTTGGAATAAGAACCAGATTTCAGCCGTCTGTTGGATAAAGATAAAACAAAGGTTGAGATCCCTGTGGTCTTTCTTACTTTGTCCATGTTCAGAAACCTAGACATTATTGCGACCATCTGGACTATGAGAAATTAAATACTGTGACAAAAGTTTGGTTTTTTTTTTTTCTCAGAGATCAAATCAATGTACAGCTCTTCAGTAGCCTGACTCTTGCATTTGTGTGCATCTACATGATGCACTTTTACAGCCAACTTCCTACCTGGGCAGCGATTTCTTGCCACGGTTCAGTAGCCCAGATGGGTTTCCCTCTGCACTGCCAATTGCTCCTTTTCTGTCGGGCCAGACACAACCACAGAGTGTTTGCCAACATCCACAAGTCGGTGTAGAGGTAGAGCACTGTTCATTTCTCTCATTCAGCAATATATAAAGCCAGCAGGCTTTATATATAAAGTTCTGCAACCTGTGCTTCAGTGCTCACCACTTCTGAGGCAGCTTGGACCCCTTCACAAACTCCCAGAATCTCTTTCTCAGCTGGGGTGTAGCTGGCCTCAAATCCTGTTTCCCAGACTCCAGAACCCAAGAAGTCATCCATGAGTCTCCCCAGGTCCCTTCTGCCCCAGGCTCAAGGAAGGACCATTCTCCCTGGCTGCAGTGTACAGCACATTCCTCATATCCTGCCCAGTTCTGATAGGGCTCCTGCATGGGGCAAGAGCTCCTGCACAGGCAATCTCCCGCCTAATTTGCTCAAAAGCTTCTTGTTGTTCAGGGCCCCATTTGAGATCATTCTTCTTGCATGTCACTTGATAGAGAGGGCTGACAATCTGACCATGCTCTGGAATACGCATTCTCCAAACCCCACAGTGCCTAGGAAAGTTTGTACTTCCTTCGACCTAGTTGACAGGGACATAGCTGCTATTTTGTTGGCCACACCCACTAGAATCTAATGACCTTTATCCTCCCTTTTTACTTCTAAAACTGAATTTCCTGAGCAGGTGTCTTGACCTTACTTTTTTTTATGGGCCGGAGGGGAAGCTACGTGAGGAGCAGCTGAGACTGATGGGACACCTCATGCAGTTACGACACCCTCACAAGTGGAAGCAAAGGGGCAGACACTGATCTCTGCTCTGTGGTGACAGTGACAGGACCCAAGGGAATGGACTGACATTGTGTCAGGGGAGGTTTAGACTGAGTATCAGGAAAAGGTTCTTCCCCAGAGGGTGGTTGGGCACTGGAACAGGTGGCAGGGCACTTCCCCAGGGCAGTGGTCAAAGCACCAAGCCTGACAGAATTCAAAATGTTTAGACAATGCTCTCAGGCACATGGTGTGACTCTTGGGGTGTCTGGTGCAGAGACAGGACTTGGACTTTGATGATCCTTGTGGGTCCCACCCAACTCAGATTGTTCTATCATTCTATGTATTCTTCCAATACCTTCTTTTAAGGTAAATATAATTACATATAAGGCAACATTCTCTCTCAAAGGTATTACCTACTTTTTGAAAAGTGATGCTCTTCATGCCACTCACCCCCAGCTCCTTATAAAGTAAGATCCGAAAGGAAGAAAACAAAAATGAATACTATGTACATAATAAATACCAAGTACTTGCAGTTGGAATATGCTCCAAAATTTATTTTTGGTTCAGCCTCCAAGGCATGAACAGTCTCTTTCAAATGAAAATATATGTTTTCTATTAACTGCTATTGGCAGTAGTTTTGTGAAAGAGTCCTTAAAGCGCAAATTTGCAGAGGTTTCTAAAGCTTTTTTGTACTATCGTTAGAGTAATTTTATTGAACAACAACGGATTCAATTGCAGATCAAAAAAAAAAAAAAAAGTACAGAGAGCTATTGTTTCATTTAATAGCCAAAAACATTTAATTCCAGTTTAGTACCTTGCAGAAACATGCAAACATGGCAGTAATGGACTGGCACACTGACAAAATAACTTCAGGACAAGGAAGTGCTACCATTTATACACTGTAAATCCTTTCCAAAATCATTCCCCCACCCCCCCCATCCCTCCACTTCCCCTCAATAATGGCAGTAGCTTCTTAAAATAACAGCCCATTTGAACACTTGATCTTGTGGAAAGTGCAGCACATGAATGAATCCAATCCTATCATTCCCAAAAGGGATCTTTTTGAAAACCTTTTTTTTTTGTTAGTTTAAGTGGACTTAAATGATCAAATTCCAAGCTGGAAAGCCCTGTTTTGTTGTTTAAGGAAGCTGGACCAAAAGAAAAAACAACCAACCTATCTGGCAAAGTAAGACTACAATGACAGAGTCATATTTCCAGATAGGTTCTATTACAACTATGCTTGGCAACAGTCTGTGCTATCTAAGTGGGAGCAACAATGGGACTGTGTCAACTTATGCCAAAGGTGGATTTGCTCCATGGCCTTAAAAGTGATTTATTGTTTATAGAAAGAACTTAGTCAAAGGCAGGGTGACGGTGTGGAAAGTCAAGCAAGTCTTAAAAAACTATAATTTCATTACTCTGACAAGGTCTTTTTAAAGTACCTCTTTTTAAAGAAATACTGCTGAGGAGTTAAACCTCCTAATGAAAATTTGTAAATATTATCTCTAAGAAATACCTACCTTAATACTAGATACCTTAAATTAATGAGGTACCTAGACCTCATTATTTTAAGCACCTCCATTTTATTGCATGTCAACAAGTCACAAAGTAAAGTACTTAAATGATAGAGACTAAAGACGACACAAAGAAGAAATTTAGGTGGTAATGTCTAAAACTGAGCGAAAACTGAAGCACATCATAGCACGACCCAGTGGGATGATACATACAGTGCACAACAGGACCAATAAAGATCACCCTTGGTTCTGGTCTCTGGTCCTTTCAGTTCAAGCATTTTATAATAGGAAGCCATCTAACTATAAATAAAAACTTTAAAGTACCTCTCGAAGCATGAAAAATTATCCTCTCCGCCTTCTGTTTAAAATAATGCACTGTATTACTATATCTCAAAAATCTAGACAGCACTGAAAATTTTGTTTGTAGGGTTGTCAACAAAAAAAAAATGAGAAAGAGAAGTCTTAAAAGAAACACGTCACACCTGAAGGATACAGACAATGATGGAGCTAACAAACCTGTATTGCAATGTGTAATTGTTTCTCCTTTTTGATTTCAAGCACATTCCAAAGTCTTTAATCACATTATGCACTCTGTTACATAATTGAATCCACCATGTTCTTCTGGTTAGTCACCTTCATCCTAACTAAGTAAACAAATGCATCAATATATACTCACAGGGATCAATAGAACACTCATCCAAAGAGCTCCCTTCCCAGATGGCACTGCAGACAACTTCCTAAAATGTTACCAGCAAAACCACATGAGCCTCATGAGGTTCAACTAGGCCAAGTGATGGTGCTGTACCTGTGTCAGGGCAAACCCAAGCATAAACAGAGGCTATGCAGAGAGTGGACAGAGAGCAGCCCTGCCAAGAAGGACTTGGGGGTGCTTGTGGACAAGAGGCTGGACATGAGCCAACAATGTCAGCTCACAGCCTGCAACCAAATAATTCTGTGGGCAGCAGGTCAAGGGAGGTGATTCTGCCTCTCTACTCTGCCCTCATGAGAGGAAGCACTGGTCCAACCCATGTCTCTCCAGGCTGTTGACAGGAGTGTTGTGCAGGACAGTGTCAAGTGTTTTGCACAAGTCCAGGCAGATGATGTTGTTGCTATTCCCTCATGCACCGCTGTGACCCAACTGCAGAAGGCCAACAAATTTGTCAGCCATTATTTGCCTTTATTGAAGCCATGTTGGCTGTTACCAATCACCTTATGTTACCAATGCCTTATTTTTCATGTGCAAGGTTCATGGGAGGAGAGACCTTGTAGCACGTTCCAGTACCTAAGAGGGAACCTACAATAAAGCTAGAGAGAGACCTTTCACAAGTGCATATAGAGATAGAACAAAGTGAATAGATTCAAACTGAAAAGGGGTGGATTTAGATGAGGTAGAAATAAGAAATCCTTTACTGTGAAAGAGGTGAGGCACTGTAAGAGGTTGTGCAGAGAGGTTGTGGAAGAACCATTCCTGAAGTGGTCAAGGCTAGGTTGGATTGGGCTTTAAGCAGCATGGCCAAGTGTGGGTGTACCTGCCCATGGCAGGGGGCTTGGAATGAGATGATCTTTAAAATCTCTTCTAATCCAAAACATTCTGTGATTTTGTGAAATCTGAGCACAAGGGTGGACAGATCTCCCAAAAAGCCCTGTGCAGATTGTGATTTCCCAGCACAGGAGTTGCTGTTGTTACAGGTGAGGTAGCTAACAAACTAGTACCATGTTCTTGCAGCACACCAAGAGACCTCAGTGCTGGGCTGCAGAAGGGTCTACTCCTCTAAGCAGAGCTTCTGAGGCCAGGCAAAAACAGCTGTGTCAGACCCCCAGACACACGGGAGGAATGAAGCGCTGGCATCACACGCAAAAATGATGGCTGAACTCCATTTTGTACACACAAAAAAAATACTCTGGAGTGATAAAAACCACAAACAAGACATAGCCCAATATTAATAAGACATGCTGGAGAACATTTCTGGGCCACCTTTGGTAGCTATGTCTCTCCAGGTTAGTGTCATTGCTTCCACACCTGTCAGTCTCTATCTTTCAAAACGTAGACAGAAATAACCTGAGCAGGTCTGCTAAATTTCCCAAAGCACTGGAAACAGAATGAGACTTGACATGCTGTATTTCTGCATCACAGGAACACTGCTTTTCTTTCTTCTCTCTCAAGATGCCTTTTAAACCACAACACAGAAAAAAATTTAAAAGTAAATGACAGTCAAATGAGCATACAGAACAAGAAGTAGCAGAGATCTTTACAGCACTAACTCACATTTGTTCCAAGCAATTGAAAGAAGTATTTGCAACTGCATTATTAGTAACACCATCATTCATATAAATATATATGCTTACCGACTTCTTAGTAGCTGCATAGAACGAAAATGAGAATTTTTTTTTATTGTAACCATGTAAAGCTGAAAAATTGTTGCACCAACATCTAGCTACATTCTTAGAGTTAAGAGATGCCGATAAATTTAGTCTTGGGTGGTTCCCTAGAAAAATCCATAGTATCAATTTATACATTAAACTTGCAAAGTAGGTGTTACACTGGATACACTGTATACAGAGAGCAGCTTAAGAAGATCTTAAGAATTGAGGTCTGAAGTCACGTTGATGGTAAAACATGAAATGCTAAATACAGCTGTAATTCTGAAGAATCAATGGCCAAAAGAAAAGCATATGTGTGCAACTTTTAAAAATTAAAAACCTATTTAAGTATGGAGGAGAAAGCCTGCTTGACGTAATTGATGACTTGGACTTCTGCAGTAAGAAATTGCAGGTTATTATGAGTCAATCCATCACTCAGTTCCCTCAGATGCAGAGCAGAAATAGAGCAGATGTAGGAAATTGAACCAGACCAAGAAAGAAGCAGAGTATGACTCAATAAATGTAATCCAGAGGTGATTTATTAGAACTTAAGAGTTTGTTATAAACTGCTTTGTGCTGCCCTTCCCAAGACTAAACTGCATTGTGGTGCCCTTCCAAGTCCTCCTTTGCTCACATCTTTCCAGAATTTTATCAAGGTTTTGGTTCTGTCACAGGACGCCTATTTCTCACTTATCCACTGAATCATCTTTCTGTGCCATATGGAAGAAAGTGTAAGGATAGCAATCTTTTGGCTGTAGTTTTCTTAGTGGAATCTTTTATCTTCCACAATTCAGAATGTTTGCAGGAGAACAAGAGAACGAACGGAAGACATATATGAAATATATATCAAAAGGAAGCTCATTTACACAAAACTTTCATTAGCACAGTTCAAGCAAAACAAGGAACACTTGGCAAATCCTTAGCATCTGCAGGATTTTAAAACTGTCACCATAGTTTCAGTTCAGTCAAACCCATTAGCATGAAAATATATCTTAATTTCTGTCCTATTAAAATAATGTCCATGGGAAAAAAATATCCCCAAAGATTAATACCTTTTGGAGTGGGCAGTGTGCCATGAAATTTGAAAGTACCCTGTCCTAAAAGGATCCCATTCTACACAGTAGTTTGATAACATTCAAGATACCTCAATGAGTTTATGATTTTGAAATGGCATTTTAAAGATAGAATTACAAATCAAGACTTGCAGAATGTGTTGTGCTTCAGAAGAAAAAGAAACCTACATTTTCAGGATAGTATCTGGTTTTTTAAATCACAGAAGTGACACACTTCTAGGGCTGGGGTTTCCCATGAGCTAAATCACAGGTGTTGGTTCGACTTACGCAGTTTTGCCCTCACTGTCTTGTTTGGTGGCACTGGCTCCCTTTTTACCCAGCAGTGAAGCCACTTTCTCAGGGTCTCCATTCTCCACCGCCTGCAGCAGCCGATCATCATTCTTGTTCCACTCGTTGGTCTAAGTAAAATGAAAAGAAAGGAGAAATATTAAAATACCAGCTCTGTGTACAGGCTCTCCAGAATGATCCTGCACACATTTATCACCACTGAAAAAGCTTAAACAAAAGCCCAACCCAAAGAAATGGCACAGACAAAGCCTCATAAAAGTAATCATAAAAGTAAGCTGCGCAGCAGAGGTTCCCAAGGATTTGATGGCTTAAGCCAGGACCTAAGCGATGACTGAAGATGAAATGTAACTTGGAAACTCCACAGGTGAGTAGTACAGGAAAAAAATACCGTATTTTCTTACTGTATTTTCTGTATTTTCAAACATTATCTGTTATTTTTCCAATCCTGGTTTCCATTTCAGAGCTGTACTGGCCTCATTGGACCTTCACTACATACATCACATGGATAAGCAATGAGGTGTCTCATCATATACAGACCCACCCTAACAACCCAAACCAGCCAAAACTTTCCTTATTAAAGGCTTTTCCCAGCTCACATTTTGTAGAGGTTAATGGCTTAAGAGACTGCCCTTTGCAGACTGCAGCTAGCTTTATTGAGTTTTTTTATCCCGTGTTGGTCTTTAAAAAAAACAAACAAACAAACCACTCACACAGTGCTACTGAAAGAAAAGAAAACCACCCTACTTTCAGATCTTTCCAAACCTAATCCACTAAATCTTTTTGATCCCTCTCAGCAGCTGAATCAAGAACAGGACATGACTTCCCAACTTGATGACTCTCCCTCCTCCTCTGAACCATCAGGACAATGGCCTATTTCCTCTAAAAGACTTTCCAAGTAGAATCTAGCAAGATCCTAAGAAAACAGAGGACAGTTAACCTTCTATATTCCATGTGATCACAGCGAAATGAGCTCTGGAAAAGGAGATGAAAGTTGCACACCACTGGACTAACAACAGTGTTCAGTCTCCAGGAAAAACAATCTGGTGCAGTTAAAAGCTCTATTTGAAGCAGTGTTAGCACCCAGCTACACTCAGGAGAGTTAACTTAACAGTTGTGGCTTGCTCTTTGACATGAGTCAGCTCATCTCCAGCATGACTGCCTGTTCACGAGCACTTGATTTGTACACAACTTCTAGAATTACTGAATTCATGTTAATACCTTGAGAAATACTTAACTTAATAAAAAACACCCCACACCCCCCCCAACACCTTGTCCCAGTGCTATCTACAGACTTTTTTCCTTTGACATTTCTCTGTCTGGGCTTGAGAGGAAAAGTGTATGATGTGCACACTTATATCAATTAACCCCACAGGCTGTTCACACCCTGAAAAACAGGAGGAACAAGAGGAAAGTGTTCCAGGTTAAAAGTCATTTAAAAAGCAAATTAAAAGAACCATTAGGGAGAGTGCAGTATGGGCAGGAGAGCAGACAAGTTGGAAGAACCCCACCTGGAACCAAGAGCATGAATGGCAGCTCTGACAAAGGAAGTGGCATGCAGACAGAGCAACTGAGCAACTGCACTCTGTTATGGCAGTGAATGACTGGTGGGCCAGTGCACATCCAGCAGGTTATAGGCTTTATTCTTATGGCACTGCAATAAATTTCTATAGACTCTGGAGCACTAATTACATCAGGAAAAAAAAAAAAGAATTGTTTCTATAAGCAATATTTAGACTCCATGACAATGAGTGGCCAGCCAAGCAGCAGGCTCCACCCAAAACGAGACTCATTGCCTATTCTGCATTTGGGGAATTTCATGGTTTAAAGGCAGCCTGTTATTAAAAGCAGATGTTAAAAAAAAGTATCTTACTTGTAAATAAAAAACTTTAAAGTTAACACTCTTTATTTGACAGTACAATTTTTGTTTTGGAGTCTGACCTGTTTCTGAGCTTTTTTATTATTCACTAATGTAAGATATTTATACACAGGCTATTTGATGAATCAACCTTAATATACACACACGTCTAATGCAATACTACATGAAATCACCAATTTACTTTTGAAACATGAAATTGAATAAACTACAAGAAAATGTTAAGATTAAGGCCTGCTGAAAATCCTTGGCAGAAGAGCTTTCAGAAGAACATTCAGCTTTAGAGTACAAAATGGCCACATCTTCAAGAAGCAGTTTCAAGAATATTCCTTCAATAGAAGCTATTAAATTGAAACATTATTGACATATAATCTAATATTCAGTGTTCTGGTACAAGCAAGTAAGCACACAAATACTAACTCCCATATTTAAGAAATATCTGATATAAAGTGTCGACTTCCCCTTTGAGAAGCTTCTGTGGTAACTGTATTCATCTATAATTACACTATCATTAAAATCCCAGATCAAATAGGAATGAGCACAGCTGTGTCCCAAATTGCCCCTCAGTATTTATGTAGTGAGGAAGCTGCACTGAGATACTCAGATATTGAATGGAGAACCCTGGAGTATTCTGAAAGTGATTCTGATGATGCAGAGCAATGTTCATGCTAGCAGTAAAACATTTTATTACATATGGAATCACTCTCTTAGAAGAACAGATTCTTTAACTCGTCTTTACTGTAGTTTTCAACCATAACCTTTCTGGTATCCTAAAACGAATACTCACACACAAACACAATTAAGGAAAGACTTAATGAGGCCTCAACTAAAAACTGTTGCCTTCTAATCTGTACAGCTAAAAAGATTCCCTCATACTTGAGAAATAAATAGAACTGAACTTGGACAAACCATTAAGTGACCCTGAAAGCACAATCAGCAGTATCAGATGTATCTCAGTGTCAAGGAAAGGCTATCAATGTACATTTCTTTATTTTTCACACAGAGCTGGAGAATGAATTCCTTCTTCTGCTTAGAGGAACGGGTAGAGGCTGGTGGCTAGGCTAGATCTGTACTTGGCAGTAATTTTAGACTCCTGTTTTCAGTTCTATATCTAATTAGTGTTTCTTCTTTCAAGCATTGTGACTCAAGAGATGTTAAAGGAATGAGTAATTTTAGAGATTGCCACATACCTAAATCCACTTATATTTGTTCTTGCAATTGCATGTTTAACATCCATTACACTACTGTACCTGAAACTTTGTTTTGCTCCTGGAAAACAAAAGAATACATGTCGTTTCTCTTTATCATCACGTTGCGGAGTTATGCTTATTTATAAACTAAAATATCTGTGTCCTACCCAAGATGTTTAAAAGCCATCACACTCTATTGCTCACATAAAGTTGTTGATCTTTTCTTTAAAGCAATAAAGATTCCATTATAAGGCACCAATAATGTGTCATCATTGTAATTGTAGATTAAATGTCAATTTTATGCAAGCTACAAAAACCTATTTACAGACTTTGTTTTATTTTTGAAATGAAATTATACACAAATCTGTTCACACAGAAGAAACAAGTATGCAGGCATCAACTGTTGTTCAAATATTCTTCTGATAGGATCAGACTGGTTTTTTTCTTCCCCATTGTGCTCAAAGACCAGCAATGCATTCCAAAAGTTAAAGGTATAGCTAATAAAATAAATGGCCCATAATACACTCTCAAAAACCCATTTCAATATGGAATCATAGCCCTGCTGTCCATTTCTTCAGGGGAAGAAAAATCTCAAAGGACAGAGAATACATGTGACACCCAGAAAGACACTGTACCCCAGATTTGGCAAGAAACTAGGAGGCATTAAAGTCAGTAGGGCTCTTAAAGTGCCTCATGCAACCAAATATTGCACAGGCGCTGCCGTCCATAGCAGATCAGAAAACCCAGATTTCTGAACAGAGGCAGTAACTGTTGCATTACATTACATTTCTGGAATCTCTTGTAATATTAGCCTGGTTTTGACCCCACAAGTCACACATCATCAAGTATACACCAAAGACTTGCGAGGTAACTTCTGCTGGGATGATGCAAAACATGGGTACTCCCTGTTACTGTTCATTGTAGAAGCCACCTTGAACTGACACCCATCATGCAGCACACCAGCATTTGTCTATCCTGGAAAACATGCACATGGGAGGTGCTCTCTTCTGCCAGGAGTACAGGAGGGCCAGCAGAACTGGAGACTCTAACTTCATAAACCCACTGTGCTTCCTCCACTGCAGTCCCCAAACCTTCCCATTCGACTTTTCCAAGCTTCCCAGACATTTCTGCTGTCCCTTCTTCATCTGTGTGCCACATACTGCAATATCTAAAGATTCCTCACTTGCCTTGCTTTCAGATCTCATCCAAATAGCACGGCACCAGCCACCACACAGCCCTTGGGGAGCTTCAGTTCTGTTACACCACTCATTCAGGTAACATAAATGAGAGTTTTCTTTTATGTCAGAGAGGTCTCCAAGAATAACATTCTGAGCCAACCCACGCAGAGCACTTCAAACTCAAGGTTAGCACAAAATAGCAGCACAGTCTTCAGGAATACCTTGACTATAGCACAAGAGCAACAAAACCAATGACTAAGCAGGTACTTTTCATCACCAATAAAGCTGGGATATCTTTTGTTTAGTTTGGAGATGATTTTTGCTTGTTTTATGCTAAGACTGCTGCAAATACACAAGTTAGTCAACTGAGTATGTAGCACTCCAGTAAAGAAACCCCAAACCTATGAATCTCAGCATAAAGATAAACACATATGTGTAATGAATTTGGAAGAATCTAATCCTAGAAAAGACTGCACATGTAAGCTCTCTTCACCTCCACCCCCACCCCACACACACCCCCCCCACTCCTGTAGGCCACATGCCAAACAGTTATCAACAGCCTTCCTTCAAACAATGAACATTTTGCAATAACAATGGCTTGTGAACACATGCAAAATTGATGAAACACATATTTCAGCTTCACAGACCACAGCCAGTGCTCCACTCAGTACTTCAGGTTTGGGGGAGGGGGAAGAGTTGGTCTGTTGCTTGTTTGGGTTTTTTTAAATGTGTATAGTGTTCAGTATATGAGTATTACATAGAAAGAGACAAAGTAATTGGATCAAAGCTCAAGTTGTGCAAGTTTTTGGATAAAACAGGTGTTTTTCCTACTAATGTGCAGGGGATCAGATAATCTGTCACTCCTAATAAATCCTAAGATACTACACAGACAGCTGAAAGGACAACATGCTAAAATTCAAACATCTGGTGGCATTGAACATCCCTCTCAAGCATGCTTTTTGTTCTTGATTTTCGGTTTTCAGATGGGAAGGTGTGCTGTAGGGCCTCACTCAGAAGCACCTTCCTGGTAACAGTTCAGTGTTTTTCATACTGAAACACTCATGAACCTAAGAAAGGAGCTGGGAGCACAGAGGTAGCCACGCTTGTGACGGAAAGCCACTCCTGCACAGGGCACTCTGTGGTCAGTGCTAATGAAGTGAGGCTTGATTGACTTGATCTACACCACCAGTTTATGACCAGTGGTTAAAAAGGCAACGCTCAAGCCAATGCCGAGTGCTCACAGCACCTCCAGTGATCACCATCAGGATGACCTCTCAAAACCATGGCTCCATCACAAGCTTTGGCAGCAGTTACCAACAGCACTGGCAGCTGTCGAGTCTCCTGTAAGGTCTCTCTGTGCACAATTTATTTTCAATTTTATCATTGCAAGATACTAATGAAGTACTTATCATAGCCGTGGGACTGAAACCATCCAGTAAAAATCCTTCACATTTGGGCTCACACATAGCATGTTGACAGGTTGACAGATTTTGAGTCCAAAGAGAAACCTTCATATCGAAGCCTATTTTCTTATAGAGTTAAAGCTTGCACTGGCTGTTTCATACATTGTTTTCTCTGTCACAAAGTGAACAATTTCTTGTCCAGAAGAGAAGCTGAGGAATCAAAACATGTTCAAAAAAGGTAGGTATTCATTTTTTCATCATCACCATATCAGGATATTAAACTTCAATTTCTAAGATTAGCAGCACATATCATGCAAGAAATAACGTATAACAAGAGGTGATCGTTCTACTTAGTACTTGTACAACTTTTTCCATGAGCAAATACCTGAGCAAACATTAACTGGCAACAACTTCTTTCTTTATCTTTGGCATGCAGCCTACAGGAGATGATTTAAGTGACCTTGCATTGTTGCAAACCTACTGGAGACAGAGTTATGTTATCTCCACTGAAATCAGAACTACAGGGAAGCTGAGTAGCAAATTGAAATTCCTGATAATTTCAAACTCAGCAACTCAGTGTCTGAAAAGGAAAGGAATACTTAAAGACTGGCGTCACAAACAAATGCATGGCAAAGACACTGAACACCACTACATCACAAGGTCATCCACAAAAGTCCACATGTGCTGGACTTCCCAAGAGGGTTTTAAAAACAAGAACAATCTTATTGTACTGAATGCATTCACTAAACAAAACATCCCTTGAAGTTAAAACAACAGATGACAGTTTTTCTTGAAAGAATGGCTTATCTGTAAACACTATAACCTAGGAGCCAGTGGTATGTAGGTAAAGAGCTTACACCTTTCCTGGCCTTCCCATCTGTAATGTAGAGATTGTATTTGCCAACAGCAAGCCTGGGGGGTGGGAGGGGAAATCTCACTTGCAGAAGGGCAGGATGTTGTTGACCTCAGCAGCAACAGTTTATTCCAGTCTGCAGCAGCTTCTCCCAGGACATTCAGAGCTCAGCAGATGCCGGCAGCTGCTGCCTCCCCGACTCCTTTCAGTTGCTGTGGCTCCCAAAGCCCGCCCTCGGCGCAGATACTGCACAGTGGCATTGCAAGCCGACCTCAGCTGCACCGCGCCGACCGAGGCAGCGCCCTGAAAGGCCATGCCAAAAGATGCTGTGCTCATTAACTTCACCACAAGTAAGGTCTAGACCTCTAATTAAGTTGTCAGAAAAGCAAATCGTGACAATGGCTTTCAAAGTATTTATAGTGATACTATCTAAATGTCTCTAATTGCTACAACCCAGTCTTTTCCAGCTTCACTTGACCATCCATGTTGCCTGTTTTAGGTGACTGAAGGCTAGTAACGCTAATTATGTTTACATAAGAAAATGAAACATTTGCAGCTCACAAGATTACTCATGCCATTCTTTAAATGTGGAAATGGCAGCAATTAAGTAACCTGGGCACACTTTACAACCAGAATCGTCAGTCCATTGCCCTCCTCTTGCTTCTTGCTATGGTGCCTAGCTGGGGTAACTGGACAAGAGAATTGCATGAGGTCTGTTTGATACCGGAGGCTGTATTTGTGTCAGACCATGAATTCCATTTGAATCAGAGATAAAAACACGACAGGGAAGGCAGGAAGCATTTGGACTGAATGGACAAGGAATGCTAACAAAAGACTAACGGCAGATTGTCAGTAAACCTTGATAATTACCCATTCACTGGGTAGCTTCTGTAGATAAAGAAGTGATTATTATCCAAGCAAACCATTTTTTCATGCTGAACCCTAGAATAATGCAACCGAACAGCAAGTCACTCAGCAGGGCACTTCTATCAGCCAGTGAGGCTGCCGGAAACTTCCCTGGCAGAAGGAGACCACAAGCTGTGAAAAGAAAGGGTCTTTCACCAAGAGAGAAGGGGAAAGATGACCTGACTAAAATGGTCATCTGAGACTGTAAGTCTGGGGAGTGGGGGTGTGGAGGGAGGGAAGTTGTAGAGTAAAGTTAGTATGGTCTTTGCTTAAATGATGGCTAGAATTTGCATCAGCAGGTTGTGAGCTGTGCTCCAACAACACTCAATGAAAGTGAAAATAAGTTTGAAATGAAAGTGGAAACAAGTTTGCTGTCTTGCTGAGATATTTGTATTTCTTGCATGCAAGTTTCTTGGGTATTTTTTGTTTGTTTTGGTGGCGGTTTGGTTGGATTTTGTGAGTGGGTTTTTTTGTTTGCTTTTTGTTTGCTTTGTTGTTTGTTTGGGTTATTCTAAAAAACCCCTGTGGTTAGTTTCACAGTTTCAGTCAGGCTTTGAACGCAGAGTAGCCATAAGGTCGGGAAGGGAGCAGGCACAGTTAAAGCACAGACAACACAACTTTTTAACACAACTGCAAGACTTCATTTCTGCAAGAGCAAGAGGGTGAAGAGTCTGAGAGCAAAAGTCAGCAAGAGGGGCCAAGAGAGCATGACACAGTTCACCCAGACCAAGGAATACAGCTGGCCCACACTAGGAAGTTTAGAGGCACATGGTGGAGTTTTGTGTGGGTTGGGAGGCACACAGCTCACACATGCTGCTTGTTTCACTTCATACTAAAGGCCACAATGTTTTTTTTTTCATCCAGATACTACTTTTCAGCCCTTTTTAAAGAGATAAATCAATCTTTGCATTCGAGGAACAGTGGCATTTCCTCCTAAAATTACATCTACGTACATCAGGTCTTTTCTTTTAAGTAATTATCAATGCTTTCACATAAGCCATTTCATTCCATTGAATATAAAGGAAAAATGATGAGCAAAAAGCTCAGAACATGCAAGGCATTAGAACAAAACAAGAAAAAGTACATCTAAATCATTAGTAACATACAGCCAGAGCACTGGCAGTAAGTCGAGCTACTGTCCATTGTTTATCATCTCACACATCATCAATACAGCAACTGAAGATTTATCTTTATCTTCAGATAGCAAAGGACATAGCAGTAACTACACCACATGCAAACAATCACTCTCAGTAAGACAGAAGAAAGTAAAGCCAAGAATTAATTGTGTATATTTTAATAAATGAAACAATGTTTATCTTAACACAGGAAAAAACACAGGAGACTTTCTAAAAATAAAGATGTTAAATCTATTCTGTTTGAAGTGACCATCTCCCATTGTTCTGTCTTTTCTCAAAGTTCTGAAGATCTGAGCTACAGAGGACTCAGATGACTGTTCTCATCTTGAAATTACTTAATAATTTACTAAAACTAAAATATATCTAACAAACTACTGATTACTGCTGCACACATACTACTGCTCTTCCTTTCAAAAAAATCCATGGGGTGTCAAAACACAGACTTAAAAATGACCACACTTCTCAAATGACTATCCAAGGATCCCCAAGTTTTCCTTACCCTTAAATATAAAACCATATACAAACAAGAAACTGATAATCAGCATGAGACATATGAAAAAGACTGCTTCCAAAGAAGTTTTACGACTGAAAAACTACTTAATCAACAGACTTCAGTTACTCACAAAGGTCAAATAGCAATTCACATAAAGCCCTTCATGTTTTGGGATTTCTGCTGCACAATTGCCTCACGGTCACTTGAGAAACAGGGGAAATGAAGAGGTTCAAAGTAAAATTGCCCGGATAATCTAACATGACCTTCTATCTGGTAAGCATATTTCAGTGTTAAGTAGGCTGTAAGATACAGGGGAAATGCTAGCTCTGCAAGCAAAGTTTGTTTATTCAGCTACTGTGTTGATGATCTTGACGATCCTCTATACTGTGTTAGACACGGTGGTCTGTGAAGACCAGAGTGCAAGGACCAAGGCACACATCTGAACTCCTTGGTTCTAGATAGAAACAGGAACAGTCCCTTAGATTTCAACATTTAAAGCCATAGACATATGACTTCCTTATTTTTGTAAAGGTTTGTAAATTCCGCAAATTAGGCCATTAGAGAGTGTCCAAAGGAGGTGAAGGGTCTGGAGGAGAAGCTGACTGAGGAGTGGCTGAGGTCTCTTGGTCTGTTTAGCCTGGAGGAGACCGAGGGGAAACCTCACTGCAGTTACAACTCCCTCATGAGGGGAAGAGGAGGGGTAGACACTGATCTCTGCTCTGGGGTGACAGCGACAGGAACCAAGGGAATGGCCTGAAGTTGTGTCAGGAGAGGTTTAGAATATCAGGAAAAGTTTCTTCATCCAGAGGGTGGTTGGGCACTGGAACAGGGTCCCCAGGGAAGTGGTCACAGCAGCAGCCTGACAGAGTTCCAAAAGCATTTGGACAATGCTCTCAGGCACTGGGTATGACTCTTGGGGTGTCCGATGCAGGGCTGGGACCTGGACTCAATGATCCTGATGGGTGCTTTCCAAATCAGCACAATCCATGATTCTACAACTTGGTTTCAGTATCTGAGCTGACTATGTCTACCTAGATTTTTAGTAGCATGCTCCAGTTTATGTTGACTAGTAAACTTAGAGAATACAGGTACTCGATGGAGCTTCTTGATTTCCAATGGCCAAATGAACATCCATTGTGTACTGGCACTTTAGACCTATGGCTCCATCTTTCCTCCTGTCTGTTGCTAAACCTCTCGAAACATTGCCTATCTTGCCACTTCAGCACAGTAAGCTGATTTTCATGGTGTTTAGAGCTACCAGTTTTTCCTCCCCATTATTCTGCAAAGGGGAATACAGACACAAAAGCTGAAGGTAAGAAGAAAGAAAAAAACTAAACACCAAACAGAACTGCGCACCATCCAGAACTGATGTAAGATGTACAAGCTGTGTTCAAAAGGTACAAGCCACCATGGCACTCTATGTTGGTATTACAAATGCCTACATGAAATGTCAGCTCACAATGAAAGTTGCTACTTTTTTTCCCTCAATTAGCAAGACAAAGTTCATTGCTTGACTAAATTTCACCATCTTAATATTCTCCACAAGTACCAGAAGAGATCTTAGATGTTTTTAAAAATACTTCATAATATTTTTATACCTACTAGGATGCCATTGTAGGAAGCAATACAATTTCCAAATTCATACCAAAATATGTATTAACATTTCAAAACTATTCAGAGTAGAAAAACAGTCTATTTATAGTTGAATTCGTCATTCTTGTAAAGGACATAACCACTGTTACAGGATTATAGCCTTCTATTCTGAAACCTATGACAAAGCCAAACAAAATACAGTGCAAACATAGAGACAAATCCCTATTCCAAGAAATTATTTTGTTTGGAGTCTTCAAGGACTCAACTCAATCTCCAAAAGTACTTCATGACTACATAAGAAGGCAAAAAAGTTTCACTATCTGTCTGATCTTCCTGAGGCCACTAACAGATGTTAGTGCTGTGAATTGACCTCTAGATTTAATATTTGTCAGTTTCCAAAATCAAATATTAAAGAAGCAAGCTAAGCTTAGCTGCTTTTACTTCCATGACTACAATGAGGGATAAATCCAAGAGTCATGGGGAAAAGAAAGCAATTGTTTTGCATGAAAATAAAATCCACTTCAGCTGCCAGTGAAGAACATGTGAGATTTCACACCACCACATCTTCCCACGTTGTTTATCCTCCACATCACATGCACTGAGAATCAGACAAGTCTTTTATGCGTCAGACTCTCTCTATGCAGAACATCAACTGCCCACACATGCCAGGCCTGAAGCAAAAGGAGAGAAAGAACAAGCAAGCACTCACCCTAGCTCTTTCCTGAGGCCTCATCTGAAGAAGGAGCTCAGTTTCTCTACAGGCATGAATAATGACATGCACAAGTTTTCTGTTCATCAGGCATGGATGGCCTTGCCTTTCATCTGATCAGAGCCACAGCTTGCACACCTTTCTCCAGGCAGCTCCTGGAAACTCAGTTTTGGCTGCCCCAAGCCAGTGCTGGGGGTTTAACTCTTGCCTATTTAATCAGTGATTGAACTATCAACCTGGCACAACCACCACAGCTCAGTATTGATGGACTGATCTGCACATCAATAACCTGTCCTCATTTGAATATTCTTATCAATAATATGTGATTTACTAGAACACTCAGTCCTTTCACCACAGTGCTTTTGCTAATTTGGATACTCTGCAACTCACTAAATGCACTAGGATGGCTCACACAAGATGACAAGAGCTACAAACAACCCTCCGCTTTTTTGTTTTAATTAAAGATTCACTTGGCTCCTACTAATTAGTCCTAGACTGGATTATATTTGCATGTCACAATCATCAAGATACTCTCCTGTTATCAAGATAAGTGCTGCCAGTGGTTTGTCTGTCCTTCCCCTATAAGGAATACTGTTGCTGCTGTATCAAGACACCCTACTGCAAGTTGTCTAGTTTATATTCTGATTTCTTCACAAGATCTGCCCACATTTGCTGTAATAGAGCTCAGCAGCTCTATTACATCTAGCTCAGTAACATAGAGATTTTCATCTTCCCCAGTACAAAGCTACTGAAAATTAAAAACCTAAAGTAAAATGGTGTACAAAGCACAAAATCCTGAAGGGCAGTTCACTCCCCAGAGGCTCTCTGGAGAAAGAGCACACAACCCCAGGAAAAGTGAGTGGGCTGGCTGTGCTACCAGCCCCTTTTCCATCATCAAAAACATACCTGCCCCAGCTATAACCATTTCATCACAGTTCTTGCAGGGGCTGACATGACAGAGAGAAATCCCTAGTAGCATCATAAATATTATAAAACATCTTCCCCTTGATGCTTACAAGCAAGACTGACCTGACCAATATCCCTAGCCACGCTCCCCATCAGGATCAGTTTACTCTAAACGCATTTCAAAGCCTCAGACTGCACACCAGGGCTATGGTTTCCATGGAGTGCATCTAACAGAACAACTTTGAGTAACTGCTGAATTCAGACATGTTCCCAGGAGTAAATGGCCAGTCAGTGGCGAAGAAATTCTCATCTTTTTTCCAAACATGCTTTTCAATAATTCATGTGGAAGGGTGGAGGAGCAGAGGGAGAGCAAGGATTTGTAACAGGTTTTAAGTCTTCATGGAAGAAGAGATAACGCCTAAGAGCTTTATGAGTCATGACAAAAATGCAAAGAATGTGCATTTGTTGATTTTTTGGTTTCTTTTAGGAATCCACACCTCACATATCTTAGGGGTTCCCTTCCGTCTCATGAGACTGAAAACCCAGAATAACATACAAACATCCTTTTTTCCATCCTGTAACAGCATCTTTAACAGATTCAGTTAATAAATGCAAAGGATTATATAAATAAGCTGAAAATGAGCTAGTTTTCATTGCCAGAGACAGCAGAAGGTTTCCAAATTTTATGGGTTAAAAAAGACAATAAATTTAACAGTCTTTTGAAGATGCTAGTATAATCCTTCCAAAACTGAAGAGAACAGATGACTCAACCATATGGCTAAGTTCCACCAAAATTCTGTCTTGTAATCATAAAATATGATGTAATGCAGCTTTGTCCCAGGAGAAGGAAAGGCGTTAGACATATGTGACATGCACAAGCGTTGCCTGGATCCATCTGGCTAACTATTTTACAAAGGTATTACACAAATGAGCAGGGTTTTCTAGAAGACTCCAAGATAAATATTCTTAAGCTTTCTCCTGGAAAAGAAATGGATATTGCTCTTAAAAGCTACATTAATGCACCAGCCATTTTCATTACAAACTAAATAGGTATAATGAACAAGTTGTTACACCTTTCTGCAGCAATGCAGCTTTAAAAAATTTGCCTTTATAGACTTTGAAAGCAACCTGTGGTTTATTACTATTTCACACTAAATAGCACGAAACCTCTTGGAAAAAAGAGTTTGAAGGACTATTTGGAAACCAAAAGAAGATTACCTTTTAAAATATCTGGGAAAGTGAAAAGAATGCACATGAATTCAGAATACACCTCACTAATGGCAAGGGATGTAATTTTCTGCATTATGTAAATGCTGAGTGGAAAAAAGGTGCTGCGAAGGAAATCAGAGTAATCAACTGTAAGACATAAAGTACTCTTCAATTCACTACTGAAATATGTGCAACAGAAG
The DNA here is from genome assembly GCA_013397555.1 of Urocynchramus pylzowi. NCBI lineage: Eukaryota > Metazoa > Chordata > Aves > Passeriformes > Fringillidae > Urocynchramus > Urocynchramus pylzowi. The sequence continues at coordinate 75,559 of VZRH01001421.1, forward strand.
CCATCAATATCTCAGTTACTCAAATATTTCACATAGGCTCTTGGAATTAATGGCAACCATTCAGCACATATCACTCTGATCCTCATTGTATTCAGGGTGCCATTTAAGAAGGTATGCAGAGATCCCTTAATTAAGCATGCAATGTCTAAATGTTATATAAAAAAAACCCCTCAACTTTTTATTGTAGGTGGTTCAAGCCTGACTCCCAGAAAAATAAACTGCTTCTTGCATGAAAACTAAAGAAAAAAGACAAGCAGGAAGAGTTTTGTTTCTCATAGTGACAGAACCAGCAAGGAAAGATTAATAGGGACTGACCGAGGTGTAACTACTTCGAAATCTTTCTAAAAAACACCACTTTACCATTACCCCCATGTTACAAAACCTTGCTCGGCAACACAGACTGGAGCCTGTCAGCCCGAGCACACACCGAGTATCCTTCCCCTCTCTAATAGTGTGTACACTTAGCCACCACAACAAAGAAGTTTAGAAAGCAACTAAGTTTCAGCAGAAACTAAGAAGCCAAGAGACCACACAAGAGAACCAGGAAATGTATCCATGCTTCCCCAGTCCCGGTGCAATTAATATGAAATCAAAGTGCTAGGGTTCATCAGGTAAAGCATAAAGAAGAAAACAGAACAACTATGGCAATAGGCAGTATTGGTTTCTTTCTTTAAGATTGCATTAGAGCTGGAAAGGTTTCAGAAGGGCAAAGATGATCCAGAACAACACTTGTATGGAGATCAAACTGGCTAAGGTACCTCAGCCTAGCTAAACTAAGGGGGACACAAAGACAACAAAGACCACTGATGTGGGGGAGGTGGACAGGGATCAACTGTCACAGCACAGATGAGGGACCATCACATGAAGGTGGAACCAGGTCAAAGTAAAACAACAAACAATACCAGACTTGTGGAAGTCCTTTCCAAGGATGTTCCAGACAACAGGTTTATGTGGGTTCAGGGAGGGACTGATAAAACATTTGGCAGAAAGGTTTACTACAGGTTTGGAAAAGAGTTTCCACATGTGCAGGAAACTGCTTGAGCTGAAACTACTAAGCAGCTAAGAAAGTATAAAGGAGAAGTGTCGTATGCACTTGCTCAGTGCTTTCTCTTGCCTAGATATACCCCAGCAGGCACTACTGGAAACAAAAGAGTAGGGACCCTCAAACTGAGTGTTCTGCTCATAACAGAACAGAAATTTGTTCAGATCCATTGGGGGTTTTTGTGCCACAGCTCCTATTTCCTCTCCTGCTCTGCAGAATTAAAACCAACAACATACTGGTGTCTATACAGCCTGATAGGCACCAGGACCAAGTCAGGCGACAAACATTGTGCTAAACCAATGGCTAACTCCACATGACAACACTGGTTTTCTTCAGTAGTGACAGATGGAAAGTAAAAAGAAAAAAACACAGAACTGCTGCCCCTAATGACTGCTTCACCTCACCAACAAGCACAGTCCTAAGCAAGGAGCCCCTGTGCTGAAGCAACCTCCACAAAATAGGGCTGTACAGACCTCTCCACTCTTTCTCAAGTATCCCAAGACAATGAAGGAAAACGAGGCAGCAATCTTGAATTCAACATGTCAGCTCTGTATCATGAGACCAACATTTTTTAAAAGACAGCAGAGCAAAAATGGTTTAGAGCCACCAGATTTGGCTATGCTGCCTTAACCACTCAGGCAAAAAAGCTGGAATGCTTTTGATTGTATGGTCTTCTCAGGCCCCAGTCACCAATTTCTATAATCTTCTGGCAAGAGATTTTAATGGTAACTTGCGTCAAGGGATGAAGTCTAAACCAAGGACAGGCTACAGCCACACTGTAATTCATGGCTTGAATAAAAAACCTCAGCATGGATAAAAAAGGTCATTCTGACATGGGCTGAGGACACATCTTTACTATGGAAGGATACAATTTCAGCAGACTACCATCTCTTATGTTAAATATATTTTATGCTATGCATATCACATTATTGAATTTGTTGAACCAGCCATTTTGAAAGCTAAACAGCTTATTTATTTACCTAAATATGGATTTGAAAAGGAAGTTCTCAAGAATCCTCATACTAGTAAAAGAATATTGTTTGTAACTGTTGACTTGTCAATTACCAATTTTCAGTTTTGTTTAATCCTTCTAAAAATCTTCACTGCACTAAGAAATTAAAAAATCAAGGACTTCTATTTGGAAAGCTCCACATAGTATTTCACAACAGCCCTGCAATTACTTCTGAGAAATCAAATTTTAAAGATTTGGCCTGCTATGTTATTTGAATGGGAAGAGGCTGACAAAGCTAAGAAAGTGAAATCAACCTCCTGTTACTCTTCCAGGAGTTGTAGTGAAGATACTGCTATTAGCAAAATCTGGGAGTAATATTACCATAGTGACTAGAGAAATTACAGTAAAGTGTGAACAGACAATTCCTCCATCATCTCACCACAGAACATTGCTATCTGCTTGAGAGGAAAAGGCTCAAAATGCTCTTCAGCATCTCTAAAGAACTCTACAAGACTGAACGATTATGCACTGGAAAGTGTTTCCTTAGGAATGAGGAAAGTTTTGGCACGCACTCTGCAACGTCACTATAAATTAAACCTCTGTGCTGCAGCTGTCCAAGGCTTTGTACTCGGTCCCTGACACAACACGTTGCCTCAGGCTGCTCGCTGAATGCCTGCCCAGCCACTGAACTGGTTTCATTGTGCTCCCCCTTGTAAAACCCGGCTCACTACAGCCTGGCCATCTTCAACACCACTTTCTTTTAGGCAAATGCTCCTGATTAAACGAGACATCAAACCTTGGGTCAAAGCTTTGTGACTGCTTGATGGTTACCTGCAGCTTCCATGGCATATTAAAAACTGGTTTTACACAATAGCTTTTCACACTGTAAATTAAAAGAAAGAACCAACATCAGGTAGAAATGAGGGAAGGAGGATTCCACCATTTCAAATTTAGTTTTGTTTTGGCATTTTGTTTTGGTTTGTTTTGTAGTGGGGTTATTTTCAGTTATTTTAGGGGTCTTTTTTTTTGCTGTTGTTGTTTTGCTTTGTTTTTTAATGAAGGCAGCAAACATTCTGGCAAATGAAAAACATTCTGAGAATATTACATTATTTGGAAATAGAGGGTTTAGATTAATATTGAGCTTCATGGGTAGCTAGCCACTTCCTTAGCTTTGTTTTATTTTAGAATGCGTCATTCTTTTATTTCTATGCCTATGCAAAAAGTTTTCCAAACATTTAATGTCAGACAGGAAAACTGAAGTGGAAAGTGGATGACAGCCAGTCTAACTGAGCTTTATCAACACAGTCCATACATCCTGACACACTATACATGCTCTAAGTCACCTCAAGCACTATAGCCAGTCATGCCACTGCTATTTGAAGAGATGTCACAATTTTGCAAACAGAAACGATGGAATTTCAGTGTAAAGTCCAAAATAATATACCATGCTGTTTATGACTCATATGCTGTTTGCATGAGATTGGAATACAAAATAAAAAAAAACATTAAAAATAATCCTTGCATGTAAGTAGAACTAGGAAAGTTAGGTGCTGTAGTGCAACATTATTATTACTTTTCAGCCATCAAAAATGATTATGTTTAAGAAGTATATTATTAGCCTGCAAAACTCCAGGCTTCATTATGTATTCCTCTGTCTGCATATGCACCTCCCACCAAACCCAGCTGATACTGCTTTTCAGTTGGCTGAAAGAGAAATCACTGTGGAGACAAGCACTGAAAATATTTATCCTCAACCAGTAAGTTAACCACATTTCAAGACATGGTCTCTTCTGACCTTGGCAGCTTGGGAGTGAATTCTGAACACTTCCAGGGAAGTGACAGAACCTGTCTCACATGGATGATCTCTACAGAAAACACTGGACCAAAAACCGAGAGCTAATTACTTGGGCTCAATAAAAACCTGTGTTTCTTGCTACTGCACCAGTGCAGCCACTATCAACTCTTATTTTAGATACAGCTACTGAGTTATGTCAGGAAAAGCCTGGTTACCTTGGAGATCACTCCCAAACAGCTCTGGCAGAACTCACAAGATGTATTTTACCAAAATTTTTCACTCTTTTGCATACTATCAGTCAATTTCTGTGTGCTTGATCAAAATACAAGGACACCAAACAAAAGAAACACCAAATTAGTGCATACTTCAACTACTCTCCCAGCATAGCTAGAATTTCAATGTGAACTAAAAGAGAAAATAACTGTGTCCAGATATGACTCTGCAGGTGAGTATTAACACCATGGTGTGATACAAGGCTTCTGTACACACAAGGGGTTTTGTTTCTTTGTTTGCTTTTGTTAGGGATTGTACAGATAACAAGTAGGTATCATACCAAAATTATTTATTTAAGTTCTTATTTCTTCCCACCAATTGTAGAAAATATACCAATTATTTCAGTGGTTTAATATAATCTCTGGGATGGAGGATTTGTATTTTGGGACATATGCTGGAACAAATACTCATGTTTACTTTTAAAATAAAAGAACAGCAGACTCATCTTGAAATTGCCCCTTCTAAACTGAGCTTAAAATCATTTGTATCTGGGAAATAAACTGTGGAGCCCTGCAACAAACACAGTCACAGGAGAACTAGAAGGATCTGTGAAAACCAGAGCTCAACATGTCTGTGATGATGCACAGTATTCAAGAATACTTTTGTTCTTTTGTTTCTGAAGACAGCATAAAAGGGCGTTTCTTGCACCAACAGCTGAAAAAAAAAAAGGCAAAGAATCCATTCAAACAGTACAATTGTATCTGATTTGCATGGTTAAGCATTCCAGTTTCCTTAACTGTTTAGATGGGAGGATGGGAAGCATTATCCGACCTTTTCCACAGTAAGCCAGACTGAGCTGTACTGCTCTGTATTTACCTGTGTTCCACTCAAATGGGTTAGCTGGTATTCAACATGGCAAAAAGATTAACTCTGCCAACCATTCACTTCACAGTCAATCTATAAACACAGATGGGGCAGG